>CM024761.1:264873-680613 GCA_014218235.1 Colocasia esculenta
CAAAAGTTCAGCACACCCTCTTAAGCAGACTAGAAGGCATCAAGGTGCTCATGTTTGTTGATGAATGATTAAAATCACGAACTTTTGTCATCAAGAAATCAGGTGGTAGCCTTCACTTTCCTTTTGCAATGTTTTATCCTAATTCCTTGGTGATATAGTTTTGATGTCCTGAATTTTGTACTGCACTAATTATATACATATTGTGTTTATTTCGAAGTGTCTAAGAATATGGCATGGCCAACTCTGTATGCAGGGGCAATGTTCAACAAAGAGATCTGTTGTTTGATATTATTAGGAGCAAGCATTCGCTGGTGGATACTGCTTTAAATAGAGAATCTGATGCTCCCATATTCCTGCCATGCATAAAAGACAAAATAAATGCATACTGCGTTGAGTCAACTGGAGCAATAGTCACTGTAGATTCCAGTATTAGTCTTATCCATAAATATTGCGAAAAACTTCCAAGAAATAAGTAGGTCTACTACTCCAATATGTATGCTCTTCTGTCTCTATTATCCAATGCTATAATGAACTTTTACTACTTTATGCTGACATTACACATGCATAATGTCAATCTGGATGCCACTGATAAAATTACGTCTCAGGTACTTTACTCCAAAGCCACTCTTTCAGATCTCTTCATATGATGGATCTTATGGGTGCACATTGACGTTGCCTCCCAATGCGGCATTTCCAATGTTGGTTGGCCCTGTCACCCGAAGTTCTAATTTAGCAAAGCAACTTGTGTGTTTGGATGCTTGTAAGAAGCTGCATAACATAGGTGCTCTTAATGATCATCTTCTTCCTTTTACTGAACAACCCAAGGAAGCTGATCCTGTTCAGGAAAATATGCAATCTACATTAGGTGCAGGTACTTTTGTTTTTCATCTTTTTTGGTTAGTCATATGAGAGACATGCATCAGTTCTTGCATGCTAATTGAAACAATCATTTTTTTTTTTTTGGAAACGTGGATGGTACCATGGGTATATAATTGAAACAATCATAAATTCTTTACTATGTTTATTGTAGTGACTGGATGCAGTGAATATTTACTTCAATGCGCATGAAGTGGGTTGTTGGTAGACTATTCTATTTGATGGGTGTACTTTTGGTGTTGCCTGAAGGTACTACAAAAAGGAAGGAACTGCATGGGTCAACAGCAATTCGGGCTTTGTTTGGAACTTGGGCTAACAGACCAGAGGATGTGACTTTAGAGGCATATAAAATAGTCTTCACTTGCAATAAACCTGGCCAAAAATATTCTAACTTCGTTCTTCTGATCGATGCTGTGTTGGACTATGATGTTTCTCATGTAGAGGTTGGCTTAAATCTAATTGGCAAGGCTGTTAAGTCTTCCATTTCCCCATGTGGGCAGATCACTTTAACTGCCAAACAGGTCTCTCCTTATAATATATATTTTTCTCCCTTCGGTTTGGCCCAATACTATGACTTTATAAGGAACATCTTTGATTTCATGATATCAGGTGGAGCACGCAAAACTCTTCCATGAGTTTTCCTTTAATGGATTATTTGGCAAGTTGTTTATTGGATCAAGGTCTTCTGGTGTCCAAAGGCGTTTTATGCTTAATCCAGAGAATAGATTGTCATGGAATACTTCAAACATGTATCTATTATTGCCCATGGATGCTTCATCTACCTTAGATCCTGAACCTTTGACTATAGATTGGAAGGCCATTAGATCGTCTGTTTATGTGGTGGACTTCATGAGAAATAGCCATTTACTGGAGCTACAAAGTCCATTGATTCAGAGAACAGCTAATTCACTGGTTTCAAGTACAATCTCATGCAAGGCAGAGTGCAATAGGTCTGATGCATTAGTTCACCTTGCTGATATATCTGTTCCTTTGGCTGACATCAAAGATATGGTTGTTTTTGCGGTTCATACTGGAAAAATGTATGTTGTTCTTGATGTAGTAAGTGATACATCTGCCAACAGTGCATTTGATGATCCATCTGCAGGTTATAGAAATTTCTCAGACTACTTCAGTAAGAAGTAAGTATTATATATTCGGTACATTATTCCAATTCTCTCTTTACCTTCTGACACATGTAACACTGTTTTGACGTTATATTGTTAATGCAGATATGATATTGTCCTACGGCATCCTGAGCAAGCATTGTTGCGCTTGAAGCATAGTCATAACCCACACAATCTTCTCTCCTCAAACTCTAAGCCCGAAGGTATCAATGTTCTTATCACCTGTTTTCAATGTGTGACAATTCTTGTACTGTTCTGTTGGAAATCTTTAGTTATTTTGGGTATGATAACCTTTTGCTTCGCCTCATGCTTCTGCTGTGTATTAATAGGTGTCTCTTCCTGCAAGAAAACAAACGATGCTTGTAGTGTAATAATGAAGCAACGAAGTTATGCCCACATGCCTGCAGAGCTACTAATCCATGTTGATGTATCAGTAGATGTTTGGAGATCCTTTTACTTATTACCCTCATTGATGTATCGGCTCGAGTCTCTAATGTTGGCTAGTCAGCTAAAAAGGGAAATTGCTAGCAACTGTACTGTGTCCAGTTTCCTGGTATATGCCATGGACAACCTTTAGATGAAGAATTGCTCGAGACTTACTTATCTCACTGTGATGAATCTTTTTTCAATTTTCAGATTCTGGAAGCAATTACAACACTTAGATGCTGTGAGGACTTCTCTTTGGAACGTTTGGAACTGCTGGGAGATTCTGTACTTAAATGCGCTGTAAGCTGCAATCTCTTTCTGAAATATCCACAAAAGCATGAGGGGCAATTAAGTACATGCAGATCAAGAGCTGTTTGTAATGCTACACTTCATAAATTGGGAACCAGCCGCAACTTGCAGGTACATGATATTGCTTTTCAACTTGTTGGAATAAGTTTGGGTCATAAAGTCAAATCACATATCATTAAAGAATCATGACATATGAGTATCCAACTTACTTATTAGAGAAGAATAAATTCTGTTTTGCTTATCTTTCTCCAAAAAAGGTTCTTATTTACTGATATGTGGTGACGTAGATTCCTCTACTTCCAAGTTTCTATTAAATTCAGCCAAAACTGTGAAACTAATTTTCATGAAACTTTAAAAAGTTCATTTTTTTTAAAATCTAGGCCACATCATTGCATGAGATGGTTCAGAATATGGAAAATTTAGGGAACTTTACTGAAAACTAAAGAGTTAGCTTATTAAAATTGTATCTTATTTTATGCCAGATTTTCCCTTGGAACATCAAGAATATGGTAATGTTGCTTGAAGTCGTTGTTTGGAACAGTAGTCATTTCTATATTTTTTCTTTTAAAAAGCAAATTTTCTCTCTCTTTGCAATGTCCATCTATTTGCTTCCACATTCAAATTCTTAGTTTTCTATTCTCAGTGTACCATGTATGTCTTCAAAGAGTAATGATTTTTTACCTTCTTAATTTTCACTACAGTTCTGTCTAGTAACTATACATCATTATCGTTACAGCCATATGCACTGTGTTGGCTAGGCATTGTGCCAAAACACTTGGAAAGTTTATGTGGGAGCTGCCCAAGTTTTTTAATATCATATCCATGCATATTGAGATGTAAATGCACTGAATAAAAATACTGAGTTTTATCTTTTTTAACTAGTAGTTCACTTAACTGAATCCATATTTCAGTCGGATTACGAAAGGGGAGACTATATGTCTAATGCTTCTGTATTCTAGGCCATGATTTTTGTCTGGAATCACATTCATTTGGTTTTAGCCAATTTAGTATAGGCAGAATTGGAAACTTGAATGATTAGGAATGAGTGCTTTTGTGAGGACTTGAGGATAGCTCCAGTAGATACTAGATAGTAAAATGAGAGAAAATAGACTCATGCGGTTTGGACATGCGCACCATCGTCCTAATTCTGCGCCGGTTAAATGATGTGACCAAATCTTAGTGGATGCTAGTAAAAGAGCTTGGGGTAGGCCTAAAATGAGATGGTGCGATGTAAGGAAGGACATTGGTTGTTTGGGTGTAAATACGAATATAGCATTTGATAGAAATCTTTGGCGAAATAGGATTCATGTCGCCAACCCCAAATAATGGGATAAGGCTTTGATGATGATGATGATGATGAAACTCGGAAACTTGAAGCCCAATAGATGCCAATTCTGTAATGTCTTTAACTCTTGCATCTCTAGGTCACATTTGAAGTTCTTTGGTTGAAGGTAGAGACTCATTCTTTATATGCATAATAGCAACAAATATACACTGTATGAAGGTTTGAGCACCATACAAATGCACATCGATTTACATTATCACACTGTCGAGTGTGAGGCCCAATGCGTGTCATCCGATATTGAAAACCTTTGTTTATATCTATTTTAAAACCTTGATTAAATAAGTAACCAGAATACATGGTGCGCATCTATTTCCTTGCCTTTCCCTTTCCTTGTAAATATTAAGCTTCCTTTTCTAGATTTTGTGATTGAAGTCTTATGGTTAACATTTAGATGGGAACCAGTTCAGATATCATGATCTGAGATCTTGTCCTTTAGATAAAATGTGCTCAAGAAATTGGTCAGCCTGAAATGTTGCTGTTAAGTTCTCTGATTATAATGTCTTTGATTGATTTATGAGTACTCTCTGTTACCAAGCCATAAAAGTTTATGTCATTCAATAAACTAGATAGTCTTCATCTTTTTTTTTCTCAAGATACATTGTGATTGTTATTCTGCAGGGCTATATACGAGATTCTGCATTTGATCCTCGTTGTTGGGTTGCTCCTGGACAGGCTTGTTTGCGGCGCATGCATTGCAAATGTGATGCTGACATTAACAAAATTCCAATGAAAATTAAATATGAGAAGGAAGATAGCTCTATGGTAATTGGAAAATCTTGTGACAATGGTCATCGGTGGCTGTGCTCCAAAACAATTGCTGATTGTGTTGAAGCTTTAATTGGAGCATATTATATTGGTGGTGGCCTAAATGCTGCATTATCTTTTATGAAATGGCTGGGCATGGATGTTGATATAAAGCATGTATGGGTTGAAGAAGCCCTCAAAACCGCATCTTTATGGTCTTATCTTCCAAAACTTGAAGATCTTGAGCTGCTAGAATCCAAACTAAAGTATACATTTTCTGTCAGAGGGCTTTTATTGGAGGCAGTAACACATGCTTCCCAGCTGGAATCAGGAGTTTCCTACTGTTACCAGGTAACATTGCATCATATCATGATATCTGTCTTATTTTGGTTTAGTAAGAATCTTATCTCTAACTTCTAGTCTTCTTCCCAGCGGCTAGAATTTCTAGGTGATTCAGTTCTGGACCTACTCATTACATGGCATCTTTTTAAATGCCATAGAGAGATTGATCCAGGGGAGCTAACAGATCTGCGATCTGCAAATGTGAACAATGAGAATTTTGCCAGAGTTGCTGTGAGAAATAAATTTCAGAATCATCTTCAGCATGGATCTGGCACCCTGTTAGGTCAAGTATGTGATTACATCAAGAGTATTGAGAACGACAATGATAGCTGTCCTGGATCATCTAATGTACCAAAAGTGAGTTATCTTATTGGTTTAACTATTCGTTACTACTATTTGATATACTCATATATGAGTAATGTTATATATTGTTAGCATGGAAATGGGAATATCACGTGTGTAATGCTTGTTATTGACAACTTGCTCTCCGATTAATATGGACTTGTTGTCACTCTTGCTGGACATGTGGCATATGGCAGTATAGTCATTGACCATTATCTCCCTCTTAGTTAGCTCTTTTTCTTTTTCCTTCAGGTTCTTGGAGACATTGTTGAAAGCATTGCAGGGGCAGTATTCATTGATTCAAACCTTGATCTAGATAAAGTTTGGGAACTGTTTGAACCCCTGCTTTCTCCTATTGTAACTCCTGATAACCTTGAACTGCCACCTCTTCGTGAATTGACGGAATTATGTGCCAGTTGTGGGTACTTCATAGACACAAAATGCATTGATGAGGGTGACATTGTTGTTGCTGAGCTCAAGATCCAGCTTAAGGATGTTCTTTTGGTCCGACAAGGACATGATAGAAATAGAAAAGCGGCAAAAGCCAGTGCAGCTATTCTTTTGCTGAAGGATCTTGAGGTTTGTTTACTATGATCCTTTAATCAAATACATGTTCTTGGAATTTTGGTCTAAATTTTTCACTCCTTTGCTTTTAGTCAACGGCTTATGAAGAGATGAGTGTTTCCACATTGAAAATACCTACTTCTGAGTTGCTTGTGTTTGCACTTATATTTGTCTTTTGTTTCTCTTACTAGCCATCAAGAATAATTTTACACAGGAAGCCAATGTAATCAATTCATAGGACGATCAAAAATTTGGTTGCCCTATGCATTAGGCATGCAGCATACTAACCAGATTTGGTTCATTTTCTGGTTCTGTGATACATTATCTACTTTTAATCAGATTGACCGATTCCCTGATCTTTTGCGTAATTTTCAGACAGGTGTATAAATTCTGATCTTCAAGTTTATATTTTGTACTGCTTCAACTCATGTTTGATTTGCCTCCAGTCTGCTGTTTGAGCATTTTCTATGTTGCTGCTCAACTTCCGTGGATTGTTCCTCAACTTTTGAGAGTGGATGTAACAGGAGAAAGGGCTTTTGCATGCCAAGAATGCATCTAAAAGAAAGCAACCTGATTCATCGGATGCCACAGAAGATGTTGTAACTTTCATGCTTTCAACACAACATGAGTTGGAGGAATCTTCTGCTGCAAAGAAACCAAAAACATATACTGGTGCTTCATTTGGAAAACCATTTGTAGACTCTTTTCCAAGTGGGGACAACCATTGTTCGAGTGAATCCAAAGTGAATTTCAATTCCCAGGACTCTGTGCCAGGTACTTTAGTCTCTGTTTCATAACCGCGGCAATGTTTGCAATAACATTCACGTTTCATCATTCAATTTATCACATTTTTTTAGTAATTGGAGGTTGAGTGACTCATTTTGACATTGTATATTGGCTTATAAATTTGTGCATGATCTGTATTATTACTCTGTCAGACTTTCTTTGACTGTCTATATGTGTATGGTGAAATGCATTCCTTTTGTTGAAATTCTAAGTCGTGTTCTTTTCATTAATGTCCTTTCTTCTCCCGGCAGTCTCTTTGCCTGTCAAGATGCAGAAGGGCGGTCCTAGGATTGCACTACATCAACTTTGCCAAAAACTGCTGTGGCCACTTCCATCTTTTGAATCAGAAGAAACAAGGGCGAGGTTAGTCTAAATGCAACAGTGATCATATTGGAAATTTTGCTTCATCAATATGGCATGTATTGGATATCTGACATGGGGACAGCTGCATATCCTGCGAAGAAGAATGCTCCCTATATCTTGACTTTTATTAGTTAAATCCCATGAAGCTTTCAACTCTCATCATGCCAGTATATAAGTTGACATTGTGCATGCTTCTCATCATGCCAAATGTGAAATTTTACATAGCGAATGCAATTATCTTTCTTTACCATATCTAGAATGCTAAAAACTGGAGCAGAAGTGATCCTTTACACCACCGTATGTGAAATTCATTAAGATAACTGAATCATGCAGGTGCTGTTATGCAACCTTATGATTTCCCACCTCAACAATAAGTGCAGAATTGAGTCAATTGACCTTAGGTCTGTTGTCTTAGCATTTATACCTCAAGGCCCAGTCTGGTAACCGGGTAAGCGACACCTGACTAAGCAATCCGGAGCTTGCTTAGTCGGAGTTACTCTATTTTGGGTTTGATGCCAGATTGGCTATCAGGCCAGATAAGGTTAATCCACCAAAAGAGGTCGACTAGTATATAGCAACCTGTTATCCCCTGTTAGTCTGATTAGTCCTGTTTAAGCAATCAGGACTTCCAAACCATAGTTAAGCTAGCAGGCCTGTTAAAGGCCCCTTACCAGGGTTTAACCGGTTATCAACCGGCCTAAGAGTTGGGAGATGCCAAATTTTTGCTTCTAATTAAGGTACAAAAAGTATTATTCATTGTTATGGATATTACAGTGGTTGGCCATGGTTAGTAGCTGGAAAATGACTTCACTTGCAAAAAGATTGTGTAAGATCTGCATATTTCTACCCGAAGTAGCAATTCCTTGGAGCTTACTTCTAAGTTCTAATTGCATGTAGTTTAGCTGCATGGGTAACTCTTCCTACAATCTGCAAAGCATGTCCATGATTATGCCTAGAGCATATCAAGATGAAACTATGATCCACATTGTTCTCAACTAATCTTGCTTTATTCTCTCATTTTGGCCCTTTTTTTCAGTTGGATAACGAATGTATGCTTCTTTTCTTTTCCTGGAACTCTCCCATTCTTCCCTAAATGACAATTTTCTTGTACCGTCCTATATGCGCACAAATTGGTCCCCGGCAGGTGTCCCAGAGACTTGCTGAAGGGAGAGATTCTTGACTTGAAAACATCAAGTCATCAAGAAGTTATCTCAGGACTAGTCAACTAATGAATTTGATTACATATGATTGCCTTCTTGGAAAACTGAGTTCAATCGTTTGCATTACCCAGATATAGTTTTGGTCTGTTAAGCCCCAAACTAAAACCCAAATAGGTATTGAGTTGAGGGATCCTCTTTATGTATACATAGGTGAAGCATCCATGGTTTTCTGTTATGGGATTAAATCACAACAAGTTCCCTCGCATTCAACCAATCAGATTAGGGTGCAACACGAGTAGGGACATGCATTCACATAGGGAGAGAAGATCCAATGGGTAAATTAACCCTCTTTGATACCATGTTAAAGGTCCGAACTCTAACCCAATATCTAGGCATTGAGTTGAGGGAATCTTCTATATATATATAGAGGTGAAACACCCACAGATTTTTGATATGGGACTAACCCACGATAGTGTCCTATAGAACTTGTTTCAAATAATAGTAATACTTTATGTAAGAGCTCTCTTGCACCAAGTGCAAGAGTTTTTTGTGAGCTCTCTTGCACCAACAATGGGTTTATGAGTCCAAAGTTTGGCTCCCAGCTGGCAGCTGAGGTGGTTAGCTAATGTGGCGGCAAAAATTCATATTTTTGTGAGCCCAAAGTTCTGATTTATGAATCTAAAGTTTTCATTTAGAAGCCTTAGTTATTATTATTAGAAACCTAGTTGGATATTTTTTGACCTCGAAGATAGTATTTATGAGCCCAAAATCAGTCGTCAACGACTACTGCCGCCATCTCACCAGGGTGATTTGTGCTTTACCATTCCATGTCCGTGTGGACATGACGTGGCCCAATAGGAGGGCCTTCTCGCAGCTCCTTGCACTAAATATTTCTCTCAATTGCCAGAAAGCCTTTGCACCAAGCCATTCTCTTCAAAGAACATGTAATGATCCGAAGGCAATCCTTTTCCTCACTTTTTTCTCACATTGTGGCAACACCAATCAGTGCTGGAGAGGGCCCCGGGAAAAGGAAAGGATTCAACAGCTTCGTGTCGAAGATCAAGTTGTGTCCACCCAATTTGGATGTGATCGAGATCACCGGGGAGGGCCGTTCTGACAAGAAGAGTTCACAGGACTCTGCTGCGCTTTTGATGCTCTACCAACTCCAGACCCGAGGGAGGTGCCACATCGAAGAGCTGTAATAATCGAACCAGCTGGTGTGCCTCCCCTTGTCTGCACATGTACAGCAAGCTCTTCATAGAAACAGCTGAGCTGACACCAAAAATGTAAGGTATCATTGTACAGGGTTTGACGTTTATTCTTCCATTTAATAGTACTTGCCAAATAAACAGATGGCACCTTGTACATAATTTCTTTGGCATCATAGAAAATGCGCACTCAAATGTTTGACAGTGTGCGCGTTCATGGAAGTTTCTGTAAAAAAATTGACATTTTTCATAAGAGTGAAAATTATTGTATTTAACTTACGGCCTCCATTTTTCCTTTTTTAAATTCTTTTGAAGGAAAACAATGCAAAGGAGCTAACTGGATGCTGATCTGTAATCCTTGAACTACTCATCGGTCACACCCTCAACATGTACAGACGAGTAACACTCTGTTCCAAACGTAGGCATGAGATGAAGTGGGGAATGTATTCTAAGTTAATAATTAATTCACATGAGGAGGTGATAAGATATGGGTACATGACCTGTGTGTATGCTTTTAATAAAAGATATCTCAAGATATCTTTTTTAGGTTTATGTCTTTCACTAAATCACATCTATATACGTATTACTCATATGGGACTAGGAGGTCCCTTGCATAACGGCTCACTTTGCCGTCAGCAATGGCGTCATACATATGGCCATCTACGTACATGGACCGGCTTTGTTGTGGGGGGTGGGGAGGAGGAACATATGCCGTAATGCATTTGGTAACACAGATCATGTGTGCACCCTTGCATTAACAAATGATCTACCGTGTGGGTGGGGGTGAGAGGATGGTTTACCTTTTTAATCATGACTTTCCCGGAGAGCAGCATGCAAACAAAGGAGATGTAATGGCTTATTTGAATTGGAGAAATATTTAGTTTACTTGTGCAAGTGTATTTGTGATATTTATGTAGTGATATGATAATTTATGTGGCGTCATATATATGTTGAGCGCTAAGTGGATTGTCGAGCAAGTTAGATAATGCAGGCGGTAAAGGAGACGGTTGAACTTGGCGACTGACAGTGGTGGCAATAGTGATGACTGATCGATGGCAAAAGTAGGCAAGTCACAATGTGTTTAGAAATTAAAAGTTTGTACTCAAAAATATAAATTTATATTTTAAAATATTAGAAATATATAAGTGCTTAGCAATAGATATACTTATTTTGACTTATTCTTTGTTCATTGTCAGAAAAAGATGTCCCACATAGTCTCACATTTTGGTGGACTAATCAATCTCTAAGGGACAATTCCCAACCTTCATTTCATTTATTGTTTTACCTTTCCATATAATTAATGTGTATTTTATTTCTTACCATTATACATATAATATATATATATATATATATATATATATATATATATAACCACTATGTTCATATTTAACTGATTTTCTTATCTACTTAATGTGTACTTTAATAGAGAGATTGGTCTTCTGTCTTACTTCAACCATTTATGCATCTTATAGTAAGATGAAGTATTTATTACTTTAACAGTTAGAGTTTCATTTAACTTTCTATGTTACATAATGTATCATATATGTAACTGGGGTAAGAGTTCAAAGTTGTTGAAGTATGTGTGACAGTATGTTAAAATGCATGAGATTTAAAGTTACTATTGACATGATTTAAAATTTAAGTTTGAAAGTGTTAAAATAAGAATTTGAAATAGTTAAAATACGTGTGATGGTGAGTTAAAGTGTGTAGGATTTGAAACCACTATTGACATGACTTAAAGTCTAAATTTGAATGCATTAAAGTAAGAGTTCGAAGACGTTAAAATAGAAATTCGAGGTCACTAAAGTATGTGTGGTGATAAGTTAAAGCATGTGAGGCTTAATTAAAGTCATTATTGACATGATTTAAAGTCTAAATTCAAATGCGTTAAAATAAGAGTTCGAAATTGTTAAAATATGTGTGATGACGAGTTAAAGTATGTGAGTTTTAGAGTCACTGTTGGCACAACTTAAAATTTAAATTCAAAAATATTCAAGTAAGAGTTGGAAGATGTTAAAGTAAGAGTTGGAAGATGTTAAAGTAAGAGTTCGATGTCATTAAAATATGTATGGCGATGAGTTAAAATATGTAGGACTAAAGTCATTGTTAATATAACTTAAAATCTAAGTTCTAAGGTATTAAAATAAGAGTTTAAAATCGTTAAAGTATATATGACAATGAGTTAAAGTATATAAAATTTAAAGTAAATGTTGACATGACTTAAAAATGTAAGTTCAAAGATGTTAAAGTGGGGGCGGGTTTACCCATGGGTAACTCCAAGTTATCCATGGGTATTAGTTGAAAAGCTTTAAAATAATAGTTGCTCAAAGTGAAAACGTCACTCGAGATCGTCTAGTATAGATCCCAAAAAAATAAAGGCTAGAAATTGAAATTTAAAAAATTATATAGATTTTTTGTGTAGACATTTTTGATAGGGACCAGCAGTTAAGCAACTCTCGCTAACATGAACCTATAATTAATTTTTTTCAAAATATTATTTCTAGAGTTTAAAATATTGATTGGACTTCAAAATCGTGCAATGATGTATCTATTAAATACTTCGAAATCGTCCCAAATAGGGTGAATCTTATAACAATATGAAAGTGAGTATCAGAGGAGTAATTTTGTCCAATGTGAATAATAAATTATTCTCTTTCTAACGAGACAAGAGCCAAGATCTCTCTCCATCTGTATGCGTAGGAGAAGAGATGTGTAGATAAACATAAGCAATAGTAGAAAGATATCTCTAAGATATCCTTGTCGAAAGATGCAACATCATATCCACATTATCTTCTTGGTAGGGACAGGAAAACCCCTTCTCTCTGTGGTCTAGACTCCTATACTCCTATTGGAAGAGATATATCTGTGTGTGTAAAAACATGACTATGAAAACATTTGCATGTTCAAAAGTGTTCTAGAGAATGTCCAATTATATATGTAGTTTCTCTGGATCATACAAACTCTTGCTCTCCATAGCAATATAAGAATGTTGCACACATGAGGATTAACCTAGTTGGTGAGTTACTCCAGCATGCATCAAGAGATTGTGAATCTATTTCCACCGTAGGTCGTTCTAACGATTTTTGAAGGTTTATCTCTAAATGATTCTTTAAATTTTGGGATATGGTTTGGTGGGAGGGGCTTCCGAGTATTGAACTTAAGACTTCTTGATGATGACTTTGTACAAGACTAATGGCTAAGCCATTGAGCTGAAAAAAAAAAAAACATAAGAGTGTTGCCACAGAGACTCTAGCTAAGAATAGGCCAAATAGCTAGATACATTGCAAGAGGATCATGCCTACCCACATGGTTATTTAAACTTGATATAAAGTAGTCTAAAAATTAATCTGTCTTTGTGAACAAAATGGGATTAGATAGACAACTCTTGTTGTTTAAACCCTAGATAAATCTCTACCCCTTGAAAAAAAAGACCATTTTCTTAGCTAATAATTACTTAGGGTATCTAAGAAAGGGGCGCCGTGCAGCATTCTGATCCCATCTCTTGGTTCCATCTCCCAGATTCTTCGTATATTTAAGGTGTCAACTGTGTTCTGAATAGGAGTGGAGCATTGGAACACTTGGTTATCCTCTTGAATGCCTTCTCAAATCTGGTGGGGTGGACATTTCCATCTTGTTCTCCAGTACTTAATTTGTCCTTTTGTCTGTTGCTCCTCCACGCTCCTACTCTGCCCACACGCGTCCCCTGCATCTTTCTGTAGCTACATTTACGTTCCATGGATGCCAATCTATATATATATATATATATATATATATATATATATATATATATAGAGAGAGAGAGAGAGAGAGAGAGAGAGAGAGAAAAGAGAGATGCATGGAAGGATAGGAATAAGTCAATTCCATAGTTATTTTAGAGTAATATTTGACAAATCGAGCAGTTACTGACTGTCCGTCCCAATTTGCATGCACACTATCTCACGATAGTCTGCACCAAGTATTGCTTGTTATTTTAAGGAGGGAGGAGGACGGCCAAATGGCCAGTGGGAGTAGGTAGATAGCCCATCATTGCATGATTCCTTTGGCATACATAGGATTGCGACCATCTAGATTCCACAGTCTCATCTTTCTCTTCTCCTCTCTTTCTCTCTCTAGATCTATATATGTATGTACCCAACATCCCTCTCATTCCCACATAGTAGAACCATCTCACTCCAATTCCTTGTAAGTTTTGGAGACTTCTCTCGGTGATGAATATGCATGGTCAGACTTCTCAGAGATATATAGGGGCATATGCACTTGTGTGCGTGTGTCAATGTGTGTGCATGTGCGTGTGCAGGTAATTATAAGGTGAAGAAGAGACGCGCGCGTGGTGGTGCAACGGATGTGACAGAATAGAGTGAGCACGCATGGTGTTTTCTTGCATATATATGCAATGGGAAGCCCCCACGCTCTAAACTATATATGCGTGCTCGCTTCTCTCTCTATCACCCTCCCATGCATGCACGCCCGATGCTCCTCCTCCTCGCATGCAAATTTGTAAGAAATGTTTGAGAAATTTTTTAAAGATGGCATCCAGAGTTCAACCCCAGTCGAATGATGTAATAGGCTAATATTTTAATAAATAATTTCTAAAAAAAATTATAATTAAAGTATAAAGAATTCATATATAGATACAGGAAAACAAGTTATATCGTACACATAAAGAATTTACTCAGCCACTCTGGAGTTCCATCGATGGAGATGATACTATTTGAAATAATGGCAGTTATGTGCTTCAATTCATCTTCTTAATTACTTACCCACCAGTACTCTCCACTCCAGATTGTTCATCCAGTAACCGGCAAATATCTACTAAATTTGTGTTCAACCCATAACAATTCTGGTAATTACTTTGTTTATTCTGAACCATTTTCAGAATAATTAAACAACATATCGATGAGGGGTGTGATAGGTATTAAACCTTGCTCCAGGGTGCTTCTGAATTTTTTTTAGAACAAGCAAACACTAAAATTCAATTTCTGAATTTTCAGAAATTATCAACATCCAAAAAAATCACTTTTTTGAATTTTCAGAAATTATCAAAATCCAAAAGCTCAATTTCCTGAATTTTTAGAAATTGTTCACAAATCAAAATCACCGAAATATTTCATTTCCGAATTTCCAGAAATATTCAAAACCCAAAATTCTTAAAATATCTTATTTCTGCATTTCCAGAAATATTCAAAACAAAAAATCCTTCAAATATCCCATTTCTGTAAATTCCCGAAATATCAAATTCTCATAAAATTTAAAAAATGCCTCAAATACCCCATTTCTGCAGATTCCGGAGATCTTCAAAGATTAAAATCCCCCAAATACCTCACTTTTGCAATTTCCAGAAATTTTCAAAACCAAAAAAAAATATCATTTCTGCAATTTTCAGAAATTCCCAAAACCCAAAAATCCTAAAATTCTAATATATAAAAAATTCCCCAAACCCATAAATTCATGAAAACCCAAAATCACAAAAGTATCTGATATGTGTGCTCCGAAAGTGTCGGCCAGAAACAAAATGACGGGATCGTGTTCATGTTCATGCATGTGTTGTGTGGGCATCATGTTCATGCATGTGTTTTGCTATTAATATATATATTTTTTATTTTCATTCCTCCTTACGTAATATCGATCATAGTGGCATATCAATATAAGAAAACTATCGTTTTGCGAGTACCATAAGACAAAATTGATACAATAGCCTATGTAATTCCCACTCTATGACAAGAACCTTCTTCAAGGCCTCTAGAGAGATGATTTTTTTTAATTTATTTATTAAAATATAAATATATTATTACAAATCTGTTATCACTGAAAGTTGAATTCTTAAACTCCGACTGCACAATAAATGTCTAACCAAGTTAAACCAACTGAGACGTGTGTGCGAGAGATAAATATTTCGTTTGGGTTTCAGGAATGTTTTGCTTCCCTTGATCACATCTTCCACTGTGCCCACCGATATCTCACGCATCTCTTATAGAATTCAATTTAGATAAATTGAAATATATCACGAAATTTTCGATTTATCTGATTCTAGTACAAATCCGAACGATTTCTATTGATTTTGATCTGCTCTCTTAAATTGGAGCGAATCAGAAAAAAATTGATTTGAGACGAATCAACAATGCGACCAATCTTGCTTACATATATACTTGTTTCAATTTGATCTTCTTGGATCTTCCATCTCCAGTTGATCTTCATCTGATCTTCAGGCGATTAAAAATTAAAAAAAAATGGGAAAAAGGAAATTTAACGTGCCTTCCTCCAATCTTGATATTTCTGACTTGCATCCTGTTTAGTAGGGACGCACGTCAACATTATTGGAGTGGAATAATTGATGGAACGAAAAGAAGCACGGAAAAGACCTCAGCCGTCCACTCGAGTTTGGTCGCCAGCTGGGGTGCACTCTGGACCGGCTTGCTGAGAAAGATCTAGGAGAGAGAGATGTCGCGAAGTTCCGATCTGGATGAGCCAACACCAGGTGCTGAGGCTGTTTCTTCTGCGTTCTTCCGTGTTCTGTGTATGATGATGTTATTTGTTATATGTGCTTCCGTGTTCTTTCCGTGTTCTGTGCTGAGTTTACGATGTCATTTGTTACGTGTGCTTCTTTCCAAAAGGGCAAAAATGGAAATTTTAGAAGAGTAATTGAGAAGATTGGGAGTCGATCGTTGGAACCGTGATTTTTTTAGACTTTTGTTTCTTTTTTCCATACATCCTCTTGAGTTCTTGAACTATCATTGGCGACTGGAAGAACACCATGTCAAACAATGACATAGTGAGATTCCTTTATGGTCTTTGATTAGCACTAGTATAAACGTTGGTACCATGTAATAATTGGTTGGATCGATGGACTCTTTGTTTGATTAGCACTAGTAAAAACGTTGCCTTAGCTGACAAAATACTAACTGGTGGTGCTCTGCCTCAGGTCTTCCAGAAAGAAGAAAAGGAAAAGCATCTCCACAACTTCACTAATTCTGTTGAGGAGGCCATGGATTTTTTGCTTTCGTTCTTCACCCGGCCGATTTCACAGAGAAAATAAAAAGGTAAAACGACTTCTAGGGAAAGCAAAATTACCTAATGGAGATGCCCTTTGATTTTGATCCAGCACTTGATCTGTAGGATGCACCTTAAATAATGCCCCTGCAGGGAAAGACCCGGATCTTTGCTGTCGATCCACCTTTTTCCTGGTCATTGGATGGTGTTTGAGGATTGAGACCCATCTCATACATCAACAAGTAGTAGCGGTAAGTGATGTTAGTGATGTTATCTGTTTCTTCTTCTTCTTCCTCATCTTTAGCAAGTTTGCACGAAAAGTCGATTCCAGTTGTCATGATTTTGTATGTGGAATCTTATATGATCTACCTTTGTGATACTATATAATGGTGGCATATTTACCCTCGCAGTCGCAGCTGCAGCACGCACCTTCCCCTTTTGTCAATGGAGATTGTCGCTGCAGTTACTTCGATCATCTGCCCCGTTGTAGATGTCTTCAAAAACCATATATATCCCAAGGCCAAAGAAGAGTTCAAGTGTGTGTTCTACTTGAAGGATAAGATGAATGGGATTTCTGACTTGGTGGAGACAATCAAACGCGTGGACGAAGATGAAGAAAAGAAGCAGCTTCAGGACAAAGATGTGCGCAAGTGGGTTAGTGATCGCAAGAATGCTGCGTATGACATGGAGGATGTGCTATGTGACATGGAGGTGATGGTTTCAATCGAGGATGGGCAAAGAGTTGTAACACGGTGGATGGGACGAGCCAAAGACGGCCTCTACCTGGCATGCGGCATACCCTTGTCTTGCTGTGTCGAGATTAACACCCCCCGCATAGAGATAGCACACAGGCTTCGATCCATCCACAAGAAACTAGACGGGATAAACCAACGGAGGCAGAACTAAATCTTGTTCAACATTCGGGTGGTGGAAGTAATGAATCGGATCTCACAACTAGTAGGGAGACTAGTTCACTGGAGGATAAGGAGCGGCCAATGATAGGGAGAAACGAATTGAAGACAAAGATAAAGGCGGCCTTGCTCAATTCTTCCAGAGCCAGTACTTCAAAGTTATCGATTGTATGCATAGTGGGAGTTGGTGGGATGGGAAAGACAACCCTCGCACAGAACATCTTTAATGATGAGGATGTAAAAGCGGCCTTTTCCTTCAAGGACTGGTTGTATGTGGGAGTCAAATTTGATTGCCAGGGACTTTTGAATAAAGTCATTGGCAACAGTGGCCAACCTCGTGATCTAAATGTTCTGCATTCGAACGTCGCAGAGAAGATAAAAAAGGAAAGTTTCTTGATTGTTCTAGATGATGCATGGCTCACCAATGGTGAAGAATGGGGACGATTTCTGAGGCCTCTATCTCAGGGAGACAAAGGAGGAGCCATAATTGTGACTTCTCGGAATTCAGCAGTTGGGATGGCAATACCTTACGGCAATACTATATGTAAGCTAGAAAGGATGTCAGATACAGAGTGCATGGAGATTTTCGAAAGGTGCGCGTTCAAGGGACAAGAAGCAAAGACATACCCTGATTTAAAGCATCTATCAGAACAGGTGGTTCAAAAGTTGAAAGGAGTACCTCTTGCAGCAAGCATCGTCGGAGGATTCCTGGGCAAACATCTTCACGACCGGCGTCAGTGGATAAATGTCGCGGAAGTGGGGTGGCCACATGCAGATAAAGACAATGTGGTTGACGGAGTGGTCGGGTTAAGCTACCTCCACCTGCCCTCGCATTTGAAACTCTGCTTTGCTTATTGTGCTATGTTTCCCAAGGGTTTTTTTTGATAAGTCGACTACGGTTCGAACGTGGATAGCTCAAGGTTATGTGGAGAAGCCTCGTGGGAATGAGTTGATGGAACATATTGGGAGTGACTATTTCAATGAGCTGTGCCAAAGATCATTTTTGCAGTTGCAAAGTGAATATTACGGTGTCCGCTACATAATGCATGATTTAATTCATGACTTTGCCTTAAAGGTCTTTACAGAAGGATTGCAGGTCATGGGTGCAAGTGACACAAAGGATGGTGCATTATCTGAGGAGATACGTCATTTGTCAGTCTACTGTAATGAAACAGAGCCACAAGAACTCAAGATATGGACAATTGTAAGAAACTACGGACTCTAATTGTTGAATCAGATCTTACCATTGCTGCACCCCCATGGATGTGCTTGCCAAGTTCAATATCTCCGTCTATTGGTCTTACGTGTCTATGGACTATCAGAGTTCCCAGATGCAATCCGGCACTTGCAGTTTCTTCAATACCTAGACATATCAAGTACTAACATAAGGGCATTGCCTGAACTAGTGTGTGATTTAGTTAATCTTTTATTTTTGTATTTGTGGGATGGTTGTGCGCTGCCTGAGGGAATGAATAAGCTCCTTAAGTTGCGATTTATAAAAGTAGGAGATGAAGGAGTCCCACAATTTGCGGGGATCAGACAGTTAACTTCTCTCCAACAACTCGACATATTCCAAGTAGAGAACAAAAGCGGATGGAAGATATCAGAGTTGGGGGGTTTGAATCATCTACATGGAGAACTTGTTGTATGTGGTCTTCAAAATGTAACATGCAAGGAAGACGCTGAGCAGGCTTGCTTGAAGCGAAAGGTGTACCTTGAGGAGTTAGTGTTGGATTGGACAGTAGAAGAAGAGGAGACAGTAGTCTCAAGTGTACAAGAAGAACATGTTGTTGACGGCCAGGTACCCTTTTATATATTATTTAATTGCTTTTATTTTGTTTCAATGAAATGAGAGATAAAAAACTGTGATACTAGATTTTGCAGTAAGAGATGAAATGGCAGATATTAAGATAAAGTTATAGTGGTACGCTTTGGTGTTTTTTTTAATAAAAGCATGTTTGTGTCTTACTTGTTTTGATCCCTTCCACAAATCACAATGGTTCAACTTTCTTTGTGTACTCTTATCCCATAAAACTCCATTAGATATTGATAGTGTATTCTCCACAAAAATGACATCGCATATGCTAATAAATGATATCGGAAACCTTGCAGGTACAGAAACATTTGAGAAATGATGAGGAAAGCCAAGTACTAGAAGCCCTGTTTCCATCCTCATATCTCAAGGTTCTAAAGATCTGGAAGAACCGCGGAGCAAGGTTTCCAAGTTGGATGGAGGAGCGTTGTTGCCCTAGTCTGGTGAGACTTGAACTTGATGGCTGTTGTAACTGGGAATGCCTTCCCGCACTAGGCCGGTTTCCATCCCTCAAAGAATTGAGAATTAGAGGGCATCTAGTGTGAAGAAGATAGGCCCTGAATTCTATGGTGGGACAGACAAGGGTGGCGGAGTGTACTTCCCACGCTTGGAGATCTTAGAACTCGAAGAAATGAGTGGATGGGAGAAGTGGGAGATGCCGACCGGGGAGATCAATAGTGGTGGTGGTGGACGACATGTGTTCCCTTCCCTTGAGAAGCTCCGCATAGAAAAGTGTCCCAAACTACTCACCCTCACTCCAGTCTTGCGTCACTTAACTAATCTCAGGCAGTTTAAAGTCCGTGATTGTCCCAAATTGTCTTTCTTCTCTGCAATGCTACATCACCTTAATGACGCAGAAGACGAGGAGACAATATTCTCAAGCGAGCAACAACCTGTTGTTGTTGACATCCAGGTACATGCATCATGCTTTAATTGCTTCCATTTTGTTTTGAGAGAAATATATATGAGAAGAAATTATGAGACAAGATATAGTTATGAGCTTCACATTTTCTAATTGTAAAATTTTGCACGTCCAGTGTCATGTCTTTTCACCCTACCTTATTTTGTGTAAAATGGCATTCACCCTTGCACATATTAATAAGTGACATTGACAAATGATAAGGTGGGAAATGTGCAGGTAGAGGAGGAGGAAATGGTGATTAATGATGTTGTAGAGATCAGGGAAGTACTAGAACAAGGCCCGTCTCCTTCCCCATATCTCAACGAGTCTCTAACGCTGAAGAATAAGCAACATGGCCTGCTACCCTCCAGTCTGGTGAGGCTTAAACTTGATGGCTGTTGTAACAGCTGGGAATGCCTTCCCACACTAGGCCACTTGCCATCCCTTGAAATCTTGACGATCACCAAGGCAGATCATGTGAAGAAGATCGGCCCCGAATTCTATGGTGAGACTGACGCGGGAGTCTACTTCCCACGGTTGGAGTACTTTTCTCTTAAAAAAATGGGTGCATGGGAGGAGTGGGAGATGCCGGCGGGGGAGATGGAAGGTGGTGGCAGACGACACCTGTTCCCTTCCCTTGTGAAGCTCTGGATAGAAGGGTGTCCCAAACTACCTTCTCTGTCTCCAGTCCTGCGTCACTTAACCAGTCTAGTGAGTATAAACATCACGAAATGTGATGAGCTGGCATCGTTGGAGGAAGGGGATGATGAATGTGGATGGATGCTTCCTTCCTTGGAGGAGCTCAGCATCGAAGAGTGTCCCAAGCTGGTTTCCCTTTCTCCAATCTTGCGTCACTCGAGCAATCTGAGGAGCATAGACATCAGGGAATGTGCTGAGCTGCTGGCGTTGTCGGAGGAGGAAGAAGGGGATGGTGCATGTGGATGGATGCTTCCTTCCTTGTGGTTTCTCAGCATCGAAGAGTGTCCCAAGCTGGCTTCCCTTTCTCCAATCTTGCGTCACTCGAGCAATCTGAAGCAGATAGAAATCAAGAAATGTGCTGAGCTGACGTTGTCGTCTGAACAAGGGGATGATAAATGTGGATGGATGTTCCTTTGTTTAAAAAAAATTGAGGTGCTCCGTATTAATGCCTGCAGTCCGAAGCTGCCACCTTCCCTTTCTCAAGTGTTGCCTCACCTGACTGCGCTCTATTTTTTACGCATTGGTGGGTTCCGCAACCTGCAGTGCCTTCCTCCGAACATTCACCACCTCCGCTCGCTCAGATCTCTCTACATAGTGGATTGCCCTGCCATGGAATGCTTGCCAGATGGGGGCCTCCCTCCCTCGTTGCGGGAGCTGTGGATCAGGGGTGTCCGTTGCTGGAAGGGCGCTGCCGAGAGGGAGGTCCCGACCGCCCAAAGATCCCCACCACAACCCAAGTCCACTTACCTGAGGAAATGACTGATGATGATGATGCAGCCACATCTTCCAGGGGTTCTACAGCAGGTGACTTATGATACAGCCCCACTCTCTAATTTATACCTGAGCAAAATTGGCACTTCCCCTCCCCTCTCTGTTGTCACTACTCGGATCTTCTCCGTTAACTATTATTGGACTCGTGTATAATGGTCACATGATCACTTTTTATTGTATAACTAAATATGCTCCCTCCCAAGTACTACTCATTTTTCTGCAAATATTTTCCACAAAGCATCATCAAGAAACTTTTTTATATAGTTAGAATATTATGTGGTCCTATTATTAATCTATTATTCCTAAGCACGCTTATTACGGATGTTCAAATGTTTGCTCAAAATAATAATAATAAAATTAGAGTAGGTTAAAAGGGTTCGTTTAATTTTTGCCGCTACCTAGCTCTGTAAAATGATTCATAATAATCCTTTAGGTCCGTTGGGTTGGCACGTTGATTATGATATATTTTGACTTCTGGCCTTTCCACATAAAATAATCTTCTTTGAAGCCTCAAACATTAATAGTCATGAGACTGATATTAGAAGAATATGAAGGAATTAAGGGTAGAAAATAAAGGAGGAAAAGAAAAAAAAAATCTGACTGTCAGCTAAATTTTAACAATTTATTATTAACCTGCCAAAAAAGTTTTAACAATTTAGTACTAGTCATTCATTGAGCACGTTATCATGGTACATTGCCAAACTTGCTAGAGCATAACGGAAGATCTTTAATGGTGGCTATTTCAGGTGTTTTTTCAGGAATTTAGTGGCTGGGGCAAGGTCTGAGAGTGGGGCCCCGGGTTCGAACCAGGGTTCGCCCGTGCCGCCCGTACCACTGCGGCACGGGCGAACCGCATGGTGCCTGGGCGGTCGGGTCCCGACGTACCGTCGCGGTACGCGGGCGCCATGGTCGGGACGCCCGGGATGGGCGTCTCGGCGTACCGTCGCGGTACGCGGCCGGGCCGGTTCAGTGCGGCCCGGTCCGATCCGATTTTGGGCAGTCCAACCGGACCGCACTAGTTTTTTTTTTTTTTTTTTACTAACTCTTTCACACCCGGTGTATTTAAGGGGTGTAAATGGTGTCTAATTGAGATGAAATTTAAATATAAGTTAATTAAGAGATGATAAAAATTATGTTAATTTTATTTTAATTTTTTAAATTAAAATTTGTCAAATAAAATTGTCCTAAAAATTATTAGATCGACTTAATCTCAACATCTAAAGATCTAAATAGTGTCTAATTGAGATAAAATTTCAAACATAAGCTAATTAAGGGACAATACAAATAATATTAATTTTAGTTTAATTTTTTAAATTAATTTTTGTTAAGTAAAAATTATCCTAAAAATCATTAGGTCGACTTAATCTCAACATCTATGCATCAATAATTCATGATATTTATATTTTTAAAATCAACATATTTTTCTAGTAATTATGATGACTTTAAATTTGACTTTATTTTCAGAACCAAATGTCGTCCCATTGAAGTATACAGAGGGATCGTCGTACAACGACAAACCCTGTGTGCACTTAAGGAGTCTAATTAGTGTCTAATTAAGATAAAATTTCAAACATAAACTAATTAAGAGATGATAAAAATTGTAGTAGTTTTATTAATATCTGAGATTAATTAGTATTAATAAATGATAGTCCAGTGTCATACTCAGAAGTGCGCGCTCTGACAGGGTAACACCGGAAAATTGTAACGAAAATGAAATATGAGAACACCATAATTTTAAAAAAAAATGTGGTGATATCAGAAATATAAATATCCAGAATTGTTGACGTACGGATTTCGATATTAAGCCGACGCAACTATTTTCCTGACGATTTTTCACCCAGTGTAAAATAAATTCTAAAAAATAAACTAAAATCATCATAATTTGTAAAACCATTACATTAACTTATAAGTAAAATTTCAACACAAATGGACATTATTTGAATGGGTTTACAAGAGGATCTCCGGGCCAGCTAGTTTATGGGTTACGTCAAGCATTTTCTGGGATCTTCAGTCCAGTTGATTTATGAGTAATTACGTCAAATCATTCTTCTCCATCTGCTACAGGCGGAAGTGGTGGTGGTGGTGGTGGTAGCATGCGCTTTTCATTAGAGTCTGAGTTCACGCATGCTACCCAAGATGGTCGAGATCACGGTGGTCCACTAAGCTATTCAAAATGTATCAAGCAGATGAGAAAATGCGATACATAAGTCCTGTGGACAGTAGTAGGTATTAAGAGATTGAATTCGATTTTGAGAGACTGAGTACATAGGACGACACAACATCTCAGTCTACTAGTGAGGGTCACAGTTTCTTTTCAGGACATACACAGTTGGATCTATATGGATAACATCATGAATATGGTGGTTATTATACCTCTAGATACAAGTATGGTCATGATGGTTCTTATATGCAAATTCCAATTGTTCCACCAATAGGACCTACAATAGTACGCCAAAGAACACGTCAATATTTAGAATATCAGCGTATGTACGAAGACCTATATCAAAATTATATACCTTATGCTGATTATTTGCGTTTCTTGGAGATCACTTATAATGTGAGGTTGTTCGAAGATGGAAGTTATACCCCCTACTACGAGGGTTTTGTGGACATACATGCTCAATATGATGAGGAAGAGTAGGTAAGAACTTATTAAATGTCCTTAGTGACATGTTAAGGAAGATGATGTTAATTTGTAATTTTTTATGTAAAGAAAAATGATGAATATGAGGATGACAATATGGGTATTGTATTTGGCTTATATCATGATTATATCCTTAATATTTAGATGAACACTAATTGCTTGTGTCATGATCTTGGTATGATTGTATGTATGTTAGATGAATATTAAATGGTTGTGGTGGGTTGACTTAAATGAGTAAATAAATTTATTTATATGTTTCAACCTCTTTATGTGATGTTCTTATGTTTTATTCATTTTCTTTTGAAATATACTCATTTCAAATATTAACTAAGTCACAAAATTTAAAAAAACAAATCAAACTGGGCATTTTTCCACCGTATCTTAGTGGTACGGTACGATACGGTACGTACCGTGCCACAGAGAATGTGGTACAGTCGATCCGAGCGGTATGGCGAACCTTGGTTTGAACGCTGTGTTTGTCCCATGACAAAAAAATATATATATACAAATACACCCCTCAGATAATATACATATATTTTTATGCGAAGTTGTATTCTTCATATTTTTTCTAGATACCCTTGTATTAAGGAAAATTGTTTCAAGTATAGTCATCAGGGCCGACACCACCAAAATTGACAGAATATTCTGTCATAAGTGGATGTTATAAAAGATTGCAAGGGTATACTTGATATTATTGTAATAATATGATAAGATTAAACAAGGGTAGACTACTATTTTTTAGCCATAATCTATGAAATATTATACAATATAAGGGTATTTACTCAAAAATGGGAAGAGTATAAGTGAATAAGGTAATATTAACTGAAAGGTCAAATGAAATTGTCTACTGTCTCGGAACATTTTTTAATTTTATTTATTAAAATAGTAGCATATTATATTGTGGGGATAAACCCTCGACAAATCTGATATTGTTGGGAGTGCATCCGGAGTGTCCAACCACCTGAGTATAACATACCCACCACTGTCATAAGTGGATAAACCTTATGAGTATATTTTAAAGTGATCTACCTGTTCTTGGTTGGATACATACTATATGTTCAATGTATAGGCATTGGATACACTTGAAACTCTTAATGCAAACTCATACCTTATTAAATATGAGGCGTATGTTCCCCCAGGTTGTACTTTGTATCTATCACCGAATGATTTATGTGATGCTCCAACCCTATTTCATGTAATTGTATAGGGTTTATGAAATGTGTGATCTATGTTTCTTGGAAAAACACACAGAAAACACAAGCTCATCTGATATTCGATTTAAACTTTGTAGGGGTCAGAAAGTGGTCGGAGGCTTCACTTTCTCTTCTACACTTGTAGTAGTGTAGGAACTCGAGTGCAAGTGTGGAGACATAGATCCTATAAAGAAGAGAAGCATCAAGGGGCCCCGGTGTTGGAACTGGGGAAAAATTCTATGATATTTAAGTCAATAGGATGACTTGTGTAAGTGTATGGGAGCTTGAGGACAAGAGATTGTGTATCTTATCACTAGAGGGTTTGGTTCCTTTATATAAGTGAAGCCTGGACGGTTAACATTCCAACAAACTATAATAGACCCGTTGAAAGTGGTTGTTAAGGACCTGATAAATGGGTCTCTTAATGGGATGAGATCGTGGCTTGCAAACCACTTGAAACGTACTCTCTTCTCTATGAGCATCACCCAAATTATGATAGTCTGCGTAGTTTTGGTTGTCTCTGTTTTCCTCTTCTTAAACATCCTTCCACTTCAAAATTTCTTCCGAAATCCACACATGTGTTGTCTAGGATATAGTGACCGTCACAAAGGGTACCAGTGCCTCTCTCACACCACTGGTCGTATGTACACCTCTCGTGTAGTAACCTTGATTTTTAAATCTCAAAATAAAATGAAAAAAAGTTTAATTTAATAAATATGATAAATAGATTTAATTAGAATAAAGATAGAATAAATAGAATTTAAAGAAATTAAATCAAAACCCATTTAGCTAAATTAGGAATGGGTTGTAATTATGGCCCAAACATGAAAGAACGGGCCCAAATGTGAAGAGTCCATCATGGGATGAGAGTTAATTAAGTTAATTTCGTATCTAATTATTTAATAAATAGAAAAGAATTAAGATAAATACTAAATAACTCATAATTATCCAAAAACAAGAGCCCTAGTCCCATCCTAGCCCCTTGGCCACGAGATTAGGTCTTATCCCTACCTATTAGGTGGATAAACGGTAGAAAATATGGGATAATTATAGATTTTCGGAGTTAGAGGAGAATGGGAGAGTTTTAGGAACATTGGACTCTATTAGAAAGCTCTACACCCCTAATTCGACCCTATCAACCCCATAGAATGTGGCCGGAACTCTGGGAGATGAGGAGAAGGGCTGAGGACGAAGGAGCAAGGAGGAGAAGGCTGGAACAAGGGGGGGTTTCTTCTTCTACCTCATCAACAACCCTAAGATCTTAAACGGGTGAAAGGTAGGCAATTTCTTAAGCACAAATCGTGAAATTTAAATCCTAGGTAGCCCATGTGCCCTTCTTTGAAATCCCTATGATTTTCCTAATTTCGTGGCTCCTGGAAGGAGTATTAATTGTTCAAATTCCTGTCACTACTATGCACCCGAACCATCATGATTGCTTTCAATCCTCGCATGTACTTGATCCCATATCCTGTAAATATTCTCATAAATACTACATGCTCTTAGTTTTCAAACGCCCCTATTTGCCCTAATTTTCATCATGTAACCATTACCAATTAATTCGTTTCTCATGACTATGCATGTTTAGGTCACTAAAATGTAACCTAATCAAAGCATGCTCTATACATGTCTATTTTCTAATTAATCATGTCCAGTGATAGATCTACATGTCTAGTTTCGTTTAAAATTGATCTCGTGATTTTTGGACCTCTCTGTGATTTTATAAGGATTTTTGAAGTGTACTGTGTCGAGCATGAAGGGAGGAAACCCACCTAGAAAAGGGCAAAATCCCCTTTTATTGGGTTGGGGCCACCTTCTGAAGTAGTGACGGCCCGATCCATCGCGATCTCAGAAGGGGGTCGTGACAAGGAGAACTGTTGCGTTCTGAATGCGACGGGTCGACATGTCGCGACCTTCCCCCGGTTCAACCCTATCAGCCAATTCTGAAGAACATGATCGGGTCTTGCGTCGCGACCTGAACGCGATAGATACCCACGTTGCAACAACAGTATTGCGGCCAAAACCTAAAATTACATATATAACATTGCTAAATATGTCATTTAAACTCTGTTTAACTGTAATTAAGTACTGTCATGACTAATAACGACTTGTTAACTAATAATGAGTAATATTACATGCAATTAAATAATTTAAAAGCTATGAGCACAATCTTACATGCTCTCATGATTTCTTTACACTTGCACACACTAAACATTATGTTTGCCATGCGACCTTTTAAAATATTCAATAATATATCTGGTAATTGAGTGTAACAATTTACTTAATTTCTTATTTAAAAATTACACTTGTCTCATTTTACTTGGCGTTTTTTAGACCGTTATCGTTTCCCTCGGCCTTCGAGCACTCGAGGCACGACAGACACTAGTTTCTACACACTCTCTTGGCATGGACCACCTCTCCATTGGGTATACTCTTAACAGGACCAGAGACTCCTTGTCAAGGCCTTTGTAAGTCTCCTTGGCTTTGGCTCACGTCCATTACCGACGAGCTGGTTGTACCATTAAAACCCATTTACACCCTTAGGGATCAGTACGATCGATCCAAATGGCGTTAGTGTGTCTCTTTCCTACCTTGGGATCACGCAGGACCATCGAGTCTATGTTCATAGTATGGCTAGTGGGCGGTGGTGACTTCTAGGCTGTTCATAATATGGTTCAACCCGAAAAACCGAACCGAACTGGCTAATTCGGTTCGGTTCGGTTTGGGTTGAGAAGTGTCACGGTTCAGTTCAGTTTTGCACAGTGAAACGAATGAACTGAAAATATATAAAAATATATTTAAATAATAAATATAACATAAATGCGCGCCTAGCCCAGTGGCCAGGCGCGCTTCTTCCCTTTGGGCGGGGGGTCCTGGGTTCGAACCCAGGACCGCCCGCGCATGTGGAGGATTTTTTTTCGGTTCGGTTTGAAAAAAATTTCGGTTCGGTTCGGTTTCCTCCAAAAAGAGGTCCAAACTGGACCGAACCGAACCGTGAACAGCCTTAGTGACTTCTACCAGACTGCCGGCACCCCTAGTGTCGTGCAACTGTTACCATCGTTGTTTAATGTTATTTTACGATTATACCCTTGTCTTATCTATATTTGTTACTCTCATCTGTTCACTTTCACTCTATACTCTCATCTATTTCATCTACTACTCTCATCTATTCTTGGTACTCTCTTTGGCCATCTATATGATTGTCAAAGATAAAGAGACATGACTTATGCCAGTGCAATAGGACTCGATCTGGTCCTGGGGAGAGCGCCCGAAAAGTGCCATTTGCCTATGGGAGTTATAATGATCAGGATGTTGGCATACATCTAGTGCTATTATACTATCAAGATTTAATCTATGACAATCAAAGTGCAATCTATTCAAGTGCTATTGTTACTAGTGCACCGTTGTGCAAACCTTACGTACTATATCGTTACATGGCCATTCCATTATCAGTACTCGTTGCGCTATTTTCCTTGTACAAGTGCTATTGTTCTCTTGCCGTCGTTACTTTGCTATACTTGACTATGCTATCTAGTTATCCTGCCTTTAAAACGTTAATCATTTAAAACATACTTGTTTACACGAGATATTAAGTCCTACTGGACGTTATTCGCTCATCCTGTGTAATTATTTTATGCGTTTCAAGTGAGTTGGATGAAGATGACCACACTCACGAGAAAGGGAACGATGATGATATTCCGTTCAGCTACCACTACTTAGTAGTTAGCTAGTATAGCTATAAGTCAGTCATTAGTTAGTCGCTATGTATGAATTTGGATTTGAATAAAGTACTATGGGTCCTAATTTTGACTCTGATTAGTGGTTATAATAGTTAGATGATGAAATATTAATGAAGTTGGATTTCTTTTGGCATTATTCCAATATGCAATGGTTTTGATGTTTATTTATCGCTCTATACTATTTAAATATTGTAGTTCCGCTTCGATATTCCGCGTCAAGACGTTACATCTCGACATGTCCTCTTTGATGAGACATGTTTTCCTCTTCAAGATGGTTCTTTTGCATCTGGCACGACATATCTTCTCCTCTCCTTCTCGAACAGACCCACCATCCCTACACCATATCACCTCCATCCACCACACAACATGATACCACACCGACCCCAACCACCTCGCCCCTTCCTTCATCCCCACCGCCCCCACCACAGATTGATCCACCATTGTCCCCACCTTCCCCAACATCGATCGCCACCCCTCTCCCCAACCCCCTCTACCTCTCCATCACCTTCACCATCATCTTCTGCTCCACCATCACACCTTTGCCATCACCTTCACGTGCAACACCACTACCCTCGTCCCCCTATCCTCCTCTGCAGTTGTTCCAAAATGTGCATCCCATGCTCACCCGTACCAAGTCTAGGGTCACCAGACCCAACACCAAGTATGCTTTCTCCACTGCCATTATTCCCAAGGAACCAAAAACAGTCAAGGCCGCTCATAAAAACCCCCAGTAGCGTGAGGCTATGCAACATGAAATGGATGCTCTGGTTAGTCAACACCTTTACCTTGGTCCCACGCACATAAAAAATGAGAATGCTTGGTACGAAGTGGATTTTCAAGTCGAAAGTAAAAGCTGATGAATCCTTTGATCGCTTTAAGGCAAGATATGTCGCGAAAGGATTCAACTAGATTGTTGGTGGATTTAGTGAGACATTTTCACCTGTTCTAAAACTTGGTACCATTTGCTTGGTTCTATCTACTGCTCACATGAATAGGTGGCCTATTCGACAACTTGATATTAAAAATGCTTTTCTCCATGGCCAATTGGAAGAACCTATGTATGTTCCACAACCTATAGGTTTTGAGGACCCTCAACATCCCGAGCATGTATGCATGGCGTCTCCACGAGGCCCTCTATGGTCTCTAGCAAGCTCTTCGCCAATGGTTTAATCGGTTCAGCCAGTTCCTTTTGAAATTGGGTTTTCATTGTAGCACTACTGACCCATCCATGTTTGTATGTCATGTTCGACATCATATTCTCATTTTATTGGTCTATGTGGATGATATTATTCTAACTGGTGATGATGTTCCCCTGCTACACAAGTTTGTTGCTCTTCTTGGAAGCACATTTCACCTCAATGATCTTGGTCCTCTTCATTCATTTCTGGGCATTGATGCGCAACATAACATCCAAGGATTGTTTCTTTCTCAAGTCAAATATGCAAGATCCATATTAAAGCATGCACACATGGACACATGCAACCACATTACCACTCCAATGGCCACTCGTCCAGGAGCTCTCTCAACTGAACTCTTTGCTGATCCTCTATTATACAGGAGCTTGGATGGGGCGCTACAGTACCTTACATTCACTCAGCCTGATCTTACATACTCTGTTAATTATGTTTGCTAGTTCATGCATGCTCCCACTACCAGTCATTTTCAACTTCTCAAAAGAATCTGGCGCTATGTTAAAGGCACCACCGACTATGGTATGCAACTTTATTCTTAGACATCTATGGATCATTATGTTATTCAGATGCAGATTGGGATGGCTTCCCAACCATAAGACAATCTACTACAGGATATGCACCTTCCTTGTCAGCATTGCATCACTTGGAGTGCCAGAAACAACACACTGTGGCTCGCACTAGTGCTGAAGTTAGAGTACCGATCTATGGCATCGATCACAGCTGAACTACTTTGGATACAATTCTTATTACGTGATCTTGGCATCCCCCTTCTCCAGCCACCCCATCTTCTTTGCGACAACTTGAGTGCCCTTTACATGATTGCTAATCCTGTTTGTCATGCTCGGACCAAACATATTGAATTGGACTATCACTTTAAGTCTCGTAACCGGATGTGTTGTCCATGGTGATGGTTATCACCTTAAAGGTGAGTTTTTAAAGAATGAGTCTTCATGTTTCACTAATTATTATAGCATGTAATGATAATGCATATAAAAATTTGTGTATATGTATCTATGACATAATTAATATTTAACTCCATTCATTGATATTACATTGATTGATATGATTATGACGTTCCTCTGCATCCTTAATAGAGTTCTCTGGCAGTATCCTTCCATCCATCTCCGTCGAGCTCGATACTGATGACCGAAGGTGTGCATATCCCCGTTGAGTTGTCGCCGCTGATGGCCGGTGCCTTGTTCGGTCGGTGCTGGCTTTCTTGTCTTCTTTCCTTCTGTGGGTGTTATAGGATGTTTGCCATCGATATAAGGACCTAAGGTCCATGTGTGGGTTCGCGCTCTAGGCGCAGTGCTCAGTCTCAGCCGTACGCCATTTTTGCTTGTTTGAAGGGTCTTTGTTGCTGTTGTGGAGTCTGAGGATAACGTGCGCTCACCTTCCTTGCTTATGTATTATCTCGTGGGGGGGGGGGGGGCGCTGATGTCATTTGAGGTGTGTCCATCCCATTGGGGTAATAGTTTGTTGAAACCCGCGATGGGAGTTTGCACCAAATAAAGGTCAAACTAGGGCCGTCCACTCCATTCTAGAGTTAATAATGTGTTAGGTCACCGCCTTTGGTGCACTCTGGCCCCTTATGTAAAGAGAAAGATTTATTACATTTACATATTATACTTTAAGTGTAATATGATTATGTAATAGTTTATGTGGCACTTCTCACATGAAGAATGATAAAGTGGTAATCTAATTGTTATGTGTCACATAGTCTTATGCAATAAATCTTTCTCATATATAAAAATCAAACAACTTATATGGTTAGAATATTATGTGGTTGAATTAATCTATCTATTCTAAGCACGAATGTTCAAACAGGTTAAAGGATCTATTTTGTGGCAAGTTAATTATGATATATTATGACTTCTGGCTTTCCATATTATCCATTTGAAGTTTAAAACAACAATAATGCTAAGATTGACATTAGAAGAATACGAAGGAAGATATGGTCCAAGGGGAGAGAATTAAGGGTAGAAATAAGTAAGGTATAGAATTTTTTTCAGACCGTCAGACTAAATTTAACAATTAGTGACCTACCAAAAAACGATATGATAATTTAGTACAAGCCATTATTTAATTTTTTTTTTTTGAAAGGAAAAGTAAAATTTCATTGCTTAACCGGTGAAAAGTACAGAGGCATGATAACAGGAATTACAAACATGTAATGGGATGGAGGAAGGAGACCATTCCCCATCTAAATTCCCAGCAAAAGCAAGCAGCCAAAAGATGAGCTGCCTCAGTGAACTTCCTAGGGGCATATTGGATTTTAACCAAAGGAGGCTGAGATATAACCCCTGCAGTCCTGAATGATGTTACTACATTGCCAAATGGAGGTTGACACATCATTTATAGCAGTTATGATATTGAAAGCATCACTAAAGATGATAATTGGATCATTGCTGGCGTTACCTTTTTGATAGTGTGGAAAATGGCTAAGCTTCAGCTTCAACCGGACTAATGGCAGGATAAATATGAGTACTGCCTGAAAGAATGTGTAAGCTAGTATTGAGATGAATGGCAGCACTACAGCTTTCCCTTCCTTAAAGCTAGCATCCACTAAGAAGCCAGAGAAATTACTAGAGCAGTCAATTTGAGGTTCTTCAATTGGGTATTAGTAGCATGTCCATCTATCTTGGAGTTTTGCCAATCCACCATATTTTGGTTGGCCTTGTCTAAGATATGGTTGGAGAAAATATCTTCCATTCAAAGATCTTGCACATCTAGCTTCCACAAGTTCCACATTAGGCTATAGCTTGTTGAAGATGCTTGAGGTTGCCTTTATCTTCCATTGGGGGTTTAGCAGTCCAAGCTTGAATCTATATTCCAGAGACCAATTGCCCACAATAGATTTATAGCTCAAACTGCTAGCAAACCATACTGCCCTAGACAAATCGCAGTCAAACAATATATGCTGGATAGTCTCCTCCTTATCCATACAAGTAGGACATAAGGTTTCAATTTGAGGAAGCATCCTAGATAACCTGTAGAAGGTAGGAAGGGCATTAGACAAGGCCTTCCAAAGGAACATAATTTGATTAGGAGGAATATGTCTTTGAAGATTTGGATGCCAAATAGTCCTCCAAATAAGATGAATAGAAGAGCAATTAGGAGTGTCTTTCTGATCCACCAAATACCTGTAAGAAGATTTAGTAGTTATTTGACCATCCTTGGTGTATTTCCATATGAGGGTGTCTTGGCCAACAGTTGATATCTGTGGGAGCCTAATCTGGCAAATCATATTGGCAGTATGAAAATCAAACATATCATAGATGAGGTCATCTTTTCATTTACCCTCTCTAATAAGGGCTGCAACATTTCTTGGGAGGGGACCATTATATGTACTTTGAGGTTAAGGGGACCCAATTGTCCCAAAATCCAGCAATCTTCCCACAAATTAATACTAAACCCATTTCTGACAATCCACATGCATCCTCTTTTCAATCTTCTTTAACAGCTAATATGTCATACCAAACAGGAGAGATATTGCCACCTCGTTTAATCTGCCAAAAAGATTGTCCTCTAATGTACTTGGCCCTGAGGATAGGACCCCATAATCTAGGAGGGTCATTAAGCATTCTCCATGTTAACTTCATAAGAGCTGCTCTGTTAAACAAATTTAAATCTCTGAAGCCCAGACCACCAAGTAATTTAGGCTTCTGCATTTTCTCCCAGGCAACTAAAGGCTTTCTGTTGACCCCATTTCTCGTGCCCTACCAAAAGACTCTTTGATACCTTGTGAGGTTCTGAATAACACTTATGGGGAGGAGATTAGTGCTCATAGCATGAATTGGTAGAGCATTCAGAGTTGATTTAATGAGAATGGCTTTACCTGCTGCAGTGAGGGTATTGGCCTTCCACATGCAAAGCCTAGCTTTACATTTCTCTTCCACAAATTTCCAATGATCAGTCTTGTTTCTGCTCTTGATTATAGGGATACCAAGGTATAAGGCAGATTTAGATAAGGTTGCAAATCCTGAGATACTTTGCAAATGAGTCTGAAGATCAGTAGTAGTGTTGGGACTAAAAATAAAGCCAGATTTTGGAAGTTGATAGACAACCCATACCAATTGGCAAATGTGGACATTACATTTATCATAGTCATAACTTCTTGCTCTTCAGCTTTACCAAATAAGAATATATCATCAGCATATAATAAATGAGTAACTGTTGGAGCATATGAGTTGATTTTAAAACATTTAAGGCTTCCACTTTAAGTTCCTTTGTTCATAAGCAAGATAATGCCTCAACACATAAGATAAAAATATATGGTGATAAAGGGCATCCCTGTCTGATACCTCTACCAGGATATATCATTCCCATAGCTTCCCCATTAATATTAATCGAATATGACACAGTAGTTATGCAATTCATGATTAGGGATCTTGCTTTATCACTAAAACCATGCCTCTGCAGCATATCATCCAAGAATGGCCATTCTAATTTGTCATAAGCCTTAGCTAAATCCACCTTTAAACCAAACACTCCTGTCTTCTCCTTTTTGCAATGAAGAGAGTGAAACAGTTCTTGAGCTGTGACTAAAGAGTCAGTAATTAGTCTTCCCGAGACAAAAGCACCCTGATTAATAGAGATCAAGTCTCCCAGAAGTCGCTTAATTCTGTTGGCCAAAATTTTTGCAATGATCTTATAAAGAACATTACATAGGCTAATTGGTCTGAAATCACTGGCCTCAGTAGCTTTGACTTTTTGGGGATCAGGGTAATGAGAGTGTGATTGGCACCAATTGGCAGAGAAGAAGTATGAAAGAAATTAATCACAAACTATGTGACTTCATGACCAACAATGTGCCAATATTTTTGTAGAAAGGTCAAAGTATTCCATCAGGTCCGGGTGACTTATTGGAGGGAATGAGAAGATAATATCATGGATTTCTTGGGGGGGATGGAATTTACAAATATATCATTGTCCTGAACAGAAATGGATTTGGTGTTAAGCTGGTGATCATGAGGTATGTGAGTAGAGTGGGAAGAGGTAAAGAGATTCTCAAATAATCAAAAGTAGCTTTGATTACCTCTGGTTTACCTATCGAAGCCCCCCTGAAGGTAATTGGATCCCAGAGACATGATTTCTGTATCTTCTATTTGTAGCAGGAATGTGGTAGAACTTAGTGCTTCTATCCCCGTCCTTAAACCAATGGACCTTGGCTCTCTGCCTCCAAAACATTTCTTCCTAATCAAGGACAGATTGAAGATCCTTCTCAAGCTTCAGTTCTTCTTGCACATTAACATCAGTGAGGTAGCCTACTGTAGCTAGTAATTTGTTATGCATGATGGTGATCTGGTCATGGGGGTAACATAGCTGTCCCTTTTCCATTTTCTAATATGCTTCCTGGATCTGAAACCTTTCCTTGATAATCATTAGTCAAACGGGGGGTAGAATTCCACTGGGTTCAATGACATTACTGAAAAGTGGGACTATGGAACCAATTAGCCTCCATCTTGAAATAGTGTTGCGCTTTCTTTTAAAACCATAGTGTCCAATAATAGAGGATTATGATCACTGGCCACTTTGGTAACGGTTGTATAGCAGCCTGACTAAACTTGGCTCTCCAATCTCCATGGCATGGCTCTGTCCATTCTTTCTCTAATATGGAATTTGCTAGATCTCTTATTGCTCCAAGTGAAGAGAGGGCCCTGAAATCCAAGATCAATAAGGCCAACATTGACCATGAAGTCTGAAGAGGAGCAATATCTTGGGGACGAACATAGATGCCACCTTCTTTTTCCATCTGATCAGGCACCATATTAAATCTCCAATTACCAGCACTGGCAGAGGAGTGTTGCTAGAAAGTTTTGAATGTCAATCCATAACTGTTTCCTCCTGGATATAAGGGTTGGAGCATACCACAAATGACATTCCAAGCTTTTTCACCCAGGGCTTTATCAATGTCAGGGCAACCAGTTCTGTGGATGCAGTCAAGTGACATCAATGTTGAATTTCACACCAAATACAGATACCACCAGCTCTCCCTTAGCTTCCTGAACATGATAAGTTGTTATATTTCTGGGGTTGGCAAAGTTTTGAAACTGAGAAAGATTACATTTAGACTCAGAGAGAAAGCAAATGTCTGGGTCTAACGACAGATAAGCTTATCCATGAAGGACCTAGTAGGGGCCCGTTTAAAACTCCTACAATTCCAAGCTAATAATCTCATTTTGGGGTTGGGCCCGTTAAGGCCGCTGCCGCCCCTCACTTGGACTGATTGAGTTTATGGATAGGTTGGAATTGGGACTGGTTGGGTTCCAAGATGGGCTGGAACTGGGACTAGTCTTTGGGGATTTGGTTTTCTTGTTAAGCTCTTCAAGATTAACAGGTTGATGAAGAACTGAGGAAGGAGTCTGCTTCAGGTTCTGGGTATCCTGCAGAGTGAGGTTATTTCGGACTGGGTGCCAGCTTAGTTTTCTTTTGGTAGAGCCCATGGATTAAAGGGAGATTAGAGAAAATTGGACTGGAATTGAGACAAGATTGGGAGCGGGAATATCTGAAGGGGTGCTACTACACTGGGCGATACCGAGTTGGCATTTGTGTGAGGAGTAATAAGTGAACAGTGAGTCGTGACCATGCCATGGCTGGAGTAGTTGGGTACTGGGCTAATAGGGGAGAGAGATTGGTTTTCTATAGTGAGGCGAAGTGTTTGGAAATTGGGCTTCAAGGTCAGGGCCAGGACAAGTGGTCACGTTGGTAGAATGTGATAAGACTTCTGATTCCAACTGGTAAAGGGTTCATTATTGTGACACCATGCTGTGGAGAAGTGGGGTAGTTTGACTGCCTTTGGTAAGGCCCATACTGTCCTGCATGTTGCTTCCACCAACCTTTGTCGTCAGAAGAAGACAACAATGGTCCTAGCTTTAGTTCCCCATATCTGAGTTTGCCCAAGCATTCAAACTGGAAACGTGTTAACTGCTCCATTTTACATTTCAGAATTGGCGAAGTAGCTTCACAGATCTTCTCTTTGAGCATCCCAAGTTTTGAACATTATCATTTTCGTGACCTAGAAAACCACAATATGTACAGAATCTGGGAACCTTTCATATAGCACTGGAAAAATCACTTCTTTCTGATCTGGGAGTAACCTTGACCTTGGTCTTGAGGGACTGATTACTTGTGCATTTTAACGAAATCCAAAATTGTTAGAGCATGACCAAACGCCTAACACTAGTATGGATATTAAGACTTTATTATTGATAGAGCTATTAAATAAAGATAATTCCCAACACACCCCTCAGATCATATACTTATTTATGCATATCGTTGTATTCTTTTATACTTTCACAGATACCCCTACTGTATTAAGAAAAAAAGTTCAGCTGTACCCACCAGGGGCCGACACCACGTGACCACCAAATCAACAGAATACTCAGTTACAAGTGGACATTATAAAAGATTCCAGGGCATAGACGTTATTATTATAATAAATGATAAGATTAAAAAACAAAGGTAGAGTGAGTTGACTACTTTTTTTTTTAACTTGCTCTGTTTAACATTAAACTAAACCAATGACAGATAACAGATTGGATATGTCCGATGAAATATTATGAGAAAGATATATTGTACTTATATATTGTACTTTAAGTAAAATGACTAGATAATAACTTATGTGGCACCTCTCAAATGAAATGTGATAAAGTGACAATTCAATTGTTGGATACCACATGAACTTATTGCCTCATCATATTGCACTTAAGTGCAATATGAAAAGTGTAATAAACCTTTCTCAAATATTATACATTGTGAGGGTAGTTTACTAAAAATGTGAAGAATTGGACATATAAAGTAGAATATACCATTGAAAGGTCAAATGGAATTATCTATGGTCCCATAACATATCCACCAAAAGCATCAAGAAAACTTTCAACTAGGAGATAGATCATGTACACAACTTCCAGCAATCAACACACATAACCATGGTTTGTCAAACCGTACTGTATTCGTGCGATTCTACCGTGCTACATCGTGTTTGAGAAAGACGATACTAAGCATAGTCGGCACACATGCCTTTTTCTCCCCCCTTACGCCCACCTCTTCTTCCCACCTTTTCTTCCTCTCAGCCGTTGGGCCCTTTCTCTCTCTCTCTCTCTCCTCTCTCCTCTCTCTCTCTCTCTCACCGCTACACTGTAGGGAGAAGCCTCTGCCGTAGCTGCCCCTGAGAAGCCGACACCCTCACCACCGCCTCCAATTCATCATTCTTATTTCCTTACCCACCAATACTCTCCACTCCTATTGTCTATACAGTAGCCGGCAAAACTACTAAATTTGTGTTGAACCCATAAAAATTCTGGCAGTTACTTAATTAGTTTATTCTGAACCATTTTCAGAATATTAAACAGCAGTGAGGGGTGTGAAAGGTATTAAACCTTGCCCCAGAGTGCTTCTGATTTTTTTTTTCAGAACAGCAAACACTCCAAATTCAATTTTCATAAATTATCAACATCTAAACCTCTTTTTTTTTTAATTTCAGAATTATCAAAACCCAAACACTCGATTTCCTGAATTTTTAGAAATTCTTCACAAACCAAAATCACCAAATATTTCATTTCTGATATCCACAAATATTCAAAACATAAAATTCCTAAATATCTTACTTCTGCATTTCCAGAAATATTCAAAACAAAAAAAATCCTTGAAATATCTCATTTAGAAATTCCAGAAACATCAAATTCCCATAAAATCCAACAAATCCATGAAATACCCCATTTCTGCAGATTGCAGAAATCTTCAAAGACCAAAATCCCCAAAAATACCTTAATTTGCAATTTCCAGACCCATCTAAGAGATCATCTCCGCAAAAACATGAAGAAAACAAGGCAAGGATAGAGAAATCTGTATAGGACGGGATGAATTGGTGGAGACTAGAGAGGGGAAATAGAATGGGAAAATCTTTCAAGAACAGCTTGGGAACATTTCTCTCCTCCCCAAATTTGTGAAAGAAGAGCGCATCTATAGGGGTTATTTTTAGGGCAAAATTTTGCCCACCCTCATGCTAAAAGCATGAGTAAAAAGACAAAAATAACTGGAAATGATCGATAGATCGCGGGTATAAAACGTTCGACCTCTTTACATGGGTTCAAGTGGGGAGTTCCCTGTTAAAAAGTGGTCAAGTCTTATAGAAAAAACTAGTGTACCGCTTTGCACATTTCATGGAGAAATAACTATCTGTTAAAAATGGTCGGACCCCTATTTTACTTCGAACGAGTTTTGCAGTTGGCCAAAACATTTTACACAATCCTGCAAACCTTTCATATGAGTCGGTGATCATATCAAAATGTGTATGTAAAATTAAGTTCAATTTATTTACACTCATAAACAAGATTTTGTTAAGAACATTATCAAAATTAGTTTAGGATCGTCAAAATCAACACCGAAGAGAACACAAATTTTCATGACTAACATGTTGATTGACCATACACTTAAAAATTTAATCTCAATAAAATAACTTTTTATATTCAAAAGTTAGAAAATTTACAACAAGAGCTCATCTGATCAATCAGCTGAAATAAACTCAGAAATCAAAATTATTAATGTAATAGTACTCGATAGGTCTGATAGTATCTAACCCCCTATTTCGCTCATGTTCTCTTCTTGGAACTTCTGCTTTACAGCCATAGCCATCCATTTGTCGAATCTGGCTAGAAAAATCTAAATGTTCCAATTTGCTCATTGTTTGTAATACCTTGTTAGTAGATATATTTGCTCAACTTTGTTGTTATGCATACAGGTTCCCCTCGTCAAAATAGAAAATGTAGTTGAGTTGTATGCGATCTGACTTGAAAGTCTTTTTGGAAAGTGGACTTATGATTTTAGCTAAATTTGTTCTTTTCGGTGAATAGGAGAGAAGGAAGAGTAGAGATGATGCATTCTGATGTCTCAGGTTCTGTTGTATGCGGAATGGAACAAAGCTAGTTTGATGAAATTGTTGTGGGATCTTTACAGTCTCTGGACAACCTTGGGTCAATGGTCAAAGGCTAGGTATTTAAAACATAACTCTATCTGGTGTATACAATTTAAATCTCATTACTCTGCAGCCTGGAAAGCAATCCTCAAAGCTAGAGAATGGCTTCTTCCCCATATTACTACCATATATCTACAGCAGCTGAGACTAGTCTTTGGTATGATCCTGGATCAGAGGACATAGTATCATCAATATGTATGGTGATGACATACATCAAGGATTTGGTCTACCAAGAATTTGACTGTCTCACATATTATTCAACAGGTGTGTGGTTATTCCCTCTTCCAAGAAGACCATATGTGTGGGGCATCAAAAAATGGCTGAATAGAATCTAAGCCCAAGCGGCATATCATGAACAGGCCTCATCTCTTGGCCCATTACTTGATGGCGCCAAACATCCCCATGCAAGGGGTCATTTTAAGCAAACACTCACCCCCCCCCCCCCCCCCCCCCCCACTACAAAAGCCCATGCAAAAGAGCAACGCAAGGAGGGGTTGGTTGCATCCTTTTCTGTAAAGGAAGAAGGGGGCGGACGTGAGGAAGAAAAAAAGGGGAAGAGTTCGGCGGTTCTCTCCTTGTGGGGGTGGGGGGGGGGGTGGGGGGGGGGGAGAGGGAGGCTGAGGGTTCTCTCTCGGTGGATCAAGAAGGAGGCTGCGTGAAGGGCAAGAACGTGGAGAGAGAAGAGAGCTCGGGGCTTCTTCTGGGCCTGGCAGCGCCGAAGAAGGAGGGCCAGGGGGCTTGGGGTTTTCCTCCGCTGTCCCTTCTGGGTTAGAAGCCAGGAAGAGGAGGGGAGCGACGGCGGCTGGTTCATCGAAGGTAGCCACAGCAAGCAGCAGAAGAGAGGGGTGAGGGCGGTGTCCAGTGTAGCAGACTAGTTGTCACGGTTTATTTGCCTTTGCTCAAACCCATTGTTATTTCTTTTGCCCCCCTTTTTCTTTGTACATGTTTTCCCTGCTACCCTCTATGTGTAGAGCTTTCTGAAAGCATGTGTTTGCTCAAAGAGATGTGAGGTGTATGGGTTGAAGAGACATACGTATATATATTAGCTTTGTCCCCACTTAGAGACGCATCAGTGATAGTATTGTTCTGTGCATTTTAAGATTCTGCTTCCATTTGCTTTAATATGTTTCTCTGCTCTTTCTCATGAAAACCGGAGGGGTCTGTTCCTCTAAACAGTGGGGAGGGGCAATTTAACGCCTCATCCGCCCATAAGGAAGCCGGTACATGGAATCTTCGGGTACTGTTCGATTTACCAGGATCTGTGCTGAATGGTGTTTTCTTTCTCTTATACTCTTCTGTTCGTGCTTCTTTGCAAAAGTCCTGGACAAGTTGTCTGCGCAAGAAATTCACATTTCATATGATTTAAGCACTAGCACTCACTGCCAAATCACCTCATTCCGGGTCCAAGCACAGAGGGGTTGGGTAATTTGATACCCATGCCCTGCTTAGGATCTGAATAAGATGTATTCGGGCACACTCCCATCGCATTCGTCATGTTCTCCGGAGTTTAAAGATCACAAAAGAGAAGGACTTCGTTTGAGGTCTGCTGCAAACTCACCTGAACTTAGAGTTTTGACATTTTTGGGATCATTTGCTATGTTATTTCACCCATGTGCAAGGCTGGAACTAACAAGGCATGCCTCAGTCCTCCCTCCAAAAATTGGTGCCATCCCGATATGATTTGGGCATGATTTCACCGAGAATGGATGGCTCAGGTCCTGGCCGACTCACTGAGTTGGCTGCAAGGCTGCCAACTCACTGGGGGGCTGGGGGGCTGTTCTCCGCATTTTAAGAGGGGATGGCATCAGTTTTTGCTCATTTACTGTTTGAAATTGACCAATATATGGGTCAGCCCCCTCCCATAAAATTTCGTGGTCATTTCGACGTCGTTTGGGTGGTGATTTCATCAAAAGTAGGCAATATCATTTGGCTGCCGACTCACCTGAGTTGGCTGCCAGGCTGCCGACTCACTGGTTTGGCTGCCGACTCATTGGGTGCCTGCCAACTCCAAAGGCTGCCAAAATCTCTGGTTTGCCTGTCAACTCACAAGGGTTGCCAACTCACTGGTTTGGCTGCCGACTCATTAGGTTGCCTGCCAACTCACAAGGGCTGCCAACTCACTGGTTTGGCTGCCGACCCATTGGTTTGCTTGCCAACTCACAAGGGCTGCCAACTCACCTGGCTGGCTGCCAACTCACATGGACAGCACGCGTGTTTTTTCCGCGATTTGAGGCTGATCGACATGGGGTCTTGCCCGCATAAGAGTTTGAAATTGACCGGGACATGCCTCAGTCCATCCCATAAAAATTTCACGCCGTTCCGACGTGATTTGAATGTCGTTCCGGTGCAAGCAAGGGCTGCCAACTCGCCTGGGCAGCACGCGTGTTTTTTCCGCGATTTGAGGCCGATCGACATGGGGTTTTGCCCGTGTAAGAGTTTGGAATTGACCGGGACATGCCTCAGTCCATCCCATAAAAATTTCACGCCGTTCCGACGTGATTTGAATGTCGTTCCGGTGCAAGCAAGGGCTGCCAACTCGCCTGGGCAGCACGCGTGTTTCCGCGATTTGAAGCCGATCGGCATGAGATTTCGCCAGCGTAAGAGCTTGGAATTGACTGAGGCATGCCTTAGTCCATCCCATAAAAGTTTCACACCATTCTATCGCGATCTTGGTGCCATTCTATCGCAAACAGGGGCTGCCGACTCACATAGAAATGAGACTCTATGAGGCATCGGGTTAGATAATATGATATCTATGCCCGAGATCCTAGACTCGTACATCATCGGTTGTCCATCAGATTGTTTTTCGGTCTCGGTACTCACGGTTCCTCTGGGCCATGCCTCGAGAACCGGTACGTGTGCCATTCGGGTAGCGCCGTACACGGCCGATACCCGCTTTGGTACCATCTCCACTATGGTGGATGGATACCACGACCTCCCCGACATCTTATGAGTCCGGGGGAGGTGCTGCCGAATTTTTTCCGTGAAGTCTAAACAATATTATGTTGCTGACGGGTGAGCCGGCAAGCCGACGGGTTTTGGTTTATGAGATTATTTGTTTTTGGCCATGGTATCCATCAATTCTTCTGTGGCCATGCTTCGGTGATTGGTGCCGTGTCGTTTGGGTGACGCCGCGGGCTGCTAACACCTTATTTTGGTACCGTCTCCATCACGGTGGACGAGTATCGCGCCCTCCTCTTACGTCATGAGTAAAGGGGAGGTGCTGCCGAATTTTTCTCGCACATCTTTATGAGGCCAAAAGATTTTGTGAGATTAAAAGACCCCGAAAGTTATATTGGCCAGGTGATTCGGCAGTGTTGCAGTGGCTTGCCCAACTCACCATCTGCCCAACTCAGCTGCTTGCCCGACTCACCATCTGCCCAACTCAGTTGCTGCCCAACTCATCAGCTGCCCAACTCAGCTACTTGCCCAACTCAGTTGCTGCCCAACTCAGCTGCCTACTCAACTCAGTAGCTGCCCAACTCAGTTAGCTGCCCAACTCAGTTAGCTGCCTGCTCAACTCAGTTAGCTGCTCAACTCAGTTAGTTGCCCAACTCAGTTAGCTGCCCAACTCACTAGCTGCCCAACTCAGTCAGCTGCCCAACTCAGCCAGCTGCCCAACTCAGCTACCTGCCCAACTCATCCAGCTGCCCAACTCAGCTACCTGCCCAACTCATCCAGCTACCCAACTCAGCTACCTACCCAACTCATCCAGCTGCCCAACTCAGTCTATCTGCCCAACTTAGTCACCTGGCCAACTCAGCAACCTGCCGACTCACCAGCATAACTGTGATTATTGTGTTTTAAATGAAATAAAGAGCAACATAATTGGCTTTAATTGACAAATATCTAATGAATAAATGGGTAAAATCCTCCAAAATTGTATGAGAAGATGATAATGATCACAAAGAGCCAAATACTTTCCAAAAAGCATATCCCGGCTTTATTTTAACACGCACTTTGCACCTTTATCGGATGTTTCGCTTTAAGGCCATGAGACTTCTAATCTGGCGACTAATCAAGGTTTCTCTCTCCGAGAGATGTAATTAACACCGTTGCGCTCAGGCAACGGTGGGATCTTGGTCCCGACTCGATCTCCACAATCGTTTGACGAAGTCAAACGGCGCGCATAACAGACCTAAAGTCCTTCGACTCTCGGAGGCAGAACACTTGGTTGCCACTTCGGTGGCTGGCACGCCTGCGCTCCGCGATAGTGACTTGCCTAGCACTAAACGGGACTTGATTTGTATATGCGGGTACACACATGAGAACATGATAAAAGAACGACTTTAATTTTAAAATAATTTGTGATGGATAAAAAAAATCCACTTCCACAATCTGTTAACATGATGACCCTCTGCTCCTTAATATCCTTAGTTGATATTCGACAAGAAACTCGGGATAGAATATGTTGGGTTCACGATGGAAGGACATTCACGGTTCGTTTAGCTTGGAATGCTATCAGGGTTCATCTTCGCCTTATGGATATTATAATGGATATGGACAACTCCTACATGCCAACATGCTTCACTATGCTCATGGCAAGCAAGTTTGCATCGCCAGCCCACTCTAGATAATCTACAAAAAAAAGGCTTTCAGTTAGCAAATAGGTGTGCTCTTTGTAGGAATGAAGAAGAAGGAGCTGATCATTTATTCTTCCAATGTAATTTTTCAAGATCCATATGGGGGACCATTTTGTCTCGTTTTAATTTCACTCGATCACCCTTACACACATTACATGGTGAGATTGAACGTTTGCAACAAAGTTTCCCAACAAATGGCCCACTTACCAAGCTGGGAAATTGTTCTTTCGATCCACAATATGATGGATATGGAACGTTGCTTATGGGTATTTGAAGGAGAAGAAACCTCATCAATTCAACTTCTGCTATATATTCTGAAGGATACAAGATCTTGTTTGAGACTTGTCACTTCCGACGTAACCTCACACAAGGGAGAAGAGTATTTTGCGCCACTTCAATATTAATGTTTAGCTCAATTTTATATTCTATGATTTGCTAATTAGAACCACGTCCATATGGTCTCAATATCTTTTGTTCATCCATGAGGATGCTGTATATCTTTGTATTATTTTTATTAATACCATATCCCATTACCTATCAAAAAAAAAAGGTTCTGTTGTATGTAAGTGCAGAAAGGAGCTTCAAAATAGAATGCTTAGAAATTTGAGAAGATTATAAGAAAGGAAAGCATTAAACTGACGCAATATTTGGAGAACAATCCATCATTTTAGCTATGCTAATGTTGTGGGTATAATGTTCATACATGTGTTTTGCTGTTAATATTTTTTACTTTCATTTCCTACGTAATATTGATCATAAGGGAATGTCAATATAGAGAAGAAAAAATTATGACAAGGTGGCACTTAAGTGGCGTTCACGTGGCACCACATAAACTGTCCACCTTTGTAGTCAAGAGTAGTAGATAGTGGTGGAGCGGCTGTGAGATCTAATACCACCATTGAGAACCAAAGTTTATATTTTGATGTTCATAGTTTATTTATATTTTAGAACTCAAATTATAAATTAAATTAATATTTTAAATCCTAATATAGCTTTTAGAGTTCAAATTGTACATTTTAGAATCTAAAATTATATTTTAGAGTCTAAATATTTAAAATTTAATTAATATTTTTAAACTTTATAAATAGTATTTAAAGTTCAAATTTTACATTTTAAAACTTAAAATTTACATTTGTAATTGGGGTGCCAATTGGGTTGGGCCGGCCAGAAGGTCCGGTAGTCCAGCCCGATTTTTTACGGGCTTGGTCAACATTTTAACATTTTTTTAATTTTGAGTCCGGCCCGGCCCGACTCGAAGTAAGATGGGCTAGACTTGAGTTTGGCTCGGCCCGGCCCAGCCGGCCCGGTGGCCCGATTTTTTTTTTTAATGAGTAACATGGTGATAATTCTAATATTCTAAAATTTTGGATTGAAAATTGTGTTTGTGAAACTATATTTAATTACTTAACATTTATTTTATATTGTAACAACTAGAATAAGTTTATCTAGATTAGTCTAATGTTTATTTTATACTATCTTGATTAAATGAACACTAAATTATTATAAACATAAATATAATATAATAATATCTTTAAAAAATAAAACTGGACCGGACCGGACTTGGGTCGGACCTTACCTTATTTTTCTGAGCTGGACAGGGCCTTGTCCCTGGCCGGGCCAAGTTTGGGCCAAACGATCAAAGATTGGGCTGGGCCCAGGCCAGCACGGGCCCAGCCCATTGTCATCCCTATTTTGTAACCTAATTTTTTTTATTTTAGAGTCAATTCATTGGTCACCGTCACTGTCAATCGCTGATGGCAATGCCACGTGAGTACCACATTACTGCACTTTGCAGTAAGCACAGTGAACTTTTCTCGCATGTATAAATTATTGTTTTGTCAATACCATAAAACAAAATTGATACAATAGCCTATGCAATTCCTATTATGTGATCTGAAAGCTGGCTGAAATTTTGTCTGACAAAAAACCTTCTTCTAGGCCTGTAGAGAATGAAATACTTCGTTGGTGTTTCATGGGTGTTTTGATTCCCTTGATCACATCTTCCACTGTCCAACAGTAATACCTCACGCACTCCTTACATATATACTTGTTTCATTTGATCTTCTTAGATCTCCATCTCCTGTTTTGATCTTCGATCTTATCTTTAGGTGACTTAAAATTAAGGAAAGAAGAGAAGTGCTTGTGCACGGCGGAACGTGCCAACGGCATTTCCCAGAATAGATGTGGCTTCCTGGTCTTCATATTTCTGAGCTGCATCCCATTTAGAAAAAGGACCAAGAAGAAGCACGGGACAATGCTACGCTGTCAGTTCGCCCACACTGGGGCCCCGTCGCCCAGCTCGTGTTCGCCGAGCAGCACGGAACCTGGTCAAAAAAAAAAAAAAAAGAAGGAAGGAAGGAGGACGGAACCTGGTAAAAAAAAATAGAGAAATGGGGCGGGGGGACTGATGTCATTGAGGTGTGCCCACGCCATTGGGTGTAATAGTGTTGCAAAGCCCCAAATGGGGGTTGCACCAAGGAAAAAGTCAAACCACGGCGTCCACTACATGACAGAGTTAATATTGTATTAGGTCGCCAGCTGTGGTGCACTCTGGACCTGCTTGCCGGAGGGAGATCTAGCAGAGAAAGAGATGTCGCGAAGTTCCGATCTGGATCAGCCAACACCAGGAGCTGAGGCTGTTTCTTCTGCGTTCTTCCGTGTTCTGTGTATGATGATGCTATTTGTTACATGTGCTTCCGTGTTCTTTCCGTGTTCTGTATGCTGAGTCTACGATGTTATTTGTTACATGTGCTTCTTTCCAAAAGGAAAATTGGAAATGACTTGAGAAGATTGGAGTTGATCGTTGGAACCATGATTTTTTAGAATTTTTTTTTTCCATTCATCCTCTTGAGTTCTTGCACTATCATTGGCGACTGGAATAACACCATGTCAAACGTTGGTACCATGTAATAATTGGTTGGATCGATGACTCTTTGTTTGATTAGCACTATTATAAACGTTGCCTTAGCTGACAAAATACTAACTGGTGGTTCTCTGCCTCAGGTGTTCCCGAAAGAAGAAAAGGAAAAACATCTGATCCACAGCTTCACTAATTCTGTTGAGGCGGGCATGAATTTTTTGCTTTGATTCTTCACCCGGCCGTTTTCACAGAGGAACTAAAAGATAAAACGTCTTCGAGGTAAAGCAAAAACTTAGCTAATGGAGATGCCATTTTGATTTGATCCAACACTTAACTTACAGATGGATGCAACTTAAATGATGATGCTCCTTCAGGGCAAGACTTGGATCTTTGCTGTCGATTCACCTTTTTCCTGGTCATTGGATGGTGTTTTGAGGATCGAGGCAAATCTCATACATCAACAAGTAGTAGCGGTAAGCGATGTTAAGTTGTCATGATTTTTGTATGTGGAATCTTATATGATCTACCTTTGTGATACTAATAATGGTGGCATGCATATCTACTACCTCGCAGCTGCAGCGTGCACAGTCGCCTTTTCTCAATTGCTGCAACTATTGCAACCGGGATCATCGCCGACTCCGGTGTTGTAGATGTCATGAAAGACTATATATTCTCCAGGCCAAGGAAGAGTTCAAGTGTATGGTACTTAAAGGATGAGATCAATGGGATTTCTGACTTGGTGGCAAACAATCAAACACGTGGACGAAGATGCAGAAAAGAAGCAGCTTCAGAAGGAAGATGTGCGCAAGTGGGTTAGTGATCGCAAGAATGCTGGGTATGACATGGAGGATGTGCTAGATGACTACAGGGTGATGGTTTCAGCTGAGCATGGGCAAGGAGTTGTAACATGGTGCATGGGCTAGCCAAAGACGGCCTCTACCTGGTATGCGCATCCCCTTGTCCTGCTGTCTCGAGATTATTCCAGCCCCAGTCACCCCCCGCATAGAGATAGCACACAGGCTTCGATCCATCCGCAAGAATCTGGATGGGATAAACCAACGGAAGGCAAAACTAAGTCTTGTTCAACATTCGGGTGGTAGAGTAATGAATCAGAAACCACAACTAGTAGGGAGACTACTGAACTGGAGGATAAGCAGCGGCCAATGATCGGGAGAAACGAATTGAAGACCAAGATAAAGGAAGCCTTGCTCAATTCTTCCAGAGCCAGCACTTCGCAGTTATCGATTGCATGCATAGTGGGTTTGGTGGGATGGGAAAGACAACCCTCGCACAAACATCTTTAATGATAAGGATGTAAAAGCGGCATTTCCTTCAGGAAGTGGTTGCATGTGGGAGACAAATTTGACTGCGAGAGGCTTTGAATAAAATCACTGGCAACAGTGGCCAACATGGTGATCTAAACGATCTGCATTTGACCGTTGCAGAGAAGATGAAAAAGGAAAGCTTCTTGATTTCTAGATGATGCATGGCTCGATAATGGTGAGGAATGGGGACGATTTCTGAGGCCTCTATCTCAGGGAGACAAAGGAGGAGCCATAATTGTGACTTCTCGGAATTCGCAGTTACGAATGCAATACCTTACATCATACTTTATATCCACTACCAAGGATGTCAGATACAGAGTGGCACGGCGATTTCGAAAGGTGCGCGTTCAAGGGGCAGGAAGCAGAGACATACCCTGATTTAAACATTTATCCGAACAGGTGGTTGGAAAGTGAAAGGAGTACCTCTTGCAGCAAGCATGTCGGAGGATTCCTGGGCAAACATCTTCACGACCGGCGTCAGTGGGGATAATGTCGCGGAAGCGGGGGTGCCACATGCAGACGAAGGAAATGTGGTTGACCGAGTGGCTGGATTAAGCTACCTCCACCTACCCTCGCATTTGAAACCCTTGTTTGCTATTGTGCTATGTTTCCCAAGGGTTTTGAATTTGATAAGGAGACTACAGTTCGAATGTGGATAGCTCAAGTTATGTTGAGAAGCCTCGTGGGAATGAGTTGATGGAACATATTGGGAGTGACTACTTCAATGAGCTGTGCCAAAGATCATTTTTGCAGTTGGGGCATCATGAATCTTATGGTGACTACTACATAATGCATGATTTAATTCATGACTTTGCCGTAAAGGTCTTTACAGAAGGATTGCAGGTGGGTGCAAGTGACACAGACGCTGGTGCATCACCTGAGGAGATACGTCATTTGTCAGTCTACCGTAATGGAACGACAGAGCCACAAGAACTCAAGATATTGGACAATTTTAAGAAACTACGTACTCTAATGCTTGAATCAGATGTACCATTGCTGCGCCCCCCTGGATGTGCTTGCCAAGTTCAGATATCTTCGTCTATTAGTCTTAGATGCCGATGAACTGTCAGAGTTCCCAGATTCAATCCGACACTTACAGTTTCTTCAATACCTAGACATATCAAGTACTAGAATAAGCACATTGCCTGAAACAGTGTGTGATTTAGTTAATCTTCTATTTTTGTATTTGCCGATGTGTTATGCACTGCCTGAGGGAATGAATAAGCTCGTTAAGTTGCGATTTATAATAGTAGGTGCAGGAGTCCCACAATTTGAGGGCATCGGACAGTTAATTTCTCTCCAACAACTCACACATTCAAAGTAGAGAACAAAAGCGGATGGAAGATATCAGAGTTGGCGGTTTGAATCATCTACATGGAAAACTGTTGTCCGTGGTCTTCAAAATGTAACATGCCAGGAAGAGGCTGAGCAGGCTTGTTTGAAGCGAAAGGTGCACCTTGAGGAGTTAGTGTGTTGGATTGGACAGTAGAAGAAGAGGAGCGGTATTCTCAAGCGCACAACAAGAACACGTTGATGGCCAGGTACCTTTTTTTATTTAATGTTTTTATTGTGTTTCAACGAAATGAGAGAAAAAAAACTGTGATACTAGATTTGCAGTAAGAGATGAAATGGCAGATAATAAGAGTAAGTTATAGTGGTACGCTTTGCTTGTTTTTTTTTTTTTTTATATAATAAAAGTATGTTCATGTCTTAGTTGTTTTGATCCCTTCCACAAATCACAGTGGTTCAACTTTCTTTGTGTATTCTTATCCCATAATTAAACTCCATTAGATGTTGATAGTGTAATATTCTCCACAAAAATGACATCGCATATGCTAATAAATGATATCGGAGACCTTGCAGGTACTAGAAGGCCTGTTTCCACCCCCACATCTCAAGGTTCTAAGGATCAGTGAGAACCGCGGAGCAAGGTTTCCAAGTTGGATGGAGGAGGCATCGTTGCCCGATATCCTCTAGTCTGGTGACACTTGAACTTGATGGCTGTTGTAACTGGGAATGCCTTCCCCAACTAGGCCGCGGTTTTCCATCCCTTAAAAGATTGACAATCACCAAGGCAGATCATGTGAAGAAGATCGGCCCCGAATTCTATGGTGAGACAGACGCGGGAGTCTACTTCCCACGGTTGGAGTACTTACGTCTTACAGAAATGAGTGCATGGAGAGGTGGGAGATGCCGACAGGGGAGATGGTAGGTGGTGGTGATGGCAAACGACACCTGTTCCCTTCCCTTAAGAAGCTCTGGATAGAACAGTGTCCCAAACTACCTTCTCTGCCTCCAGTCCTACGTCACTTACCAGTCTAGAGGGGATAAGCATCAAGGAATGTGATGACTGGCATCGTTGAAGGAAGGGGATGGTGAGTGTGGATGGATGCTTCCTTCCTTGGGGTTTCTCAGCATCGAAGAGTGTCCCAAGCTGGCTTCCCTTTCTCCAATCTTGCGTCACTCGAGCAATCTGAAGAGCATAAAATCATCAAATGTGCTGAGCTGGCGTTGTCGTCGGAGGAAGAAGGGGATGATGAATGTGGATGGATGCTCCCTTGTTTAAAAAAAATTGAGCTGCTCTTTATTGATGGCTGCAGTTCGAAGCTGCTCCCTTCCCTTTCTCAAATGTTGCCTCACCTGACTGCGCTCGTACGATTAGGCATCGGTGTTCCGCAACCTGCAGTGCCTTCCGCCGAGCCTTCACAACCTCCGCTCGCTCAGATCTCTCTTCATAGTGGATTGCCCTGCCATGGACTGCTTGCCAGATGGGGGCCTCCCTCCCTCGTTGGAGGTGCTGTGGATCAGCAGGTGTCCGTTGTTGGAAGGGCGCTGCCGAGAGGGAGGTCCCGACCGTCCAAACATCCCCACCACAACCGTAGTACCTGAGGAATGTGACTGATGACGATGACGACGCAGCCACACTCTCTAATTTACACCTGAGCAAAAAGTGGCACTTCCCCGGCCCTCTCTGTTGTCAGTACTCGGATCTTCTCCGTTAATTATATTGGACTAAGTGTTATGATCACATGATCACTTTTTATTGTATAACTAAATATTGCTTCCAAGGGTTACTCATTTTTCTGAAAATATTTTCCACAAAGCATCATCAAGCAACTTTTTTATATAGTTAGAATATTATGTGGTCTTCTTATAATCTATTATTCCTGAGCACATTATACGGATGTTCAAACGTTTGCTCAAAATAATAAAAAAATAGAGTAGGTTAAAAGGGTTCGTTTAATTTGTTGCCGCTAGCTAGTTAGCTCTGTAAAAATTGATTCATAATAATCTTTTAGGTCCGTTGGATTGGCACATTGATTATGATATATTTTGACTTCTGGCCTTTCCACATAAAATAATCTTCTTATTGAAGCCTAAAACGTTAATAGTCATGAGACTGATATTACACGAATATGAAGGAAGATGGTCGAAGAGGAAGGAAATCAAGGGTAGAAAATAAAGGAGGAAAAAGAATTTTTTATCAGACTGTCAGCTAAATTTTAACAATTTATTATTAACCTACCAAAAGAAGTTTTTAACAATTTAGTACTAGTCATTCACTGAGCAGGTTATCGTGGTCCATTGCCAAACTTGCTGGAGCATGACCGAAGGCCTTTAATGGTGGCTATTTCAGGTGTTTTTTCAGGAATTTAGTGGCTGGGGCAAGGTCGGAGAGTGGGGCCCCGGGTTCGAAGGCTGTGTAACGCTCCGACGTAGATATCGGAGCGGAATTACAGTTATTAAATAGTACGGAGCGAGAAATAAACGACAAACTATTTTACCATTGGAATAACATCAAATAAAATCCAACTTCATTAATATTCAATCAACTAAATATTACATCAGCATATCAAAGCCAAAACTAGGGCCTATAGTACTTTATTCAAAACTCAAACTAATTCATAATTACTAGCTGACTAACTGACTCATAATTATACTAACTAACAATTACTATGCACGGGTTGCCGAAAATGGTCACTCCTGAGGGTCCTCCTCAGTCCCATCCTCGTGCGTGTGGTCAACATCCGACTCACCTGAAACACATGTAACAAATACCCATGATGAGCGAATAACGTCCAGTAAGACTTAATATCTCATGTAAACAAGCATGCTTTAAATGATTAACGTTTTAAGACAGGATATCTAAAGCGATCAGTCAGTTAAAGTCAAGAGATTAGTGTAACATGATAACGAGAACAATGACACCTCTCAGGAGAATATAACACTTCAAGCAAGAGATAGATTGGCCATATAACGAGAAAATCAGTAAAGTTGCACAACAGTACACTAGTCACGATAACAAGTGTTGGTCGATATTCTTTCAACCACGAGTTCAAGTATTACATGTATCACGAATAATGAATGATTGTCATAGATTAATTTTGCGAGTCCTGCATTAGCATGCCAACACCTTGATCATTAGACCCCCGCGAGTTATAGCCTTTCAGGTGCTCTCCCCAAGGACCACATCGGGCCCTTATAATGTTGCCTAGCATAGTCATGTATTTATCTTCTACAATCATGTGAATGCCAAATAAATACCAAGAAGAGATGAGAGTACTAGACGAACAGACAAGAGTATAGAGTAAAAGTGAACAGATGAGAACAACGAGATAGTAGATGAGAAAGGGTATATTCGTAAATCAACGTTAAACACACGATAGTAACGGTTGCACGGTACGAGGTCAGGTACCGACAGTCTGGTAGAAGTCACAACCACCCACGAGCCATGTCATGAACACGGGCCAAGTGGTCCGGTGTGATCACAAGCGAAGAAGGAACACACTAAGCCATGGATCGTATTGATCTCTAAGGGTGTAACGGGTTTTGGGGTACAACTACCTCGTCGGCCAAGAAGACTTACGGACGCCTGACAAGGAGTCCTTGGTCCAGTCAGGAGTCTTCCCAATAGAGAGGTGGTCTATGCCAAGAGAAAGTGTGTAGAAAAGTCCGTCGTGCATGAGTGCTCGAAGACCGAGAGAAGCGGTAACGGTATATGAAAACACGCGAGTAAAACGAAAACAAATGTAGTTAATTAAATAGAGAATATAGTAATTATTCACTAAATTACCAGATACATTATTGGATAATTTAATAGGGTTTCATGGCAAACATGATTATTAGGTGTGTGCAAGTGTATGAAATCAAGAGAACATGTATGATCGTGGCATATAGTTTCTAGATTAATTAAATCCTTGTAATAATGCTCATTAATAATTAACAGTTCGACATTATTCATGATAGTACTTTAAATTGGGTTTAACAAGGTTTAATAGACATGTATGGCAAGGTTAAAAGGGTAAATTCAGGATTCTGGCTGCTCTGTTGCTGTCGCCACGCCAGGAGTTGTCACGATCAGATCACGACAAGGCGGGCCGACGCATTCAAGATCAGGTCACGACAGGTCTAAGCATCGCGTCAGGTTGCGCCACAGCTCCCGGTTGCATTTTGCTGAACGGTCGCTGGGGTGAACCGGAGGGCAGGTCGCGACATGTCGACCCGTCGCGTTTAAAACACGACGGACCCCTGTCGCGACCCTTCTGATATCGTGGCGTATCGTGTTGTCACGACACCAGAAGACCGCCTGAGCTCAGAAAAGGGGATTTGCCCTTTTTCCAGGTAGCGCTCCTTCGATACTAGTCACTTCAAAAATCCGAATAAATCACAGGGACATCCAAAAATCATGAGGTTAGATTTAAATGAAACTAGACATGATGATCTATCACAAAGAACGATTAATTAGGAAATATTCATGTGTAGAGCATGCTTTGTCTAGGTTACTTTTTGTTAACCTAAACGTGCACGGTCAAAAACAACGATTTAATTCGTCATGAATACACTATGAAAATTAGGACAAATAGGGGCTTTGAAAGGTAATAACAAGTAGTATTTATGAGATTTAATTCAGGAGATGAAATCGAGTACATGCAAGGATTCAAAACAACAAGTGGGTTCGGGTACAAGTTGATAACAGGAGTTCATGCATTAATTCGCTCTTACGGATGAACGAAAAGGAGCGAAACAAGAGGGCTTTTGAAAAGGATCATGAATACTTCCTAGAAAATTTTTTACACAATTTAAGCTTGAGAGATTGCCTACATTTGCTTGCTGTAAAGAAGAACCAGGGTTTATGACAAAAATAAGATGGAAATCCCCTTTGTGGCAGCTTCTCCTCCAAGCTCCTATGACCTCAGCCCGATCTCCTTCGTCTCCCAAGTCTCCAACAGTGATCTAGGGCTTTCTAGGGACGAATGGGGTGTCTATGGCTTGCTACAAGAGTCCATTCACTTAAAAACTCTTTCTTTCCATATAAATCTGAGTTTTTCTTATCTATCTCCCTAATTTCCTTATTTATCAATCTAATAGGATTGGAATAGGCTAAATTTCGTGGGTAAGGGTTTAAGGTAAGTATATGACTCTTTTTAGGATAATTTATGCTATTAAATAATTATTTCCTTCTTTTTATAATTTCTATTATTTTCAATTATGAATTGCACTAAATTAACTCCCATCCTAAAATGGGCTCTTCATAATGGGCTCATTCTTTCATGCTTGGGTCATAATTACAATCCATTACTAATTTAGCTTAATGGGAAGTGATTTATTTCCTTAATTTCTATTTATTCTCCCTTTATTCCAATTAATCTATTTATCTTATTTATTAATTAAAAATTTTTATTTATTGGGTATTTAAAAATCAAGGTTGCTATAGGCTGTGTTTGTCCAATGGCTCAAAAAAAATTTACAAATACACCCCTCAGATCATATACATATATTGTATGCGAAGTTGTATTCTTCATATTTCCCTAAATACCCGATATTAAGGAAAATTGTTTCAGGTATAGTCATCAAGGGCGCACCACCAAAATTGACAGAATAATTCTGTCGTAAGTGGGTGTTATAAAAGATTCCAAGGGTGTACGGTGATATATTGTAATAATATGATAAGATTAAACAGGGTAGACTACTATTTTTTAGCTTAATCTTTGAAATATTATACATTAAAGGGTGTTTACCAAAAAATGTGAAGAGTATAAGTGAATAAGGTAATATTAATTGAAAGGTCAAATGAAATTATCTACTGTCCATGAACATTTTTTTAAAATTTTATTTATTAAAATAGTAGTATATTATATTGTGGGGAAAACCCTTGACAAATCTAATATTGTTGGGAGTGCATCCGGAGCCCACCAACTGAGTATAACATACCCACCACTATCATAAGTGGATAAACCTTATGAGTATATTTTTAAAGTGATCTGCCTGTTCTGGTTGGATACGTATTGTATGTTAAAGGTATAGGCATTGGATACACTTGAAACTCTTAATGCAAACTCATACCTTATTAAATATGAGGCGTATGTTCCCTGGTTGTACGTACTTTGTATCTATCGCCGAATAATTTATGTGATGCTCCAACTCTATTTCATGTAATTGTATAGGGTTTATGAAATGTATGATCCATATTTCTTGGAAAACCCTCAGAAAACACAAGCTTATCTGATTCGATTTTTTAAACTTTGTAGAGGTAAGAATGTGGTCGGAGGCTTCACTCCTCTTCTACACTTGTTGTCATGCCCCGCCAATTTACAGCGGAATAAATCGGGGAGACATGAACAACGTGTATGGTAACGTAAATTGCGCATACATTCGCAAATATCAGAGCAACTAATGAAAAATAATTGTAATAAACTCATCATTTTATTGATAATTTATCTAAACTATTACAATCACAAATTCAGAGCCAAAACATAGGGCTCAATATTATCATTACATTGTATAAGAAATCTAAAGCAAATATCTAACTAGACTACAAGGTACTGAGGACAAACCATTGCTATGACTCCAGGACGCTCACACTCCAGTCCATTCCGTTGAGGTGTGTAAGGTCATCATCTGACTTATCTGAAAATACAATAACAATAACGGGGTGGGAGCGATAACGCTCAGTAGGATTTAATATCTCATTGTAACAAGCATGCTTTAAGTGATTAATGTCTTGTAAAGTAGGTTAACTAGAGAGAACGATCTATTATAGTCAAGAGAGAACTAGTACATGATAACAAGTGAACGATTAGAATTCCACAAGAATATTGCAAAACTAGGATGACAGAGAAATGACCATAAACGAGATAGCGTGTAACAAGATAGTGTATCACAAAAAAGCGTGTATCAAAACGACTTGTATAGGATAACTTGTATCAAGGTGGCGTGTAACGAGATAGTTTGTATATCAAGATAGCGTGTGACGAGATTACATGAAGAGATAAAGTGTAACGAGATAACGTGTATGGTTGCACCACGGTGCACTAGTCGAGTACGACAATAGTCACTTTTTGGACGATAGCCATTTAACGATAGTATAGTACATCTGAACTCCTCAGACTATTGTATAACAGTTAGTGCTAACACAGTAATAGCACCGAAATGATATAGTGCGTCTGAACTCCTCAGACAAATAGGAATAGTGTAATACCAGATGTCTAGCCAAACAAGTATAGTCAAGTCAGAAACCGGTGCAATGCAATCACCGTCAATAGCCCCTGCAGATTTTCGGGTGGCTCTTGCCCCATGAATAGATTGGAGCCCTCGGACACTCTCCGTGCCCTGCACAGTACGCATTGGATACAGTAGGTCACAAGACCATTTTATAGTGCTAGACAGTCAGTATAGTACAAGCAATGGAGCCACAACAGCTCAAGAGTCTCAAGAGAGTACTAGATGAATAGTCGAGATAGTAGAGTGAACGTGATTGGATGAGAGTACAAGGATAGTAGATGTGATCTGGGTATAGTCGTAAAACACGGTAAACCACGATAGTAACGGCTGCACAGCACCAGGTCGGGTACCAGCAGTCTGGTAGAAGTCACATCCGCCCACTAGTCGTGGTACGGACACTGGCTAGATGGTCCGGCGTGATCACAAGATAAGAGAGAATTCACTAAGGCCATTTGGATCGTTCTGATCCCTAAGAGTGTAACGGGATTTAAAGGTACAACCAGCTCGTCGGCTAAGGACGTGCGCTAAAGCCAGAAGACTTATGGAGGTCTTGACAAGAAGTCCCTGGCCCAGTCAAAAGTATTCCCGATGGAGAGGTGGTCCAAGTCAAGAGAGAGTGGGTCGTGCCTCGAGTGCTCGAAGGCCGAGGGATACGATCACGACATACCAATCACGCGAATAAAATGAAGACAAGTGTAATTAATAACCAAATGAATTAGATGATTAGTTACACTCAATTACCAGATATTTATTGAATAATTGATTAAAATTTAATGGCCAACACGAATGTTCAATGCGTGTGCAAGTGTAAGAAATTTGGTAACAAGATGATTGTGCACATAGCTTTAAGTAAGTTAATTTCATGGTAATAGTACCCATTTTGTTTAACAGGTCGAGATTATTCATAATATGGTTAATTATGACTAGATAGGGTTAATTAGTCATGATGAGGTAAGGGTACATGTGTAAAGTTCAGGTTCTGATCGCTCTGTCCCTGTCGCGACATAGGGGGCTGTCGCGATCAGGTCGCGACAAGGCAGTCGGGCGCGTCATGTGAACCGGCCGGCTGGCCTGGTTCGGAGTAGAAATCGCGGTGGCATAGGCTGTCACGTTCTTAACGCGACGTGCCCGAGGGGCTACCCGGTGATATCGTGGCGGGTCGCGCCGTCGCGATATCAGGAGAGTCCGGCCCTTTTCCCTTTTTCTCAGGACGATTCCTGGTTGATACAGGGTGCTTGTAAATTCTAATAAAAATCACACGATGATCCAAAAATCACGACCAGTTTCAAATGAAGGTAGACACATAGATCTAATAACATATCGGTTAATTTGAAAATAGACAAGGTTTGGGCATATTTGATCGGTTTACATTTCTGTGACCTAAATGCGCAGTCAAGGTTCAATGAATTAATCAGCGATGAATACATGATGAAAAATTCAAAACTAGAGGCGTTAGAAAGCTAATACGATGTAGTATTTTATAGAATTTTATCATAGTAATGATTGTACGTCGTGCATTTTCGGATCCCTTCGGATCAGCTGTGTAGTGGTTGTGGTGGCTACTGTGAGGCCAGTGTTGTGATGTGTGTAGAATGTGTGATTGGTTTGGAGTGTGTACAGGTGTTGGATCTGGAAACAGGATAGGATCTATTACATCTAGTTCAGATTGACAGCCAGAGGTGGTCGTTTACTGAGTTACCGTCCATGTAATTGACGTTAAGTTGTGAACTTAACGGCAGGATGTATGGACGTTTAGGGTGGCGGTTTTCTAGGCGACTAAGGGTTGACGCCAACCTGTGGCGACTTGCAGGTTATAGGATCACCGAGGGAAGGTTTTTCTCCCTGGCTCTCTCTCCCCTTGCCCTAGCGTCACGCCCCAGCTTCCTTAAACCTTCAACAGTCACCAGAGAGTGGTTGGACGATTGTAGAACGCGTGGCGTGGTCAAGTCGGAAGTGGAAACGCGTATCGTGGTGCATTTCCCGCCCGGAGCTCGGGAGGCTTCGGAGAGAACCGGACGGATTTAAGAGGTTCTATAGCGTTCTAAGGTAGGGAACGATCCCTGTTAATCCTTTATCTCTTATCATGCATTTTAAACACATGATTGACATGTCTAATGCTTTTCGGGTACGTTGCACCATGCGAGAATAATGGGTGGTTTGATCATTTATAGCATGTAATATGTTGTGTTTGCATGATTAAGATGCATGCATACTAGGAAGGAGTGTGTCCTCGCGTTTCCCTGGGTTTTCTAGGGCCAAGGTCACTGTGGGATCGGCTAGGGTTTCTGTGAGGAAGAAGGCCGATGAACTTGGCGTCAACATCGATTGACGCCAGGTTCCTCAGCCAAGATATTGACGGTAGATAGATTGCCGTCTACTTGATATTAGCGGCAATCGATGTGGACGTTAGCATGTTACTGTTTAAATATCACATATTAAATAATTGACATTATCGTGTGGTGCGTTGGCACCTGTGGGCACTCAGTGCATAGAGTTTCTGTGGCTAGCGTACAAGGTACACAGTAGCCAGTTTCTCACGAGTTTACGTGGTGTTCACGTGTGGTGAACTACCAGTGCATGAGGTTTGTGCGGTCTTCACGTGTTGTGTTGTCGTGCACGGAGTTTTGTGTACCTGGCTAGTAGTACGACGCCTACCGTGGTTACCTCTCCAGTTGGGGCCCCAGGTTCTCTGTGAGCCAGGCTGTTTAGCTGGGGCTTTGTCCCAGTACTTGTGTTGTACGAGGTCTGTGTCGTCTGCCTGGCCACCTCACTCCTGTGTGAGTTGTACGTCCGGCTGAGGGAAAGATGACAATGGGACAGTGACACGTGTTGTCTTTAGTCACTTGTAGTGCGCTCTTAGTTGGGGTACGGACACCAGTTGTCGACACTGGACCCCAGCTAGTCCTTTTCCAGTGCCTCACTCTAGAGAGTCCCGGCCAGGATCTTCAGGGGTGCCAGGCATGGGCCTGCGGCCGTGTGGTGTGCAGGTTGTGGTGTGTGTTGGTTCCACAGTTGCTTGACCTTTTCACGTGGAGTTGAGCAGCTGGACCTTACGTCCGTGGCTGCGAGACTGAGAGGTAGACCTGTGTGTGTTGTCCGAGTCAGTCTCTGGTGTCGCGAACCAGTTCACATGACTCGAGTGTGGCAGTCTCTACTTTAGCTTGTACACCTGTTTAGTTTTTCCGTTTATTTATTAATGTTGTTTTACGTAGTCGGCAGACGGTGAGTACCTTACAGCTTTACTATCCTGCAGCTGTTCTATAAATTGCTAGCGTAGTTTACTGCTTTCGTACCTATGTTTTGGTTTTGCTCGGGTGCTGGGTGAGTCCCTACTGAGCCAGTGACTAGTGAGCTCCCCTCTCCCACAAGTGAGGGTGAGGAGGACGCTTCACGACCGTCGTCCAGTTCTGAGCGCGTCGCAGCGGTGCAGGGTCAGCACCTTCAGCGTGTATAGCCAGCAGTGTAGCTAGGTAGTTACTTTTTCTTTAGTTGTCCTCGGGTATGCCCCAGGCTTGTGTACTTTTCCTTTTACCTTGTGGATTTATGGCTATGTAAATTGTGATATGTATATATAAATTGTGTGTGTGTTCCTGGTGTTTACACGGACGTGTGTTGAGATCCCTTGCGAAGCTACGGCTCGTTCGCGGGAGACGGACTCGGATCAAGCTTGTTATTGGTTTAACGGGGCTGAACGAGACGTTCCATCACAGTTGGTATCAGAGCAAGTTCGTGTTAATACAAAGGAACTAAGAGTTACGTGCCATATCCTCTGTAGGTACACTGCTGGAAGTGACCCTGGTTTTAATGATCTGTTGTTTGTTTTTGGTTGATGTCCTGTTTATGTAGAAGTTGGAGATGGCTGATCGAGAGAGATTGGGGTGGTGGAGGTGATGATGCGGAGGAGGAATACTCAGCGGATGATCGAGAGGATCTGGGAAAGTCTTACCGATATCCGGATGAGGATGGATCAACGGCACCGGCACCACCAGTAGTTGAAGAGGCAGTACCTGTGGCCCCAGTTCCACCACCGCCAGGAGTGGAGGTACCCTAGTAGCACCAGTACCCCCACTAGTACCACCACCACCAGTGATTGCGGCAGAGGAAACCGGTGTTACAGTTGAGAGGTTTCTGAGATTGCAGCCGCCTACTTACTCAGGTGGGCCGAATCCAGACACAGCGGAGCACTGGATTCATGAGATAGAGAGAGTTTTTACAACTATGAGGTGTCTGGCAGCGGATAGGGTGGTGTTAGCCACTTATCAGTTGAGGAGTTTTGCTCAGGAGTGGTGGCGGTTGAAGATGCAGACCACTTTCGCAGGCAGAGTGGAGGGTGCTATCACCTGGTCGGAATTTCTCGAGGTATTTAATGATACTTTCTTCCTCTTCAAGTTCAGCAGGCGAAGAAGAGGGAGAATTCTGGACTTTGCAGCAGGGAGATACTTCGGTTTTGGAGTATCAGATGCGGTTTATGGCTTGAGCAGGTATGCTCCCTACGTGGTTACTGGCAATGCTATGATGGTAGAATATTTTATTAGAGACTTGAGACCAGAGTTGCAGACTGCGGTGATTCCATTATTATGTAGAACAGTTGAGGAAGCAGCCCAGAGAGCAGCTACTCTTGAGAGGGCAGTTCGGACTCGGTCAGCAGGCGAGTCAGGTTCAGGTATTTTCCGGCTACCTCAGCAGCAGCGGGAGTTAGCAAAGCAAGGCATCGGCAGGACCTTCTTCTTCAGGATTGCTAAAATGGGGTCAGAAAATGAAGCGATGTTAAAGGAAAAGGTAGAGGAGGAGGAGGTCGGCAGTAGTTTCAGCAGGGTCGAGGGTTCAGGCCAGAGGTGGAGGAGTCACAGCAGAGTACAGCCCAGACAGCCTACTCTTCTACCGGTTTATGTGTTATAGGGTTATAATGTAACCAGCCGGGGACATTGATCCGCAATTGTCCCTATCCAAGGGAGTAGGGTTATGGTAGAGGTATGCAGCATAGTAGCAGCCGCAGCAAGTTCAGCAGCATAGGCAGGTCGTGGCAGAGGAGCACCGCAACAGCGAGGAGGGGCCGGGTTATGGCTATCACCCGAGCCCAGGCGGAGGCATCAATAGATTGAAGGTACAATACCTATTTATGATTATTCAGCAAGAGTTCTGTTTGATTCTGGTGCCTCGCATTCTTTTATTTCCGAAGAATTTTTGGATCTTATGGCACATCCTTTGGAAGAGAAATCCTGTGAGTTAATAGTGGAGGTCCCCTCGGGCGAGCTTATGCTTACCCTGTGTTACGTAGATGAAGCCCCTGTTTGTGTTGGAAGGGAACCAGATGCCAGGCCGGCTATATGCTTTACAATGGACAGATTATGACATTATTTGGGTATGGATTGGCTGGAGGCATATGGTGCTATGCTTGATTGCAGAAAGAAGATGATCAGATTTTGTCATCCTAGTGGCGCAGTGTTGAATATCAAGGTTGCCCTTTAGACCTCGAAGTTTATAATTTCTGCAATTAGAGCTAGAAAGTTGGATAAATGCAGGGTGTGTAGCTTACCTAGCTTCAGTTAGTCTGGTAGAGGCTGGTCCAGTCTGTTGAGGCAGTTCCCGTGATTAGGGAATTTGTCGATGTGTTCTTGAAGATTTACCTGGTTTAGCTCCACACAGAGAGGTGGACTTACCATGAGTTGTTGCGGGTACCATGCCGATTTGAGAACACCATATCGGATGGCACCGGCGGAGCTTAGAGAGTTGAAGAAGCAGTTAGAGGAGTTATTACAGAAAGGGTTATTAGACCGAGTCACTCCCCTGGGGGAGCGCCGGTATTGTTGTGAAAAAGAAAGATGTTAGCTTCCGTATGTGCATTGATTATAGGAAGATGAATGAGGTGACCATTAAGAAAAGTACCGTTACCTAGAATAGATGATCTGTTGATCAATTGCAATCAGCAAATGTGTTTTAAAAATTGATTTGAGGTACGGGTACCATTAGTTGAGAATTAAGAGGAAGAAGATATTAGATAAGACAACATTTAGAACGAGATATGGTCACTATGAGTTGGTGGTCATGCCATTTGGGTGACTAATGCTCCTGCAGCATTTATGGATCTAATGATAGAATTTTCATCCATATTTAGACAATTCATTGTGGTCTTTATTGATGATATTCTTATTTATTCAGCATCTGAGGAAGAACATGCAGCTCATTTGAGATTACCCTGCAATTGTTAAGGGATAACAGTAGTGTTCGCCAAATTCAGTAAGTGTGAATTTTGGCTGAAAGAGATTCAATTTTGGGGCCATGTCATCTCAGCTGAGGGGGGGTGGCAATGGACCCAAGTAAAGTGGAAGCAATAATGAGGTGGGAAGTGCCTAAGACAATAACAGAAATTAAAGTTTTCTGGGATTAGCATGTTATTATAGGCGCTTCATACAAGATTTTCTCTAAGATGCTGCACCCATGACTAAGTTGACTAGAAAAGGTGTACATTTGTATGGTCTAGTGAATGCCAGAGAAGTTTTATGGAATGAAGAGAAGACTTACATCAGCACCAGTGTTAGCATTACCATCTGGAAGTGGAGGTTTTGTGTTGTATACTGATGCTTCAAGGGAGGGCTTGGTGCAGTACTTATGCAATATGGCAAGGTGATAGCGTATGCGTCCAGACAGTTGAAATTAGCAGAAGAGAATTACCCACTCATGATTAGAGTTGGTTAGCGGTGGTGTTTGCCTTAAAGATGTGGAGGCATTACCTATATGTTGAGAGATTTGAGATCTTTACATATCATAAAAGCTTGAAGTATATTTTCTCACAGAAGGATCTGAATCTTCGCCAGCGTAGGTGGATTGAATATCTGAAAGATTATGATTTTAGTTTGGCTTACCATCCTGGTAAAGCCAATGTGGTGGCAGATGCTTTGAGAAGAAAGGCCTATGTGAGCTTTATGATGATGAAAGAATGAAGTTGTATGAGGAAATAGCAGGGAATTCCTTATACGTGCCGAGTAGCCAGCGACGGGCAGTACTAGCTGCTAGTGCTGTAGAGCTGCCATTATATTGCAGAATGTTGAAGCCCAGAAAACAGATGTAAATTTAGCTGAGATTGTGAAGATGGAAGGACTTACCATTGATGACAATTGTGTAGTCAGACTCAGAGGCAGATTATTTGTGCCAGCAGAGAAAGAGAGGTAAAGCAGCGAGTTCTAGAGGAGGTTCATAAATCTAGGTACGCTATCCATCCAGAAGTACTAAATGTACCAGGACTTGAGAAGTATTTCTGGTGGCCTCATATGAAGAAGGAAATAGCAGAGTTTGTTGCCAGGTGTGCAATCTGTCAGCAGATTAAGGCTGAACATCAGAACCTGGAGGTCTATTGCAACCATTGCCCATTCCGCAATGGAAAATGGGACGATATTGCTATGGACTTTGTGGCAGGTTTACCCAGGACAGCGTCAGATCATAATGGTATATGGGTATTTATTGACAGATTGACCAAGGTATGCAGATTAATAGCAGTAAGTATGTCTTGGACAGTGGACAGACTAGCAAAAGTGATGTTGATAGAATTATTCCACTGCATGGCATCCGAAAAACTATTGTATCTGATAGAGATCCAAGATTTACTTCTGTTTCTGGAGGAGTCTGCAGAAAGTGATTGGCACTGAATTAAGGTATAGCTCAGCTTATCATCCCCAGACGGACGGTCAAACAGAAAGGACTATTCAGACGATTGAAGATATGTTGCGAGCCTGTTGTTTAGTATGGGGTGGTAGCTGGGAGCAATATTTAAGCATGGTTGAGTTTGCCTATAATAATAGCTATCATACCAGTCTTGGGATGGCGCCATATGAAGCTTTATATGGTCGACCATGTAGAACTCTATTGAACTGACATGAAGTGGGTGAAAGGCAGATGGTGGGTCCTGAATTGATTCAGCAAACCACCGAGGTAGTAAAGCTGATTAAAGAGAAATTACAGGCAGCCCAGAGCAGACAGAAGAGTTATGCAGATAATCGAAGAAGACCACTTCAGTTCGAAGTGGGAGATTGTTTTCTTGAGGGTTTCTCCAAGTAAAGGCATTATGAGATTTGGCAAGACTGGGAAGTTGAGCCCAAGATATGTAGGGCCTTTCCAGGTGTTAGAAAGAATTGGGGAGGCAGCCTATAGACTTGATTTGCCAGCTGATTTTGCAGATGTCCATGACATTTTCCATGTCTCTATGTTGAGAAAGTGTAACGAAGATCCAGCTCAGATAATCAACTATCAGGTAGTGATTTGAAACCGGACATGTCTATGCCAGAGTATCCGGTTGCAGATCACTGGTCGGAAGACAAAGAAGCTGAGAAATAAAGAAATGAGCTAGTTTAAAGTGAGATGGGAAAATAGATTGGGCGGTGAGGATCCTGGGAATTAGCCGATGAGATGGCTAGGGGTATCTCTATTTATTCGAGTAAAGTTGTGTGTTTCTTTTTAGATGACAGTACTTGTAAAGGTATGCATCTTGAGGTTAATGTTTCAGTTGTATTATGAATTTCGAGGTCAAATTTTCTTTTTAGATGATAGTAATGTAACGTCGTGCATTTTTCGGATCCCTTTGGATCAGCTGTGTACTGGTTGTGGTGGCTACTGTGAGACCAGTGTGGTATGATTGTGTAGAATGTGTGGTTTGGTTGTGGAGTGTGTACAGGTTTGGATCTGGAACAGGATAGGATCTATTACATCTAGTTAAAGATTGACGGCCAGAGGTGGTCGTTTACTGAGTTAACGTCCATGTAATGTGACGTTAAGTTGTGAACTTAACGGCAGGATGTATGGACGTTTAGGGGTGGCGGTTTTCTAGGCGACTGAGGGTTGACGCCAACCTGTGCGACTTGCAGGTTATAGGATCACCCGAGGGCAGGTTTTCTCCCTGGCTCTCTTCTCCCCTTGCCCTAGCTTCACGCCCCAGCTTCCTTAAACCTTCCAACAGTCACCAGAGAGTGGTTGGACGATTGTAGAACGCGTGGCGTGGTCAAATCGGACGTGGAAACGCCGTATCGTGGTGCAATTCCCGCCGGAGCTCGGGGAGGATTCGGAGAGAACCGGATGGATTTAGGAGGTTCTATAGCGTTCTAAGGTAGGGAACGATCCCTGTTAATCCTTTAGGATCGTTATCATGCATTTTAAACACATGAATTGACATGTCTAATGCATTTTCGGGTTAGGTTGCACCATGCGGGAATAATGGGTGGTTTGATCATTTTATAGCATGTAACATGTTGTGTTTGCATGATTAAGATGCATGCATACTAGGAAGAGTGTTTCCTCGCGTTTCCCGTGGTTTTCTAGGGCCGAGGCCACTTGTGGGATCGGCTAGGGTTTCTGTGAGGAAGAAGGTCGATGAACTTGGCGTCAACATCGATTGACGCCAGGTTCCTCAGCTAAGATATTGACGGCTAGATAGATTGCCGTCTACTTGATATTAGCGGCAATCGATGTGTGACGTTAGCATGTACTGTTTAAATATCACATATTAAATAATTGACATTATCGTGTGGTGCGTTGGCACCTGTGGTGCACTCAGTGCACGGAGTTTCTGTGGCTAGCGTACAAGGTATGCAGTTAGCCAGTTTCTCACGAGTTTACGTGGTGTTCACGTGTGGTGAACTACCAGTGCACAAGGTTTGTGCGAGTCTTCACGTGGGTTGTGTGTCGTGCACGTAGTTTGTGTACGTGGCTAGTAGTACGACACCTACCGTGGTTACCTCTCCAGTTGGGTGCCCCAGGTTCTCTGTGAGCCAGGCTATTAGCTCGGGGCTTTGTCCCGGTACTTGTGTTGTACCGTTGATGTCTGTGTCATCTGACCTGGACACCCTCACTCCTGTGTGAGTTGTATGTCCGGCTGAGGGAAAGACGACAATGGGATAGTGACACGTGTTGTCTTTAGTCACTTGTAGCGCGCTCTTAGTTGGGGGTACGGACACCAGCTGTCGAACACTGGACCCCAGCTAGTCCTTTTCCAGTGCCTCACTCTAGAGGTCCAGCCAGGATCTCCAGGGGTGCCAGGCATGGGCCTGCGGCCGTGTGGTGCGCAGGGGCGGTGTTGTGTTGGTCTCCACAGTTGCTTGACCTTTTCACGTGGAGCGGCAGCTGGACCTTACGTCCGTGGCTGCGAGACTGAGAGGTAGACCTGTGTGTGTTGTCCGAGTCAGTCTCTGGTGTCGCGAACTAGTTCACGTGACTCGAGTGTGGCAGTCTCTACTTTGGCTTGTACACCTGTTTAGTTTTGCCGTTTATTTTATTAATGTTGTTTTACGTAGTCGGCAGACGTGAGTACCTTTACAACTTATTATCCTGCTTAGCTGTTCTATAAATTGCTAGCGTAGTTTACTACTTTCGTACCTGTGTTTGGTTTTGCTCGGTGCTGGGTGAGTCCCCTACTGAGCCAGTGACTAGTGGCTCACCCCTACTCCCATAGGTGAGGGTGAGGAGGACGCTTCACGACCGTCGTCCATTTCTGAGCCGCGTCGCAGCGGTGCAGGGTCAGCACCTTCAGCAGTGTAGCCAGCAGTGTAGCTAGGTAGTTACTTTTTCTTTAGTTGTACCTCGGGGTTTGCCCCAGGCTTGTGTACTTTTCCTTTTACCTTGTGGATTTATGGCTATGTAAATTTGTGATATGTATATATAAATTGTGGTGTGTTCCTTTGTGTTTACACGGACGTGTGTTTGAGATCCCTTGCGAAGCAACGGCTCGTTCGCGGTAGACGGACTCGGATCAAGCTTTTTATTGGTTTAACGGGTTTGAACGAGACGTTCCGTCACAGATATCAAGTATGCACGAAGTTTAAAGGTAAGCTGAAGAGTCGGGTACATGCAATAGACATGGATTCAATGATTTAGTTCTCCCTCATGGGAGATCGAAATAGAGCAAGACCAGGAGCGTTTTAAAGCTAATACGATGTAGTATCATTGAGATTTTTCTCATGGAACAAGAGCAAGTACATGCGGGGTATAGAATAAACATGGGGTTTTGGGTTCATGGTAACAGCAGGGATTCACGAATTAAATTCGCCCAAATGGTGTGAGCGAAATACAACAAGATCATAGGGCTTTTGAAGAGGTTCATGAACTCTACCTAGGGTAATTTTTACACGAATTTAACTTGAGAGATTGCCTACCTTTCGTTGCAAGATTTAAAAGCTAGGGGTTTTGGACGAAGACGGGGTGAAATCCTTTGCTCCAAGCTCCTTGCACCTTGCTCCTTCGTTCTCCAGCCTCTCCCTTCATCTCCCAAAGTGTAAGCACGAAAATGAGGGTTGATAGAGTGGATTAGGGTGTATTTGTTGCTACAAGAGTCCATCCTCTCTAAAACTCTTCCTTTCCTATTTAATCTGAATTTTTTTCTTATTTATCACCTAATTCTCTCCTTTATCTCCTATTTAGGGTTGGGAAAAGATCAAATTTCGTGGGGAATGGATTAGGGTGAGCTTAGGACTCTTTTTAGGATATTTATAACCCTTTTTAGTATTATCTTACCCCTTTTTAATTTATTTATTAATTAACTCCGAATTTTCACATTTATCTCTCCTATTCTAGCATTTATCCACTAATTGGCATAGGGAGAGACCTAATTCCGTGGGTAATAGGTTAGGTAAGTCTAGGACTCTTGTAGAGATATTTATAAGCTAGTTTAGTCATTATCTTACCCCTTTTAATTATTAAAATATTAACTCCGAATTTACACATTTTTCTCTTCCTTTTCTAACATTTATCACTTTGTTGGCTTGGGAGAGATCTAATTTCGTGGCTAATATGTTAGGATGGGATGATGACTCTTTTTAAGATAAGTAAGAGTTAAAATAGTCATTATCTTAACCATTTTCTATTTATTACTATTTTTAGTATGAATTCACTTATTAACTCCCATCTCATAATGGACTCTTCATATTTGGGCCCAACAATCCATGTTAGGTCTATTAGTAAAACCCATTACTAATTTAACGTAATGGATATTGATTTAATTCTAATTATTCACCCTTTATTCTTATTTAAATCTATTTATCTCACTTATTCAACAAATTTCTTATTTTAATTTGAGCTAATATTATTTATGCAAATATTTCTATTCTTCATCATTTGGCCCTTACTCTTGGCCCAATTACTCATGTGAGCCTAATTATACAACCCATGTTCTTACTTTACTTATTGGATTTTTAATTATCTTTTTATTAGAGAATTTATTCATGTGCCAAGATTGTCCATTTGGTCCAAATATCATAATGAGATATCAACCCATATATTTAAAGTCTACCCACATGTTTATTTTAATTTATAATCCACTTTGGATCATAAAATAATGGATTCTTCGACTTATCCTTAATTACACTAATAAGTCGCATAATTTTTTAAACTCAGTCTAAATGATTTTTCTATGCCCAAATTAAATGATGGGTCATTAAAAAATATTATTTAAGTATAATTATTATTTTTACAAAATTTTTATATGGGTAAATATGCATGTGATAATAATGCGTATCTTTTATTGGTTGAATTTATTAATTGATAAATTTTCAATTTATTCATAATTTTAATTAATTAATTTTCCGGGGTACTACACTTGTAATAGTGTAAGAACTCGACTGCAAGTGTGGAGGCATAGATCTTATAAAGAAGAGAAGCATCAAGGGCCCTTGTGTTGGAACTGAAGAAAAATTCTATGATATTTAAGTCAATAGGATGACTTGTGTAAGTGTATGGGAGCTTGAGGGCAAGAGATTGTGTATCTTATCATTGGAGGGTTTGGTTCTTTTATATAAGTGAAGCCTGGACGGTTAACATTCCAACAAACTACAACAGACCCGTTGAAAGTGGTTGTTAAGGACCTGATAAAGGGTCCCTAAATGGGATGAGACCGTGGCTTACGAGCCACTTGAAACGTACTCTCTTCTCTATGAGCCTCACCCAAATTATGATAGTCTATGCAGTTTTGATTGTCTCTGTTTTCCTCTTCTTAAACATCCTTCCACTTCAAAATTTCTTTCCAATCCACACCATGTGTTTTCCTAGGATATAGTGATCGTCACAAAGGGTACAGGTGCCTCTCTCACACAACTGGTCGTATATACACCTCTCGACATGTTCTCTTTGATGAGACATGTTTTCCTCTTCAAGATGGTTCTTTACCTCTGGCACGACAGATCTTCTCCTCTCCTTCTCGAACAGACCCACCACCCCTACACCCAAATCACCTCAATCCACCACACAAGATGATACCACACAGACCCAACCACCTCGCCCCTTCCTTCATCCCCACCGCCCCCACCACAGATCGATCCACCATTGTCCCCACCTTCCCCAACATCGATCGCCACCCCTCTCCCCAACCCCCTCTACCTCTCCATCACCTTCACCATCATCTTCCGCTCCACCATCATCACCTTTGCCATCACCTTCCCGTGCAACACCACTACCCTCGTCTCCCTGTCCTCCTCTGCAGTTGATCCAAATGTGCATCCCATGCTCACCCGTGCCAAGTCTAGGGTCACCAGACCCAACACCAAGTATGCTTTTCTCCACTGCCATTATTCCCAAAGAACCAAAAACAGTCAAGGCCGCTCTTAAAAACCCCTAGTGGCATAAGGCTATGCAACATGAATTGATACTCTGATTAGTCAACACACCTTCACCTTGGTCCCATGCACATAAAAAATGAGAATGCTTGGTACGAAATGGATTTTTAAGTCGAAAGTAAAAGCTGATGAATCCTTTGATTACTTTAAGGCAAGATATGTCGCGAAAGGATTCAACTAGATTGTTGGTGTGGACTTTAGTGAGACATTTTCACCTGTTCTGAAACCTAGTACCATTTGCTTGGTTCTATCTATTGCTCTCATGAATAGGTGGCCTATTCGACAACTTGATATTAAAAATGCTTTTCTCCATGGCCATTTGGAAGAACCTATATATGTTCCACAACCTTTAGGTTTTGAGGACCCTCAACATCCCCATCATGTATGAATGGCGTCTCCGCAAAGCCCTCTGTGGTCTCTGGCAAGCTCTTCGCCAATGGTTTAATCGGTTCAGCCAGTTCCTTTTGAAATTGGGTTTTCATTGTAGCACTGCTGACCCATCCATGTTTGTATGTCATGTTCGACATCATATTCTCATTTTATTGGTCTATGTAGATGATATTATTCTAACTGGTGATGATGTTCCCCTGCTACACAAGTTTGTTGCTCTTCTTGGAAACACATTTCGCCTCAATGATCTTGGTCCTCTTCATTCATTTCTAGGCTTTGATGCGCAACATAACAGTCAAGGATTGTTTCTTTCTCAAGTCAAATATGCAAGATCCATATTAAAGCGTGCACACATGGACACATGCAACCACATTACCACTCCAATGGCCACTCATCCAGGAGCTCTCTCAACTGAACTCTTTGCTGATCCTCTATTATACAGGAGCTTGGATGGGGCACTACAGTACCTTACATTCACTCTGCTGATCTTACATACTCTGTTAACTATGTTTGCCAGTTCATGCATGCTCCCACCACTAGTCATTTTCAACTTCTCAAAAATCTTGCGCTATGTTAAAGGCACCACCGACTATGGTATGCAACTTTATTCTCAGACATCTATGGATCTTTATGTTTATTCAGATGCAGATTGGGATGGCTGCCCAACCACAAGACGATCTACTACAGGATTATGCACCTTCCTTGGCAGCAATTGCATCACTTGGAGTGCCAAGAAACAACACACTGTGGCTCGCTCTAGTGCTGAAGTTGAGTACCGATCTATGGCATCGATCGATCACAGTAGAACAACTTTGGATACAATTCTTATTACGTGATCTTGGCATCCCCCTTCTCCAGCCACCCCATCTTCTTTGCGACAACTTGAGTGCCCTTTACATGACTTCTAATCCTGTTTTTTATGCTCGGACCAAACATATTGAATTGGACTGTCACTTTGTTCGAGAAAAAATTACACATGGTGCACTTATCACGCGTCATGTATCATCTCAGTCTCAACTTGCTGACGTATTTACCAAGCCCTTGAAGCGAACCATTTCACTTGTTAAGAAGCAAACGTTATGTCTTTCGCCTGCGCCAAGTTTGTGGGGGGCGTGAAAAACATACAGTAGGCAGATTCATCAAATCTGCACAAATATAGCATATACCTTGTATTAACCTTCTTAAGATAGTTGTAACTATTTTTTGTTATTTTTCCTGCTTTAGGAGATCCGGTGTTCTCTTCCCTTTGTACACTCCTTGGATATATAAAGCTGTGAATACGCAATGGCCGTAGTGCCGTTTTCTCCCATCTTCTGTGGTTTTCGCGCAAAGTGCTTCTACAGTTGGGAGCACCAAATTTGTGTGTGTCTCCTTGGACAGGAAGCATGATCAAAGATCGAGTTTGAGATCTATATATGGATGATCTCAAAGTAAGAAGATGATCGATGATGATCGCCCCCGTCGTCTAGAACTCCATCTACAATCTCTACTTCGATCGATGTATATTGTCTTGAGATGATTCTTCTTTGCACTAGTTATTTAGAATCAATTCACTGGCTTAAATTTGATTATTTGCTTGTGTCCTATGGCACAAGACATTTAAGAATTCTAACAATTGCTTCAGAATCTGTATTCAACGAAGGAATCATTGACCAATATCAAAGTTTTTTATATTTAAAAATAATAAAAGTTTTGACTTGTTCACAAGATTGGTCGACGAGTAATATGACAGGTACATTAATATTTATATAATGCTAAATACTTTATTATTTCTTTTATTATTAATTGATTTTTTTTCTTTTAGAACTAATCTTATCTTCAGATAATTAAGTCTCATAACCGGATGTGTTGTCCATGGTGATGGTTATCATCTTAAAAGTAAAAGAATGAGTCTATCAAGTTTCACTAATTATTATCGCATGTAATGATAATGCATATAAAAATTGTGTATATGTATGTATGACATAATTAATATTTAACTAGATTCATTGATATTACATTCATTGATATGATTATGACGTTCCTCCGCATCCTTAATGGAGTTCTCTGGAAGTATCCATCCCATCCGTCCCCGTCGAGCTCGATACTGATGATCGAAGGCGTGCATATCCTCGTTGAGTTGCCGCCACCGATGGCCGGTGCCCTTTTTCGGTCGGTGTTGGCTTTCTTGTCTTCTTTTCTTCTGTGGGTGTTACACTGTTACAGGATGTTTGCCAGTGATATAAGGACCGAGGGTCCCTGTGTGGCTTCCTGCTCTAGGCGCAGTGCTCAGTCTCAGGCCGTACACCATTTCCATTTTGAGAAAGGCTTTGTGCACTTTCGGAAAGTGCACAAAGCCACGTCTTCCTGCACTTCCGATGCGCCATTCGTCCACGTCTTACCGCTTCAATGGTCCGCGCCATGTCAGCACAGCGCTCTCCACGCCGCTGCTGAGCCCGCCATGCCAACGCGAAAAGACGCACTGTCACCTCCACCCCACTCCGCTTCGGTAACATGACCCAATGTCATGATGCCAAAGTCAAATCCCACTTCAAACGCCGGTTCCCAAATTATCCTCTCTCACCTCTTTCCCGCGTTCGCCCTCCCCTCACCATCATAGCTTCCTCTGCACTTCCGAAACCGCGAATTTACTTGCTCGCGAACATTCACGGACGAGAGGAACCAGAGCGATCCTGTGTGCACATCCAAAATCGAGAATTAGCAGAGAACCAGTGCTGTCCGGCATTGGAGAGTTCCAGCATGCGGTCGAAGGCGCTTCCGGAAAAAAGAACGGACGACGATGACAGTGCGCCATCAACTTCGAGTTCATCAGACGATGGGGCGAAGTGCCAGAGTACGCAGAGAAAGGCTTCTGGGGCACAGAGAAAGAAGAATGGTGCGCTCTCAAGAACCCTAATTTTTGCGTTTGCCTCTCAAGATTTGTGTTTTCTAAATCTCATCTTTAAAAAAAAAAAAACTGAATGTAGATTGTATGTATCCTTTTTTTTTACATGACATAAGCATGTTAAGTATTTGGACTCCCCAATTTTGAGCATTCTTCACATATACAAAATTATTTCATATTTCATTTGGCATGGCTTGTTAAATTGGGATGTTTCACCGGTTTTCCTACAGTTCGTCATTTCATTTTAGGGAAAGTTTCCAGGCTCATGTTTGATAAAAAAGAGCCTCTAGAGGATTGTTTGCATTCCTACAATTTGTGTGTACATGTTTCAAATTCTTATTATTTGTGCATTCTTCACATATTTATAAATTTTTAAAAAATTATTTCGCACCACATTTTCATGTCAACAAGATTACTTACATCACTCTTTCTCTTTGGTAAACTTGACGTCATCACTCTTCACATATCTAGAATAATTTTAATTTCATTTGGCATGGCCCGTTAATTTGACATGTAATAAATTTTAACTAAAGAGAATGTTTCCTATTACGTAGCCTGATAGTAAATTTTACAGCCTATAGACTGGAGCTCAAATTTTCTAGAAGATCATTTCAATATTAAGATTGGATCCCCTGTTTTTCTTTTTGACATGGCATAAGCATGTTATGTTAATTAATTTTCAGCCCCAAGTTCATGGACAGTTCACGTATTAAGATTTTTTTCGAAATTTATTTTAGAAGATGGTCCGTTAATTTGGTATGTGTATGGGGTTTTGTACTTCTTGGTGCCATGTTTTAGGAAGTATGAGCACTTTGAAGCCCATGTACCTGATCAGTTTAGAGCTTATATTTTTTCTTCATCACTTCAATAGCCTGGTTTACATTTTATTGTTAACATGGAACCTAACAAATTTCTTGAAATTTCCTACAGAGTTTAAAAATGCTTTGAAAGGCATCTGCTCCTTGGAGAACTATGTCAAGGAGAGAGATCAATTGGGGTTTCGTGATTGCCATAGGGCCATTTTGAGGACAACCCCGTTTGCTCCTTTTGTTGACAGTAATCATCGAGCCATATTCAAGATGACTCTTATAGAGGAGATTGCTCATACCTATAAGGGTGCAAGTAATTTTCAGATAGGCGATAAAACTCTGACATTTACTGTTGAAGATGTCGCCCTGATTTTGGGTTTGCCTTGCTGTGGGCAGAGGGTCCCACATTATTATTCACCAATTAAGTTGTCAAAGTTGCACCACCGATTTGGGGCGAAGCTAACTTTTGATCGGAAGGTGGTGACAAAACTTATCCGACAACTGGTACAATCGGATGATGCTTGTGATGTTGACGACACAGCACGACTTTGGATAGTTTTGCTATTATCCACTTTCCTATGCCCACGGTCTTCCCCATGTTGTCCACCACAAATGCTTATTTGTTTGGACAATATTGACGAGATTGGCCGTTATAATTGGGCGGCTGCAGTCACAGAAATGACATTGCACAAATTTGATCACTTTGTTACTATAGTCCGTGAGAAGAGATCTGGTCGGACCACAACTCCCAAGAGAAGGATAGGTGGGAGAGAGCATGGCAGTGCCAACATTTTTGGCTGTTCGGCTGCTCTGGCTGTAAGTTTTTATAAAACATTTATACATTCTTCCATCATTCTGGGATCTATGTATGTAAATAAACCAATGATCCATGCAGGTGTGGTTCTTAGAGCACACAAGATTGCGGCAACCGATTGACCGAGAAGCAATTCCCCGTCTATTTAGATGGGGATCTGTTTTGGACAAGAAGCTATCATTCTCCATTGATTCTCTACAGGGGCAGCAGGTAATCCACAAATGGAAGGTTTTTATTTTAAATTTATGTAATAATCTGATCCTGACATTTATGAAAATTGATGCTTACAGATAATTAAGCGGTTGAAGGTAGGAACAAAGGAGAAGACAATCACTACATGTGTTAGCCAGGAAAAAATGCATCTACAAACTGAGGGTGTGGCTGCTCCCCCCCATCCTGAGATTATGGCCCTTCTTCAAGGTATTGGGGATGAAATCAAGTTGCTCCCTGAAAGGCTTCAGCAGGCTAAGTCGTCTAATGAAGCCCAGATTGAAGCATTTACAACTGCTGTCACCATGGGGTTCAACAAAATGGAGAAGTTGATAAGATCAAGCTCTATGCCACAAGACCAACCTATAGTTGGCACAGATGCAGAGAAATTTATCTCCACCCCACAATCAATCACTCCTGCCCCTGCCCTTGCATCCCCCAAATATGGTGATGCAAATGCATTTGCTCTGATCGTGGATCAGGAGATTATTGCACCAGATCCAGTAAGTGCGGTCTCTACCACTGTACATCTTAGCCCGACGTCCCTAGTAAAGAATATCAAGTGTCGGGACGATCGACAGCCTGGAATATATGACCAATCACCATTCAAAAGGCTGGATAAGGCTCCAAAAAAAAGAAAGGGAAGAAGGTACATTTGCAAACTATATTCTTTGATGTTCTGCATTAGACATTTATATTTCTTTGTTTTCTAACTTATCTTTACACGATTTACGTTGGAGGCAATGAGCAAGCTTATGAGGTTTTATAAGCAATGGACATGGAAATCTGAAGCCAATGAGAGCCAGACAGCATTAGTCGAGGCCTTCCTTGCCCAGGAAGGATATGTCGACCACAAGTAAATAACTTCTCGGACAATACAATTTATTTATTGTTATTGTCTTCTACTTTCATAATATAAAATGTACTTCATTTCTTGATTGTCATGCATTTCAGACACACTGTGTTGACCTTCACTAATAATTGTTCGTTGAAGTGGTCACATATTTGGGATATACTATGGGGCAATATGACGGATGATGAGGTAAATACTGCCCATTGCACGAACAGTACCTTCAATTACATTGTCCATTAATTTTCCTAATGTCTTCTTTTATATTATTTTTGGTGGTTGCAGGTTATTGACATTGTCTTACATGCTATGAAAGACAGACAAAGAGAGCAGGAAACCATTGTCCCAAATTCCTATCACCGATGGGAATTCCTTGGAACCATTATGGGATCATGGATTATGCTTACAGATGGCTCTAATGATGACAGGGGCCACAAACTGCATACTTGCTTCGGGCATGAAAAACTAGGTTGCCCAATATCAGATTTTCAATTCCTTTTCTTTGTTGTCCATGTATCGAGCCATTGGTTCCTTCTTAGTCTACAACCGGAGCAACGTCTCATCGTAGTATACAATTCCTGCAGAGGACATGCAACTTATGACACATGCGCTAGGAATTGGGTATGCCCAACTAACTTTGCACTTTGCAGTCGGTTATAAACATCAGGAATAATTTACATTCTTTGTTTTATTGTTCACAGGAACCAATTCTTAAAGCATATCTTGGATATGAAGGCTACACAAATGCTGATGAATTTCAGTTAATATTTGATGAACTATGTCCTCAACAACCAAGCTCTAGCATGAATTGCGCTATGTACATTTTCATGTATGTAGACCACTTAACAAGGAAGCGGGAATTATGTTGGGATTTCTCTGACAATGATGTAAAAAAATTTCGGCTACTACTAGCTTGTGATTTTCTGTCAATGTATTTAAACAATGTATGAACAATTTATGAACAATGTATGAATGGTGTTGTTACATTTTCCTTCTTTGTCTGTGTGGGAATGAGGTTGTAAAAGGATGCTTTTGAAATTACATGCACACATATGTATATGACAATTATATGTGAAGGCCCTCCAGGAAGTGTTCCACAGGTGGTATCCAATTTTGGGTTTGGCTGTATGTTCAGTGATATGTGCTGTATGTTTAGAAAATGGGCTCCAGGAAATTGGAACCAAACCGTGCAGCCTTGAGGTCCATTGATTTTACCTTCATGGTTTGTATGTGCAGTGGTGTAATTGTTGCAGAAATTGGGCTCCAGGAAAATTGAACTCCATCCGTGAGGTAGTTGTATGTAAATAAGTTGCACTCCAACATACAAGAGTATGGAGTCAAAATGACATACTTAGACTTCAAAATGCAAAAACACTCAGAGGATGTCGACAAGCAGTGGTCGACTGTCGACATGTGCTCTTCCACCCACAAACATATTCTTCAGGGTGGCCATTAGTTGTCGACAACCGGTTTCTGGTTGTCGACAGGATATGCTGAGTCCATGTAATTGGTCAGCCATCAGTTGGGCTCCAAAATAGTCTTGTTGGGAGCCAAAATACTGGTCCTGGAATCTAATATATGCAGTTGGACGCCAAGACTTGAGCAGTTGGTGTCCAAACTACCCAGTCTTCTTTAACTTCATTGGTTTGTGTAATATTATGAATTATTTTAATAAATGAAATGTTAAAAAATATTTGTGACATTCTTGGTACGAAGATGTTGCCAAAGGAAGGGTCATCATAAGATCATTAGACCAAAAAAAAAGTTCATCATGAACTCCAATGGTGATGCAGTCTGATCAGTTGGGCTCCAAAATAGTCTTGTTGGGAGCCAAAATACTTATCCTGGACTCCAATATATGCAGTTGGACGCCAAGACTTGAGCAGTTGGTGTCCAAACTACCCAGTCTTCTTTAACTTCATTGGTTTTTGTAATATTATGAATTCTTTTTAATAAATGAAATGTTAAAAAATATTTGTGACATTCTTGGTACGAAGATGTTGCCAAAGGAAGGGTCATCATAAGATCATTAGACAAAAAAAAAATTCATCATGAACTAATGGTGATGCAGTCTGAGCAGTTGGGCTCCAAAATAGTTGGCCATTAGTTGTCGACAACCGGTTTCTGGTTGTCGACAGGATATGCTGAGTCCATGTAAATGGTCAGCCATCAGTTGGGCTCCAAAATAGTTTTGTTGGGAGCCAAAATACTGGTCCTGGACTCTAATATATGCAGTTGGACGCCAAGACTTGAGCAGTTGGTGTCCAAACTACCCAGTCTTCTTTAACTTCATTGGTTTTTGTAATATTATGAATTATTTTCAATAAATGAAATGTTAAAAAATATTTATGACATTCTTGGTACGAAGATGTTGCCAAAGGAAGGGTCATCATAAGATCATTAGACTAAAAAAAAAAAAGTTCATCATGAACTCCAATGGTGATGCAGTCTGAGCAGTTGGGCTCCAAAATAGTCTTGTTGGGAGCCAAAATACTGGTCCTGGACTCTAATATATGCAGTTGGACGCCAAGACTTGAGCAGTTGGTGTCCAAACTACCCAGTCTTCTTTAACTTCATTAGTTTTTGTAATATTATGAATTATTTTTAATAAATGAAATGTTAAAAAATATTTGTGACATTCTTGGTACGAAGATGTTGCCAAAGGAAGGGTCATCATAAGATCATTAGACCAAAAAAAAAAAGTTCATCATGAACTCCAATGGTGATGCAGTCTGAGCAGTTGGGCTCCAAAATAGTTTTGTTGGGAGCCAAAATACTGGTCCTGGACTCCAATATATGCAGTTGGACGCCAAGACTTGAGCAGTTGGTGTCCAAACTACCCAGTCTTCTTTAACTTCATTGGTTTTTGTAATATTATGAATTATTTTTAATAAATGAAATGTTAAAAAATATTTGTGACATTCTTGGTACGAAGATGTTGCCAAAGGAAGGGTCATCATAAGATCATTAGACCAAAAAAAAAAAAAGTTCATCATGAACTCCAATGGTGATGCAGTCTGAGCAGTTGGGCTCCAAAATAGTCTTGTTGGGAGCCAAAATACTGGTCCTGGACTCAATATATGCAGTTGGACGCCAAACTTGAGCAGTTGGTGTCCAAACTACCCAGTCTTCTTTAACTTCATCGAGTTTTGTAATATTATGAATTATTTTTAATAAATGAAATGTTAAAAAATATTTGTGACATTCTTGGTACGAAGATGTTGCCAAAGGAAGGGTCATCATAAGATCATTAGACAAAAAAAAAGTTCATTATGAACTCCAATGGTGATGCAGTCTGAGCAGTTGGGCTCCAAAATAGTTTTGTTGGAAGCCAAAATACTGCTCCTAGACTCCAATATATGCAGTTGGACGCCAAGACTTGAGCAGTTGGTGTCCAAACTACCCAGTCTTCTTTAACTTCATTGGTTTTTGTAATATTATGAATTATTTTAATAAATGAAATGTTAAAAAATATTTGTGACATTCTTGGTACGAAGATGTTGCCAAAGGAAGGGTCATCATAAGATCATTAGACAAAAAAAAAAGGTTCATCATGAACTCCAATGGTGATGCAGTCTGAGCAGTTGGGCTCCAAAATAGTTGGCCATTAGTTGTCGACAACCGGTTTCTGGTTGTCGACAGGATATGCTGAGTCCATGTAAATGGTCAGCCATCAGTTGGGCTCCAAAATAGTCTTGTTGGGAGCCAAAATACTAGTCCTGGACTCTAATATATGCAGTTGGACGCCAAGACTTGAGCAGTTGGTGTCCAAACTACCCAGTCTTCTTTAACTTCATTGGTTTTTGTAATATTATGAATTATTTTTAATAAATAAAATGTTAAAAAATATTTGTGACATTCTTGGTACGAAGATGTTGCCAAAGGAAGGGTCATCATAAGATCATTAGACCAAAAAAAAAAAGTTCATCATGAACTCCAATGGTGATGCAGTCTGAGCAGTTGGGCTCCAAAATAGTTTTGTTAGGAGCCAAAATACTTGTCCTGGACTCCAATATATCCCTTGGACGCCAAGACTTCACCAGTTTTTGATTGTTGTCGACAGACAAAAGCAGGTGGTCGACAGATGTCTGTCAGTTGATGACAACCAGAACTCTGTTCCGCCTTGCAATGTGAACCGGCGGTTCACGTTCTATCCCGGTTTGGCTGTGGCGGTTCTATTCCGAAGAAGCCAACACAATAAATGAACCCTAGTTGTCGACAAACCCTATCACCTCCCCTTGTTCCTGCAACTGCCGCCGTATTCTACCCTGAACTCCGGCTTCTTCCCTCCTGGGCGAAAGAACAACACTTGTCTGCACACGCATTCATCTGCTGCATTTCGACTTCCATTTCCACAATGAGTTCCAGGGGCCGGGGAAAACGCACCGATCAAAGTTCAACTGAAGGAGAAGGTCAAAGTTCAAGAGCCCCTGCTGAGCGCCGATCAAAGTTCAGGAATGACAGACTCCCAGAGTTGAATGTTCCATCAGACATCAATCTGTTGAAGGTCAATGGCATCTTCAAGAAGATCATACAACCTCGGTATGTGGTTTTTCCTTCCTTGGAAGAAATGTTTCCCGGGTTGAGTACACTATTTGAAGAACAAGGCTGGATTGAATTTATGAGTTCTCAGAAGTCTTATTCTCCATCAGCAGTTTTGGAGTTTTACAACAATTTGGGTATGCATGATGATGACCTTTACACTACTGTCCAGGGTATCTCCTTTATGATTACTCCTAATCTTTTTAGTCACGCACTACAAATACCAAATAATGGGGTAGACGTCTTGGAAATCGAAGTGGATCATGCAGTCACATATACAATGATGACTAAGGAACCCTTTGAAGAACAGAAAAGTAAGGCCAAACTGAATGCAAACACATTCCCTCCTTTGAACAGAATCATACATCATATGTTCACAACTATCATCTTTCCAAAGGATGGAAGCAGGGAGCTAGTGAATGAGACACATAGGACATTGTTCTACCTTATTCTTCGGAAAGAGCAAATTAATCTCCCAGAGTTGATGGTGGATGTCATACATGAGTGCTTCCATGATCCAAAAAGGTCCATCCCGTATGCTTGCCCTATCACATCTGTGATGAAGTTTCTGCGAGTATCACTAACTCCCAACAAGGTCATAACTCTGAAGAGGCGAAGTGCATATGATATGAAAACTGCAACTAGGATGGGGTACAGAATAATCAATGGAAGAGTCCATAGGACTCTAAAAGGACAAGCAGATGAAGAGGACTCTGAAGAAGATGACATTCGTCAAGAAGTTCATCCACATATTCCTACTACATCTGAAGTGCCAACGTCCGGAGATGTGAAAGAATTCATTGCCGAACATTTCACTCAACTTGAAAGAAATATCAGATACGAATTTGATTACTTGAACAATAGAATGAATGCAATTGAAGAAAATCAAGGACACATGCAGAGGCAATTAGATACCATGGAATATGATGTCATGCGGCTTCATGATTATTATCAGAATGTCCATCGCCCTACTCCTCCTTAGCAATGTATGGAATATGGGGGTGACTATCCTTACCAATGTATTGCACAATTTGTATTTTTAAAGAAGCAATCGGGCACAAAGCTTGTCATGTTATGGAACGTTTGTGCTTGGCAATTCTTCTATTGATTTTTCATGTATCATGTTTTGTATGTGCAGTGGTGTATGTGCAGAAGTTGGGTTCCAAAATCATAAGGGGGGCTGTCGACAGCAGACAGGGGGCTGTCGACAGCTATGCATTCACAGACATCAACCTTTGAAGCCTGTGTGCATCTGTCGACAGCCCCCTTCGCTGCTGTCGACAGCTGCACACAGTATCTTGTTTGGAGTGAAAAACCAACTGTTGGACTCCAAAATGGCCTTTTGGACGACAGCATGTGCAGCGGCGGCACCAAACTACCCAGTTTTCGGAAACTTCATTAGTTTTTGATATTTTACCAATTGTTTTTAATACAAAAACTTCTTTCCAAAAATGTGTGACATTCTTGGAACCAAAATTGCATGCCATCAGAACCCTTCCATAATCAAATTAACAAATAATTGACCAAGCAATTTTTCCCGGTTCATTCTTCGTACGAAAATAATTGACCAAGCAATTTCAGACCAATTCAAACAATCTTTCGTTTCAGAATGAACAATCCCACGGATATGGAATTAGCTGCTGCTTATATGCATATATATATATCAACACTACATTGTACATGAGTGATTCTGCATCTTAACTTCCATACAAGTAGATGTACAACACATTAGTTGATATACAACACATTTGTTCTTCTAACCTTACAACTACCAAGTACATATACAACACACATCAAAATGGGTCTTCATACAATTCCTCAAAAACATTCGCCTGTAAACAAGCACATAGCCAAAAGATAGTCCCCGGGTTCACACACATTCTTCAACTCCGACTATACGTCTAATCCAGAGTGCTTCATTACTTGCACCAACTCCTCGTACCATGGAATGCTGTTCCCCCGAATCCATTCAGCTAATGGGTTCACATGAAAAACAAATCAAAAAACAAACCACAACAAATTATCAAATTTTGTGCATAATTGTTCTGTTAAGCACTGAAAAAGTATGCATATAGAAATTGCACTTATTACTGAAACATAATGAGTAAATAAACTTACTTGGAGGGTTGTCCGGTCTTACCAAGAACGACAGAAGAAAGTATTCACATTAATTTGTACATGGTACTGTTTAGCTGTAATATTACTTCACAATATCTGTCCGGACTGTGCAGAAACTGTTTACTTATTGCACTTGTAAAGTGCACTTCTGACATGCACTTCTGACCTCCCATTGGACAATGTGTTGGCGGCACATTGTGCCAGCCCAATGAGAAACTAGAAGTGCATGTCAGAAGTGCACTTCACAAGTGCAGTAAGAGTTTCTCTTTCATAAAACATGATCCAAAGAAGAACAGAATTGTTGTACAGAAAATGAACAAGTTTACATTATTGGAGGGCTGAATAAAGATACGAGTATGAAAATGCAAGATTAAAAAAACCCACGTTACCTTGAAGTATGGGTAGAACCGATCATTCGTAGCAATGTAAGGATGACAATCATTGGGTACATTTGGTTGTACAATCTTCTTCACGTAGTGGCTAATGGTTTGTGAGGTATGTTGAAAGACCAATGAGTCATCCGCCAACAAAATCGCAAGAAAAAATCTTCGAAGTGTACATGGCAAAACAAAATGGGCAAGACTATTTTCGCACACAACGTAAAATTTCATTACGCATGACATGCAAAACAAGTGACATTAAGAAAGGACTACATGAAAGTCATAGTTCAACATAAGCAGAGGTAGAAGAACCCATCCAAACATTACTTTCACACACCAAAGTCTCAGTGGCGTAATGTAACGTTCAATAGAAGTCCTAGAGCAATGAAGGTCAACAACATGATGATGACAAGTAGCATGCCAATTACTATGTATGTCATCAGATAGCCTTCTTGTTTTTCCTTCGATGAACATTTATACCACGCTCATGTCCGGTCATGAGGTGTCCGGTCATGAGGTTGGATGCCGGTGATGATGTGTGAGGTTCAATTCCATTGAAAGCTAACTCTGCTTCTTCCAAAGAATAAAATCCCTTGAAAATTGCACCGGGGTAACCATGAACCTGTGCCAAACATTCATTCCAAGAAAAATAGATGCCCGGCCTCCGTCCCACCCACACAGCATAACAGTAGAATTTACCCATAATATATTTCAAATTCCTGCAAAAAATAAATAAACAAAGAGTAGAAGTATGTGTGTAGCAAAACACATCTAAATGACAATAAAGATATAAATCAGAATTTCAGACCAATTTATCCATTACATGCATCCAGTCGGTTCATAAAAAAAGTACGTTCGAAGATAAACTGAAAAAGTACAAAGACACCCTGCAAATGATTTGCAACATGATTTAAGAAGAGGTACTGAGACATCATACAACATTTTACGAACATGCGCACAACTGAAGAAGTTGGCAACTGGTAAAGGCTGTCGTTTTGGAGGCTGGTCATGATGATCCGTCAACCACGTAAAGTCATCATGGTCAACCACTCAACTTTGTCTTCATCTGCCATGACAGAGAAAACTAATCTCATTTTAGGATCAGTGAAAAAATGCATACCCTTCAAGAATACACGATATGGAAGGGTTGGCATGTTCTTTAGGTCCCTAAGGACTTCTTGTATGCTTGGTATTTGTTGCTCACTTGGCTGCCCCTTGTTTGATTGATGACTTAGTTCATTTGCAAATATTCTTTCCAACATACCATTCCTCTCACGACTAGCGTTAGCGATCATTTGCAATGCTGCACTGCCAACATCTTTTTCCCTCATTTTTCCTTTGCACTTGTTCCCTACACCTTTTCTTCTACTTGTGCCTTGTTCATTTGACGTGGGAATGTTTGGGGTCATTGTGATCCCTCATTTCTAATGGATTCCGTGTGTTGCCGTGCAGAAAAGCTCATCATATAATTGTGGTCTTCTTGTGAGAAGTCAGGTGTAAGATCATCCACCACATTAGGTGGAGGTGGAATAACAAAGTCATCATCGTTCATATGCATATATGGGCTACTTGATGATCTTTCTCGCACATTTCTCCCCTTTCCCATTCGTGGTGGTCCTTCCACCTGTTCACCTGTGCAAGTGCTATTTTTTCAGAGCATTTGCATTTGGTCGTAGATACTTACTGGATTTACATGCCATTGCAGTCATAAATCATGTATAAACTGTAATTGCATGTATTGGAGGCTAGCAGGTACGAGAAATGGAAATGTAGTAAACATTGAATCCATAATAAAAAGGAGGGTATTAACACCAAGGTGTTTGCATTTGCATTGTTTGTGTTACAGCAGTCTTATGAAAGGGACACATACCTCCGTCAGACATTCCTTGGATGCGAGGTTTTTTCTGTCTCCTGTCAAAAGAAGAACAGGAATGGTGAATACCTTTTACTTAAAAAAGGTCAGCAATCCAGTGAGGAAATGAAGGCTTTAAAAAAATGTTGAATGCACTATTTGTGCGTTGTTGTTATTATCCGAAAGTAAAGTACATATTTGAAACCCAAAATTCCATGGGAGGACCCACAGCCAAAAACCACCATTGCAGATTTTGTTCAGGGAGCCCCAATGGAGGACAGACAACCCACTCACGGATTCGGTCTCACTTGAACCCCCATCCGAAGACAACATCGCACCGACTCCCGGAGCCCCCATTTTGCCCTACCACGGCTCCACCCGCAAAACCCAACGCGCAGTGCGACCGCGAAAATACGACGGAGAACATGAATGATAGAGGGGAAGGGGATGATCGAATGTGGATACAGATTTACCTCAGGTACACGGACTTGGAAGAACTGGAGGACGCCGTCGAAGCACTGGGTTGCTCGTGGAACCAAGTTGCAACGCTTGTCTTCGTCCTTCCTCTGCTCTGCGGATGGATACATGAAGGATGCCTGAGCCGTAGAAGAAGGGAAGCTCGTGGATGCGTGAGACAGGGCGTCGCCGGTTTCCCAGACACCGTTTGCCAGTTTCCCAGACACGCCTCTGCCGGAGAAGACAGGACCTAACCCGAGTAGTCGAGTCCATGGATTCGCGCTGCGCTCTGCCAGACACCCGGTCACGGGATGGGAGTGGAGGGCATAAACGGAAGAAAACGATTTTTCGTACTTATTCACTGTGTTGCAAAAAATGAAAAATCTGGGACATAGGTTTCTCTAACTTCATTTATAAGCTGGCCTTCATGCAGTGGTTGATATTGTTCGTGTACTAGTTGTTCCACTTGTCGATGAACAACCAATCTTTGTGCTTTGCTCCTCTTCCTTATCTTCTCAATGGCTGATTTAATTCTTTTCTCACGTCTCCTCCCCTTTGTCACAACTCTCAGGGGATCATGGACTACGGTTGAGTCTGGGAATGCCTTCGCCTTCGATGTTGATGAATTCATATGCAACATGGTGTCTCTCACCTTTTCCATAAGTCTAGGCATTTCGCCCAAAGCAACGTCAAATGCTTCCTCTGACCTTGATGCTGCCTCAGCAATTTTCATGAATCTATAAATGAGAGTAGAGTACCTTGAAGATATTGAAGTGCGAGATTCATTATCAGGTCTACTCTCATTACTTGCATCCCGATATCGCATATCCTTTCGCCAACGGCCTAAGAAATATTTGTCGGGGATCTCTGTGACGCCAGAGAATTGAAATGCCAATATTGCATGCCTACATAAATAGCCTTTAAATGTAAAGCTTCGGCAGCCACATTCCACATCTTGTTCTTCCTTTGTATAAAGCACATCATACTCTCTCACGAATTGCTTGAATATGCCTTTCATATTTACCCTTTCATAGGACCTAACTGTCAGTGCCAATGTGTTTCCTTGTAGATCAACCTTGATGGGATGACATGCAGCAACCTCAATTAATTCTTGCTGAAACTTTTGGAATATTGCACGAGTGTAGATGTCAGCAGCTTGCTTCTCATAGGGAGAGCTTGTTTTCAAGTAAGCTTCTGTCTCCCATGATTTAACATCAGCTTGGTTCTCAGCATCAAATCGGCGTTCAATTGCAACTGCATATTTTGATACAAATTCAGATAATGTTGTTTTTGCCGTTACAAAACCATCAAAAAAGTGATTAATACTCTCACTCCTTTGACTAGTTGACATCCCTGCACAGTACAAGAGTAATAGGAAGTTAATAGATGGGCAACTAGTTAAGCGATAAAAATAAAACTTGGCAAAAAGAAAGTGAAGTACTTAACCAGCAAAAAATGTGTCCTTTAAGAAGACCGGAGCCCACTTAGCTCGGCAATCATATAATCCTTTTAGCCAGTCATTTTCTCTAGCTGATGCATAATTGCCCATCATGTTCTCCCACCTTTCATTGAACTGAAGGGGCGATATCGAGTCATAGATGCAGTCATCAAAATCAGACATAAAGTTCGGATGAGCATTACATATGTGACCAATTTTTTCTGGTATCTTTTTCAATATATGCCATAAGCAAAATCGATGTCTGGTATTAGGAAAGACTTCAGCAATAGCTGCTTCCATGGCTTTGTCTTGGTCAGTAATGATTGCATTTGGATGCATACCACCATTAGCTTTCATCCAACAATTAAACACCCATACAAAGCTTTCAATCCTTTCATTGCTTAGTAAGGCACAACCGAGAAGAATGGATTGACCATGATGATTGACTCCCACAAATGGAGCAAATGGCATTTGGTATGTATTTGTCAAATATGTTGTGTCGAAACATATGACATCGGAGAAATACGAACATGCTGTCCTTGACCTACCGTCTATCCAGAAGACATGTCTCAAACTACCATTATCATTTAGCTCCACTGCGTAGTAGAAGGTGGGGTTGGTAGCTTGCATTGCCTGAAAATGTGACAGCATTGTCTTCGCATCACCTTCTTTCAATTGGGTTTGTCTATCACGTTCAAGAAAGTTCTTACAATCCTTCTCCATGAAATCTAGTTGTCTAATCCCACCTTTTCTCTTTGCCATGCATGATACAATCTTTGACGTTGAAATCCCGGCACTTCGCATGTTTACCATTTCGGCCTTCTCTGGAGTGCAAATCTTTCGATGGGATCGCAAGTACCCCGCCGCTAATGGATTTAAGGAGTGGTTATGCTTCAGTCGTACATCATACAAAATGTATTTCATGGTACAACTATCTCTTCTCACCTTTAGACTTGCTGGGCATCTGATTTTCGCTGTGTCACGATGTAACATTGCATTTGGATGTTGCCTACTTTCACCACTTCTATGACATGTGAACTTTTTGAAAATGCACACACCATCCAGAAATTTGCTATCCCGGCTTGCTATACCAAATCCTTCTTTCTTTGCATAAGTATTGTAGAACATTCTCACATCATCAATACATTGAAACTCCATCCCGTCACAAGGTTCTGCTATAAGTTGGGCTTCTGTGATGTTTTGCTTCTCCTTCGTTGGAGTCTTCACCCAATCATTCCCACATTCGAGTTGCACATTACCTATGATGACCACATAGACAAGTTATTCTTCAAAAGTTTAAAATCACACAAAACAGAATGCACAGATAGACGATGTGAATTATGCTTCTAATTTATTCTCCAAACCATATTCTTGCAAGGTGGGCCTTACTTGTCGACAACCTCTTTGTGGTTGTCGTTGTTGACAGGACATGTTGGCTCCATGTGTTTTGTCAAGAGCCTGTCGACCGCCAGAAACTTGTCTATCGACAGCTATGCCTTCACAGACATCAAGCTTTGAAGCCTGTGTGCATCTGTCGACAGCCCCTTCGTTGCTGTCGACAGCTGCTCACAGCCTGAAAATTCAATGGTGATGTATGTCTATAGTTGGGCTCCAAAATACTCTAGTTTGGAGTCAAAATAATGGTAATGGACTCCAAAATAGCCTCTTGGACGCCAACATGTGCAGCAGTTGGGCTCCAAACAACCCAGTTTTGGAAAACTTCATAGTTTTTTGATATTTTATAAATTCTTACTAACAGAAAAGTTGTTTAAAAAATATTAGTGACATTATTGGAACCAAAATGTTGTCAAGATAGAAGTACATGTCCCATTGGAAGGGTCATGATAATCCAAAAAAAAAAAACCTGAAATTCAATGGTGATGTATGTCTATAGTTGGGCTCCAAAATACTCTAGTTTGGAGTCAAAATAATGGTAATGGACTCCAAAATAGCCTCTTGGACGCCAACATGTGCAGCAGTTGGGCTCCAAACAACCCAGTTTTGGGAAACTTCATAGTTTTTTGATATTTTATAAATTCTTACTAACAGAAAAGTTGTTTAAAAAATATTAGTGACATTATTGGAACCAAAATGTTGTCAAGATAGAAGTACATGTCCCATTGGAAGGGTCATGATAATCCAAAAAAAAAAAAACCTGAAAATTCAATGGTGATGTATGTCTATAGTTGGGCTCCAAAATACTCTAGTTTGGAGTCAAAATAATGGTAATGGACTCCAAAATAGCCTCTTGGACGCCAACATGTGCAGCAGTTGGGCTCCAAACAACCCAGTTTTGGGAAACTTCATAGTTTTTTGATATTTTATAAATTTTACTAACAGAAAAGTTGTTTAAAAAATATTAGTGACATTATTGGAACCAAAATGTTGTCAAGATAGAAGTACATGTCCCATTGGAAGGGTCATGATAATCCAAAAAAAAAAAATCTGAAAATTCAATGGTGATGTATGTCTATAGTTGGGCTCCAAAATACTCTAGTTTGGAGTCAAAATAATGGTAATAGACTCCAAAATAGCCTCTTGGACGCCAACATGTGCAGCAGTTGGGCTCCAAACAACCCAGTTTTGGGAAACTTCATAGTTTTTTATATTTTATAAATTCTTACTAATAGAAAAGTTGTTTAAAAAATATTAGTGACATTATTGGAACCAAAATGTTGTCAAGATAGAAGTACATGTCCCATAAACCATAGGATCATGATAACCTACAACATGAAGGACTTAGAAGAAATATATCTTAGAAGATTTAAATTTACAGTTTAGGCTCCAAAATGTGCAGTTACATTTCAAATATCTAAACAGCCTGCAAAATATTATGCTAAGGCAGCAACCAAATAATTTGAGATGTTAATTAGTGATCATTATACACAATGAAGTCTTTAGAAAAAAAATTATCCTACACCATGAAGGAATTAGACTACAAATTTGTTAGATCAATCAAGTTCACAGTTTACGCTCCAATTGGACTTCAGCTCAGAAGTTGTGATAAACACCAATTAACATTGTTAGGCTCCAAAACTTGTTAAAAAAATGAATTAAAAATACACTTTAGGCTCAAAATAGTATTCCGCACCTTAGACGCCAAATATAAAGTGAGGCTCCAATATGTTCGTCAATATACAAACCAATTTTTGGACTTACAAGCAACTTCCTTGTCTGCAGAATAGTCATCGTCGTTTTCGTTCAATATTCTAACCGGCCTTTCTATTGGGACTTCTGTGAAAAAAAATGTACATATAATTCTTCAGAGAAAGTGCCCTGTTCCAAAACTCGTTGAGGAAAACATTCTAAAATGCAGATAGAGAAATAATTTGATTGAATTATTTTTACTAACCAGATGCATCATTTTCAACATGGAATACATGCACAATATTCCTCTGCTCACCATCGCAATTTTCCTTGCTCTGCTCACCATGACAGCTGCCCTTGCTCTGCTCACCATGACAGCTGCCCTTGCTCTGCTCACCATCACAGCTGCCCTTGCTCTGCTCACCATCACAGCTGCCCTTGCTCTGCTCTCCTTTTGATTCTATTGATGGTGCATGGGAGGAAAGAAATAAAGGATTGAGTGGAGGAGCCATTGTCTGTGTAGGCATACATGCTCCAGTGATCAAAGTTTGCCCTGAGAAAATAGACGGCATGACATGCTAATTCTCGATTTTGGATGTGCACACAGGATCGCTCTGGTTCCTCTCGTCCGTGAATGTTCGCGAGCAAGCAAATTCGCGGTTTCGGAAGTGCAGAGGAAGCTGTGATGGTGAGGGGAGGGCGAACGCGGGAAAGAGGTGAGAGAGGGTAATTTGGGAACCGGCGTTTGAAGTGGGATTTGACTTTGGCATCATGACATTGGGTCATGTTACCGAAGCGGAGTGGGGTGGAGGTGACAGTGCGTCTTTTCGCGCTGGCGTGGCGGGCTCAGCAGCGGCGTGGAGAGCGCTGTGCTGACATGGCGCGGACCATTGAAGCGGTAAGACGTGGACGAATGGCGCATCGGAAGTGCAGGAAGACGTGGCTTTGTGCACTTTCCGAAAGTGCACAAAACCTTTCTCTTCCATTTTTGCTTGTATGAAGGGTCGTTGTTACTTGTTGTGGAGGGTTGTGAGGATGACATGCGCTCACCTTCCTTGCTTATGTACTATCTTGTTTCTTTAATGACACCATATGTTTATTTTATTGTAAAAAAAGGGAGAAAAAAGAAGAAGCACGGAACCTGGTAAAAATATATATATATAGAGAGAAATGGGGGGCTGTGGAAATGGAAAAACTTAACTCTTAAATCTATTTATCATGTTTTCTCATGTTTCTCATGGATGCACACGTATTGCTAATTCAAATCTCGTCGAATGTCACTTAAGCAAGAGTGACGTGAGATGAATCGGCAATTCGCGCAGCGCGGACATGCCAGTCACCGAAGTGACAACCAATTGGTTTGCCTTCGAGAGTCGGAGGGCTTTGAGTCTGTTGTGCGCGCCATTTGACTTCGTCAAACGAAAGTGGTGTGTCGGGTCCTGGACCAAAATCCCGCCGTTGCCTAAACGCAACGACGTCAATTACATCCCTCTGGGAGGGAAAACCCTTGATTAATCGCTAGAAATTAGAAAGCCGTGTGACCTGGATACGGAGACATCCGATGAAAAGTGCGACTCAAGACTAGGCCGGAATGATAAACAGACACGATGTCTCTTCGAGGTTGCCGGGTCGGGTCTTTTAATTATTGTGTGATTGAGTCTTTTTTTTTACCCATTTGCCCATTTATTATTTCATTGACATGAAACTCGTTATTTTGCTCTTTAGAAAACACATTTGCTCTTTTATTACAGAACGGGGTTTCATTCGGGTCTTTTGTTCTTTTGAAAATGTGTAATGATCTATTTGCTTTTCTTATTACAAAAAGGATTTCACTTGTTTTTTTTTGTTCTTCTCCTTTTTTTGAAAGGGAGTCTTAATCAAGTCTTTTGAAAATATAAGATGGCCCATTTGCTCTTTTAAGTCAAAAAAAGTAGTTTTCATTTATTCTTCTATTCCATTTGAGACTTGCTAGAAATGAGAGTTGGCCTATTTGCTTCCTTTTTTTTTTTTTACTTTTATCGTGAAGAGATTTCTTTGATTTGGTCTCTTACTCTTTTAGAACATGTGCAACGCAAGAATTCTTTGATTTACCCATTTGTTGCCCTCATGATGAAATACTATTTTAATCAGCTCTCTTATTCTCTTAAAGGTGTGCAACGTGGTTCTATTCGCGATTCGACGCCACTCCACTAGACTTTGAGGGTTTCTTTTAAGAGAGGAAAAAGACCCTTGCCGATTCGACCTTCACGGCAAAATCCGGCAGCATCTCCCCTTATCTTTGGTTGGTAGGGGAGAGCACGGTACACACCCACCAAAATGGAGGCAGTACCAAAAGAGAGGGTGTATGTCGAATGACGACATAACCCAAATGGCACATGGCACCAACCCCCAAGGCAAGCCTTCGGTGGGGGTGGGTATCACCATGACCACACGAATACCGATCGATAAGTGAAGCATGTGTGGGCCCATATGCCCGGGCATAGACATCACGTTGTCTAACCCGGATTTAAATGGGCTTCTCATCGGTCCATTATCCATTTCATTGTCTTGAACCATATGAAGCATGGTTTAGCTTCCATAGTCCGGCCAAGGGTGGGTAGCTGGCTGCCGATTCGGCAGGCCTATTCAGGGATGCCGAATCAGAAAACCACCCACAGGGCTAACAGCTGAAACCTTCTTTTGTGAGCAAAGAGCCAACACCTTGGAAGTTGGTCTCACCCATGTGAGGGGCGGTTCTGGCCCAAAGACAGGCTTATTGGGCCATCCATTATGGGTGCTAAGTATGGGGGTATGAGCATTGATTGCTCAACCCTTGGCTTGCAAATGGATATCCCCTTAAGCATGAAATCCCTTAATGGGCCATTTAAAGCCATAGAAACCTGAACTTTAGAGAGGCCCAAAACATGGATCTAATGGGTCTTTTGCAAGGGTTGATAAGCAAAAGGGCATGAGCATTGATTGCTCAACCCCTTTGCTAGCAAATGGGGACATTTCTAAAGCAAAAGTGCACATTTAGGGGCGGTTTTAACAGTACAAACCTGAACCATTAAGGGGCCAAAACAGAGGATTTAAGGGGATCTATTGCATGCAATGCCAAGCTTTAAGCATGGGCATTAATTGCCCAACTCATTTGCTAGCAAAGGGGGCATGTCCCCAAGGTGAAATGCACCTAAATGGACTATTCAAAACAGTGAAAGTCTGCGGTTTTGGAGGGTCAAAACAGGAGGTTTAATAGGCCTTTTGCAAGGGGTGCTAAGCAAGAAGGCATGGGCATTGATTACCCAACCCCTTGGCTAGCAAAGGGGTATGTCCCAAGGGGGAAATGCATACCCATGGGTCTTTTAAACATTAAAAATCTGAACTCTTAAAGGGGGAAAAAGGGTGAGGAAACCTCACAATCTCTTAGCAAAAACCGTGAGAAACTGGCTCCTCATGAAGCTTGGGCAAAGCCCAATAACCACACTCCCCTCTTGGCCTCATTTATTGGAGGATGGGGAGTAGGTGAAGGGCCCATGTGTGTCCTTTGGGATGAGAGGAAATCCACCATGTAAAAGGTGGTTCCTCATCATCCCGTAACTCTTTGTAGCACCCAAAACAAAGGGGAATTTAAAACTCATGCACACACAAGAGAGAGAGGAGAAGGCAATCAATGTAAGGAAGTGACATTTGCATCCAAAAGAACAAAGGACACAAGGTGATCTCTTCTATTGTTAAGAAAAGGGAGAGGGTACAAGAAGAAAAAAAACCAAAGAAATGAGGGAAAGAGGACACTACGCCATCTCTCCTCTCTTCTCCCCTCCCTATGACAAGACCATTCATAGAGATGGAAACTCCCTCTCCTCTCTTTCTCCCTTTCTCTCTTTTCCCTCACCTTTTCTTTCTCTTCTTGGCTCTCTTGCAGGTGCTCACGGGAGGTTTTCTTGAGGAGAAGAAAGGTGCAGCAGCAGCAGCCGATGGAGGAGGAAGAAGCTTCCCTTCTTTTCTTCTCTTCTGCCCCAAAACCCCTCAGCCAGGCCTCTCCTATTCTCTGGTTACGCAAGAAGCCTATTCAGCCTTTTTTCTTTTCCTTAGAAGACTCTAGAAAACCACCCAAAAGGGCCCCAGCCAGCCTTCTGCCCCACTACCTGCGCAGGCCACCTTTTTACCATTTTTGGCAACCACCTTTGGGAGGTGTTGCCATGGCTTAAGCTCACCCCCAACTTTTGCATGGGGTGATATATGCCTTGTAAGTGGGCCTCATATGGCCTTGTGGGTGTGGGCTAAGTGGGATGAGCCATTTCTCATGTTCCTTTGCATGTGGCGGAATTGGGCCGGCCTGATGGGCCCAATAGCAGATTTAGGTATCCACAGGGGCTGATGTCATTTGAGGTGTGCCCATCCCATTGGGGTAACTAGAAAGGTTTATTGCACTTGCATATTATATTTTAAGTGTAATATGATTAGGTAATAGTTCATGTGATACTCTTCATATAAGGAGTGATAAAGTGACAATCTAATTATTAGGTGTCACATGAATTTATTATCTAGTTTTTTCTTGGGATAATAGTTTGTTAAAAACTCGCGATGAGAGTTTGTACCAAGTAAAAGTCAAACCAGGGCCGTCCACTCCATTCTAGAGTTAATAATGTGTTAGGTCGCCGCCTGTGGTGCACTCTGGACCATTATATAAAAATCAAACAATGTATATAGTTAGAATATTATGTGGTTGAATTAATCTATCTATTCCTAAGCAGGCATGTTCAACCAGGTTAAAGGATCTGTTTTGTGGCAAGTTAATTATGATATATTATGACTTCTTGGCTTTCCATATTAATCCATTTGAAGTTTAAAACAACAATAATGGTGAGATTGGCATTAGAAGAATACGAAGGAAGATGGTCCAAGGGGAAGAGAATTAAGGGTGGAAATTAGGGAGGTAAAGAAATTTTTTCAGACTGTCAGACTAAATTTTAAGAATTTAGTAGCCTACCATGATGATTTAGTACAAGTCATTTCATTGAGCATGTTATGACGATGATGCATGTTAACGAAATCCCAAACTTGTTAGACCATGACCAAAGGCCTAATACTAGTATCGATATTTAAATTTTATTATTGATAGAGCTATTAAATAAGGATAATTAAAACACATCTATGCCGAGAATATCGTTGTATTCTTTCATGCTTTCAAAGATACCCCTGTATTAAGGAAAATTATTTCAGTTGTACTCATCAGGACACCACCAAATCAATAGAATATTTTGTTACAAGTGGACATTATAAAAGATTCCAAGGGCATAGACATTATTATTGTAATAACATGATAAGATTAAACAAGGGTAGAAGTTACTACTATTTTTTTAAACTTGCTCTGTTTAACATTAAACTAACGCAATGACAGATAACAGATTGGATATGTCCGATGAAGTATTATACATTATTAGGGTATTACTAAAAAAAGTGAAGAATATTGGTGCATAGAGTAGAATATACTAATTGAAAGGTCAAATGGAATTATCTATTGTTCCATAACATATCCACCAAAAGCATCAGGAACTAGGAATTAGATCATGTACAAAACTTCTAGCAATCAATACATACATAATCATGGTTTGTCAAATCGCACCTTATTGATGTGATTCGGTTGTGCCGCACCGTGTCTGACCAAAGACGATATTAGACACGGTCGGGCACACATGCCTTTTTCCCCCCCCCCCCCCCCCCCTCACGCGCTGCCCCTTCTTTCCCACCTTCTTTTTCCTCCTGGCTTTAGGAGCCCTCATACCTCTCTCTCACGATCCCTCTCTCTCTTGCGTTCCCTATCTCTCTCCCTCTCGTGCTCGTTCACTGCCGCACTGTAGGGAGGAGCCTCCGCTATAGCTGCCACTGTGCTGCCCTTGAGAAGCCGACGCCCTCACCACCGCCTCCAATTCATCCTTCTTAAGTCACTTACCCACCAATACTCTCCACTCCAGATTGTCCATGCAGTAGCTGACAAATATCTACTAAACTAGTTCTTTGCCCGTGCGATGCACGGAAAGCTTTAATATTTAAATTTTAATAAATAATAATATCTAAAAAATTAAAGATTCATATAATTGTCACCAATAGAAGACAACTAAAATTTGTTCAAGTCTCAGATTATACTATTGAATTTTAATTTAAATGCTAGCTATTTTTTTCTCATATTTCCTCTACTTGGTTTTCAGATGTTTATTGTTCTAAAATGTCAAAACATGAAATTAAAAGTGTGGCAACTAACAATTTTTTTTGTTTTCATAATGGTTAACAAAAAGGAAACCAAGATTCTGACCTCACTTAGTTTTAGACTAATGATTAGCAGTACTAAGAATCCATTGATAAGAATCAGAATTCAAAAGTAATATAACTATAGACAAACTATAAAGGGCAAAAAATTTGATGATAATGACATTTCAACAAAAATAAATAGAGTGTTAAAGAAATAGAAAATATAAATAAATGAAGAGCAAAAAAATACCTGTTGAGGTAATGAGTAAGTGGACAGAAGTTGAGAAGTAGGCTACTTTCTCTGCACATACAGGAAAACTGATAAGCTACCTAAAGAATAGCGGGAAGAGGAAAAAAATGTCGAACAAATAGGATGAACGGGGAGAAATTAGGGGAAAAATCGTGGAGTACCTCTCTGATAATGGCGACTGTGAGGCTGCGACGGGAAGGCTGCAAGCTCGACGATGCGAGGGTGAGGCACTTTTAATTGAGACTTCCAATCTTCCAAACTGGAAGAAAATAGACAGAAAAAGATCAGGCACAGAGAAAAATATTGAAGAGGATACAACTGAAAATCTTAAACAGAACCAAAGATAAGCAGTAATATAGAGTAATTTCTCCCGTTAATGAAATAGATAGATAATAAGGTTGCAAACCATCTTTTTGACTTAGCCAGCAGGCCGATAGAAACAATAACAAACAACAATGATTTTAAGAGTTTTCAGTCATGTTTAATATTTTCTATCTTATAATATTAAAAACATAGTCACAAAAGGTCCAACAAAAGGAAAAGAAAATTGAACTGTTACTTAATAAGTCTCCTTAAGGACCAACAAAAGGAAAAGAAAATAGGGAGAAAAAGTTCTCCAAAGCCAACAAAAGGACATGCATCATTATTTTAGGTAGAAAAAATAAAAAGATACTATTTATTTTCAAAGATAAAAGCGAAATGTTTGATCAAACATATGCTCATAGAAACTTGTACAAACAGAATAAGATGCCACAGACTAAATCACAACTGAATAAGCATAAAATTGCAAAACTTGATATTGAGGGAAGTCACAAGCTGTAACGCCCCGATGCGGAATATCGGAGCGGGATTACAGTTATTAAATAGTACAGAGCGAGAATAATTAACAAACCATTGCACAATTGGATAACACCAATTAAACTCCAATTTCATTAATAATCCAACAATCTCCATTACATTCACTGATAACTCATTAACTGACTAATACATCAACGTATCAGAGTCAAAACTAGGGCCCAGAGTACTTTATTCAAAAATCAAACTATTACATAAATGACTATCTGACTCACTAACTCATAACTATACTAACTGACTACTACTAGAAAGCCTTGGTTGCTGAAAAGGGTCACTCCTGAGCATCATCCTCAGTCCCGTCTTCGTGAGTGTAGTCATCGTCATACTCGCCTGAAACACATTAAATAAAAATGCAGGATGAGCGAATAACGCTCAGTAGGACTTAATATCTCATGTAAACAAGCAGGCTTAAAGTGTTTAACCCTTTTATCAAGCAGGATAACTAACAGGAACGAACAAGTACGAGAACGATCAGGTATAGTCGTGCCAGTAAGTTCACAAGACAAGAATACCTTCATAGGTAACAAGTACAAAAGATTTGGCCATATTTCAAGTTAACAAGTAATTGCACAGCAGTGCACAAGTCACGATAGCAAGTAAAGCAAGTAACATGCGTTTGGTCGATCATTTTATCAACCACAAGTCAAGTATCATGTACAGGAATGTTTGTGAATTGTCTTAGATCAATCTTGATAGTCATGCGTTTGGTGTATGCCATCACCTGATCATTAGACCCCCGCGAGTTATAGCCTTTCAGGTGCTCCTCCCAAGGACCAGATCGGGCCCTTATTATGTTGCCTAGCATAGTCATGTTTGTTATCTTAGACAATCACAAGAATGGCCAAGAGAGTACCAAGAATAGATGAGAGTAGTAGATGAACTAGACGAGAGTGTAGAGAGAACGTGAACGGATGAGAGTATCGAGATAGTAGATGAAATAGGGACATTTTCGTAAAAAGACGAGAAACACGCGATAGTAACGGTTGCACGGCACCAGATCGGGTACCGACAGTCTGGTAGAAGTCACAACCGCCCACTAGCCGTGCTATGAACACAGGCTAGATGGTCCAGCGTGTTTGCAAGATAAGGAGAGAACACTAAGGCCATGGATCGTGCTGATCCCTAAAGTGTAACGGGTTTTAGGGTACAACCAGCTCGTTGACTAAGGACGTGCGCCAAAGCCAAGAAGACTTACGGAGGTCTTGACAAGGAGTCCCTAGTCCAGTCGAGAGTATTCCCGGTGGAGAGGTGGTCCAAGTCAAGGGAAAGTGTGTAAAACGGGTCCGTCGTGCCTCGAGTGCTCGAAGGCCGAGGGAAAACGGTAACGGTAGATAAAATGCGCGAGTTAAAAAGGAAACAATTGTATTTAAAAAAATAGGATAATTTAATCATTTATTTCGATAATTTACCGAATACATTATTGCATAATTATCAAGGTCAAATGGCAATTTACAATGTTATGTGTGTGCAAGTGTAAAGAAATCTTAAGGATATGATAAGTCGTGCAAATGTCATTTTTATTAATTTAACAAGTCAAATTAATTATAACATGGTTTAATCATGGCTAATTAAGGGTTAAATAGCCAAAACAGCAGGGCATGTACACAATTTAATAGTTCTGGCCGAAATCTTTGAAACGCGACGGACCTACCCGTCGCGATTCAGTCGCGACAGGGCGGTCGGGCGCGACACGGGGTCCTAGCCGGCCTGGCTCGGACCGGGGTGAATCGCGGCGTCACAGACCGTCGCGTTCTTGACGCGACATGCCGGCAGGGCACGACACGGATGATATCGCGGCGGGTCGCGCCGTCGCGATAACAGGTGGTTGCCCCTTTTTCCCATTTTCTCAGGTCGAGTCCTCTGTGATACAGGGACATTCTAAATTCCGTATAAAATAGCACGGTGATCCAAAAAGCAAGAAACTAGTTTCAAACGAAAGTAGACATGTATATCTATCAACATGCACGATTAATTTGAAAATAGACAAGGTTTAGATATACATTGATCAGGTTACTTTTCGGTAACCTAAACAGGCGCAGTCAGTGTTCAACGAATTAATTAGAGGTGTATACATGATGAAAAATTCTGAAACCAGCGGCGTTTGAAAGCTAACATGTATTAGTATTTATGATAATTTTATCATTGAATGATGTCAAGTTTGAACGAGGTTAAAAGGAAACAAGGAGGGTTGAGTGCACAGGTCTGATAGATATTCAAAGATTTAATTCTCCCTTGTGGGAGATCGAAATCAAGCAAGACCAGGGGCGTTTGAAAGCTGTTACATGGTAGTATCAACGAGAATTTTATCATAGCATGGGCACAAGTACGTGCAAGGTATTAGAGAAAATATGAGATTCGGGTTCATGGCAACAGCAGGATTTCACGAATTAAATTCGCTCAAATGGATGAACGAAATACCACGAAACTATAGGGCTTTTGAAGAGGTACATGAAGGATACCTAGGGTAATTATTTCATGATTTTATCTTGAGATCTTGCCTACCTTTGTCGAGTCCAAGAAAACCCTAAGTTGAAGACGAAAAACGGGAAAACATTCTTGCTCCAAGCCTTCTCCTCCTTGCTCCTTGGTCTCTAACCTTTCTCCTCCTTCTCTAGGATTCCAGCCACGAAAATGGGGAGATAGGGAGGATGTTGAAGTGTTTAAGCTTCCTATAGAGTCCATACAACTCCAAACTCTTCACTCCTCCTTTAATACGAAAATTCCACATTTATCTCTTTATTTTCTCTCATTTATCCATCTAATGGGTAGGGAGAGTTTTATTTCGTGGTTAATGAGTTAGGATGGGTTTAGGACTCTTTATTTAGATATATAAGGGTTATTTAACATTTATCTTAACCCTTACTATTTATTTAATTATTTAGATACGAATTTCATTAATTTAATTCTCATTCCAACATGGGCTATCCCTATTTGGGCCCATTCCATTGGGTTTTGGTTATTAGAGTAACCCATTACTAATTTAATTTAATGGGGATTGCTTTAATTCCCATTTATACAATGCATTCTCCCTTTATTCCAATTAAATCAATTTATTTTATTTATTTAAATAAAATTTATTTTATTTAGATTTTAAAAATCCATGGTGCTACATCCTCCTCCTCTTAAAAAGAATTTGGCCCCAAATTCATATAATCGTAAGAGGAAGAATGACTTACTGAATAATTCCGGATAATTCCGGCGCATTGTAGCTTCAGGCTCCCACGTGGCCTCTTCAACTTCGTGATTTCTCCATAATATCTTCACCATGGGTATGGCTCGATTCCGAAGCTGTTGCATCTTCTTGTCCAGAATCTTCACTGGCCTTTCTTCATAGGTCATATCTTTGTTCAGAGTGATATCATCATAGCTAATTACGTGAGATGGAACATACACGTACTTCCTTAGCATTGACACATGGAATACATTATGTACTGTAGAGAACTGGGGAGGTAGTGCTAGTCGGTACGCCATCTCGCCAACTCTATCTAATACCTCAAATGGACCTATGAATCTTGGTCTTAGCTTGTCTTTCATCCCAAACCGTTGAAATCCTCGGGTCGGGGATACTTTGAGCATCACATGGTCTCCAGTCTGAAATTCTAAGTCCCTTCTTCTTTTATCAGCATAGCTCTTCTGCCTGGACTGAGCTACCTTAATTCTGTCTCTGATAATTTGTATGTCTCTGCTAGTTTTTTGTACCATGTCTGGTCCCAGCCATTGCTGCTCACCTACTTCATTCCAGCACACTGGCGATCTACAGCTTCTACCATACAGAGCTTCGAATGGTGCCATCTTAATGCTGGCCTGATAACTGTTGTTGTAGGCGAATTCTATTAGTGATAGTTGTTCATTCCAATAACCTTCAAAATCTATAGTGCAGGCACGTAGCATGTCCTCCACTATCTGGTTGGTCCTTTCTGTCTGTCCATCCGTCTGTGGGTGGAAAGCAGTACTAAAATTGAGTTTAGTGCCTAAGGCAGTTTGGAGTCCCTTCCAGAATCTAGAAGTGAACCTAGGGTCACGATCTGAGACAATAGATACTGGAACTCCATGTAGTCTGACTATCTCTTTTACATATAACGCTGTAAGCACATCAACACTCCAAGTGCTTTTAACTGCTAGAAAATGTGCGGACTTGGTCAATCGGTCCACTATGACCCAGATTGCATCGAGTCCACCACGAGTTCGGGGTAAACCCATGATGAAATCCATTCCGATGCTTTCCCACTTCCATTCGGGTATGTCCAGGGGTCTAAGTACACCCGCAGGACCCCGATGTTCTGCCTTTACTTGCTGACAAGTGAGGCAGTGCGCAGCATGCTCAGCTACCTCACGCTTCATATTTGGCCACCAAATGACCTTTTCATGCTTGGTACATCTTGGTTGCACCTAGGTGGATGTGTACTTGGTCTTGTGGGCTTCATCCATTAGCTTTCTTTTCAGCTCTTCATTGTCAGGCACACAAGTCCTGGCTTGGAATAATATTCTTCCATCCTCAGTGATGGAGAAATCTGGCTTGTCAGCTATGGTCTCCCTGACTCGAATTAAGAATGGGTCATTATCTTGCTGCTCCTGATCTCGACAAGGATGTCGGGTTGAGCTCTAAGATTAGCAACTATCATCTTGTCACTTCTCTTTCGATGTTCAGATCTAGACTGGCGAACTGTTCTAACAATTGCATCTCGCCCATGACTAGACAGGATAAGGAAGCTACTGGCTTTCTACTAAGTGCATCAGCTACTGCATTACCTTTGCCTGGGTGATATTGAATATTGAAATCGAAATCTTTCAAGTACTCCAGCCGTCTTCGTTGTCTCATGTAAAGCTCTTTCTGAGAAAACAAGTACTTCAAACTCTTATGGTCGGAGTAGACAATAAATTGCTCTCCATACAGGTAATGCCTCCAAATCTTAAGTGCAAATACCACTGCAGCCAGTTCTAGGTCATGGACTGGGTAGTTGACTTCATGTGGCTTCAACTGTCTTGAAGAATATGCTATCACTTTCTCATTCTGCATTAACACGCAGCCTAGACCGATTCCAGATGCATCAGTGTAGACTGAGAATCCTAAGCCCTCGGCTGGTAATGCGAGGACAGGTGCAGATGTTAGCAATTTCTTGAGTGTCTGAAAGCTCTTCTCACATTCCTTGCTCCAGACATAGGGATTCTCCTTCCGCGTAAGACGCGTAAGAGGTACTGCTATCTTGGAGAAGTCTTTTATGAATCGTTTGTAGTATCCAGCCAGTCCAAGAAAACTTCTAATCTCTATGACATTGGTCGGCCTTTCCCAATTGAGTACAGCTTCAACCTTGGAAGGATCGACAGCGATACCATCCTTGGATATCACATGACCCAGAAATGACACCTCCTCGAGCCAGAATTCACACTTGCTCAATTTGGCGTAGAGTAGATTGTCCCGCAAGATTTGCAGAGCGATCCTCAGATGCTCCTCGTGCTCTTCTTGGGTCTTGGAGTATATGAGAATATCATCAATGAATACCACGACGAACTTGTCGAGGTAGGGTCGGTAGATGCTGTTCATTAATTGCATAAAAGCTGCAGGAGCATTGGTTAGTCCAAAAGGCATGACTACAAATTCATAATGACCGTACCTGCTCCTGAAAGCTGTCTTGTAAAATCTGCATCTTTAATTCTCATTTGATGATATCCCGATCTAAGGTCAATCTTAGAAAAATATTTTGCTCCTGATATCTGATCAAATACTCATCGACACGCGGCAGAGGGTACTTGTTCTTGATAGTGAGATTGTTCAACTGCCTGTAATCGATACACAACCTCATAGATCCGTCCTTCTTCTTGACGAACAACACTGAGGCTCCCCAAGGAGAAGTACTCAGCCTGATAAATCCTTTTCTAGCAGTTCCATCATTGCTCTTTCACTCCTTTAATTCAGCAGGGGACATCCTGTAGGGTTGGCGTGAAACCGGTGCAGCACCAGGTACGAGGTCAATTGAGAAATTGACATCTCTTTCAGGTGGTATGCCTGGCAGCTCATCAGGAAACACATCTGGGTATTCTTGCACTATGTGGATGTCTGATATCTTAACTGTTTTCCTTTCAACTAAAATGGCGGCAAGAAACGCCACACTCCCTTTTCTTATCATGTTATGTGCTTTGATAGCAGATACGAGAGACAAGTGTCTCTTATGTCTACGTCCTGTGAAGGTCAATTTGGGGAATTCACTGAAGGAAATCTTCCCTCTTCGACAATCCACGATAGCCCCATACATGGATAGCCAGTCGGCTCCTAGAATAACATCGTAGCCCTCCATGGGCATACAGATCAAGTCAGCTCTTAGATTGAGTTCACCAATCTTAACATCAGCTAATGGATATATTTATTCAATTGAGCCCTTTCTCCTAGTGGTGTTGTGACAGGTAGTGTAAAACCCATAGATGCAGGTTTCTCCTTAATGTGTCAGCAAATGCTTGTGATAAATGAATGCGTGGCACCAGTATCAACAAAACAAATGCTGATTGAGAAAAGACTGGTAAAGTACCTTCGACAACTCCACCTTCCTCGGTGGTCTCAACCTCTTGCAGGGCCTGCAGTTTGCCTGGTTTCTTTTGTCCCATAGGACGCTTCTCCTTCTCTTGCTCCTTCAGCACAGGGCACTCAGAAATGCGGTGATTGCGATTTCCGCAACGCAGGCAGGCGCCTACTTTTCTCCAGCACTCAGCGGCAGTGTGACCAGGCTTGTCACAATGCTCACAGTTGGTCTTGTTGGTGTTTGAGGAGTAGGTATCTTGGGCTTTCTTTCCTGGCTTGTCCTCCAGTGATGTTGAACGGCCGCTTTTTACCATTTGTGGGCTTGCTGGAGGAACCAGATGTTGGTTCCTTCTTGACTAGTCTCCCCTTGATGCGATCAGTCAGATCGGTCGCATCTTCTAGTAACTGAGCCTTCTTGACCATTTCAGCATATGTCTGAATATCCATGGGTGCAAGTTGGGTAATATATGACGGCTTAAGCCCATTAAGAAATGCCTCGCCTTCATTTTCTCTGTGCTAACAAGGTGGTTGGCATAGCGTGCCAATCGGGAGAATTGCGCTTCATATTCAGCGACAGTAAGGTGCCTCTGCTTCATGCAGCAAATTCTGAGGCCTTTCTCTCTTGGACTCTTTCAGAGAAAAACTTGGAGTTGAAATGCTCCTTGAATTCCTCCCAGTAAACTGCGCATCTGCCCTGGTGGCTTCCAACAGATTCCCACCACGCACGGGCGTCCCGTTCAAGCTGAAATGTTGCCAGTAAAAGCTTGTCCCCATCCGCGCATTGCATGACGCGGAAAACACGTTCTGTCTCCTTAAGCCAATTTTCTGCCTCATCGGGATCAGTGGTCCCGCTGAATCGGGGTGGATTCAGATTGCGGAAATTCCTGTGTAATTCTCCAGCTCCTCGGTTGTTGTTATTATTGTTGTTTGCTCCAGCAGCCTGAAGTAAAGCCTGGGTAAGCTGCTGGATAGTCTGCTGCATGTCACGGAGTTGAGCACGCTCCGCTGCCATTGCTAGTATTTAAGTTCCTTCAAAAGAGAATTTTAAATGTAAGTCGTTGAGTTTGCACTAAGTTTGTGCGTGTGTGAGTTCATTTTATCTCATTACCCTTGGTTCTACCCATCTCACATAGGTACGGAATTAGACTCTAAGTCAAGGCAAGTCAAACCTAGATCATTCTATACTTAAGAATAACCTAGGCTCTGATACCACAAACCTGTAACGCCCCGACGCGGAATATCGGAGCGGGATTACAGTTATTAAATAGTACAGAGCGAGAATAATTAACAAACCATTGCACAATTGGATAACACCAATTAAACTCCAATTTCATTAATAATCCAACAATCTCCATTACATTCACTGATAACTCATTAACTGACTAATACATCAACGTATCAGAGTCAAAACTAGGGCCCAGAGTACTTTATTCAAAATCAAACTATTACATAAATGACTATCTGACTCACTAACTCATAACTATACTAACTGACTACTACTAGAAAGCCTTGGTTGCTGGAAAGGGTCACTCCTGAGCATCATCCTCAGTCCCGTCCTCGTGAGTGTGGTCATCGTCATACTCGCCTGAAACACATTAAATAAAAATGCAGGATGAGCGAATAACGCTCAGTAGGACTTAATATCTCATGTAAACAAGCAGGCTTAAAGTGTTTAACCCTTTTATCAAGCAGGATAACTAACAGGAACGAGCAAGTACGAGAACGATCAGGTATAGTCGTGCCAGTAAGTTCACAAGACAAGAATACCTTCATAGGTAACAAGTACAAAGATTTGGCCATATTTCAAGTTAACAAGTAATTGCACAGCAGTGCACAAGTCACGATAGCAAGTAAAGCAAGTAACATGCGTTTGGTCGATCATTTTATCAACCACAAGTCAAGTATCATGTACAGGAATATTTTGTGAATTGTCTTAGATCAATCTTGATAGTCATGCGTTTGGTGTATGCCATCACCTGATCATTAGACCCCGCGAGTTATAGCCTTTCAGGTGCTCCTCCCAAGGACCAGATCGGGCCCTTATTATGTTGCCTAGCATAGTCATGTTTGTTATCTTAGACAATCACAAGAATGGCCAAGAGAGTACCAAGAATAGATGAGAGTAGTAGATGAACTAGACGAGAGTGTAGAGAGAACGTGAACAGATGAGAGTATCGAGATAGTAGATGAAATAGGGACATTTCCGTAAAAAGACGAGAAACACGCGATAGTAACGGTTGCACGGCACCAGATCGGGTACCGGACAGTCTGGTAGAAGTCACAACCGCCCACTAGCCGTGCTATGAACACAGGCTAGATGGTCCAGCGTGTTGCAAGATAAGGAGAGAACACTAAGGCCATGGATCGTGCTGATCCCTAAGGTGTAACGGGTTTTAGGGTACAACCAGCTCGTTGACTAAGGATGTGCGCCAAAGCCAAGAAGACTTACGGAGGTCTTGACAAGGAGTCCCTAGTCCAGTCGAGAGTATTCTCGGTGGAGAGGTGGTCCAAGTCAAGGGAAAGTGTGTAAAAACGGGTCCGTCGTGCCTCGAGTGCTCGAAGGCCGAGGGAAAACGGTAACGGTAGATAAAATGCGCGAGTTAAAAAGGAAACAATTGTATTTAACAAAATAAGATAATTTAATCATTTATTTCGATAATTTACCGAATACATTATTGCATAATTTATCAAGGTCAAATGGCAATTTACAATGTTATGTGTGTGCAAGTGTAAAGAAATCTTAAGGATATGATAAGTCGTGCAAATGTCATTTTTATTAATTTAACAAGTCAAATTAATTATAACATGGTTTAATCATGGCTAATTAAGGGTTAAATAGCCAAAACAGCAGGGCATGTACACAATTTAATAGTTCTGGCCGAAATCTTTGAAACGCGACGGACCTACCCGTCGCGATTCAAGTCGCGACAGGGCGTCGGGCGCGACACGGGGTCCTGGCCGGCCTGGCTCGGACCGGGGTGAATCGCGGCGTCACAGGCCATCGCGTTCTTGACGCGACATGCCGACAGGGCGCGACACGGATGATATCGCGGCGGGTCGCGCCGTCGCGATAACAGGTGGTTGCCCCTTTTTCCCTTTTTCTCAGGTCGAGTCCTCTGTGATAGGGACATTCTAAATTCCGTATAAAATAGTACGGTGATTCAAAAAGCACGAAACCAATTTCAAACGAAAGTAGACATGTATATCTATCAACATGCACGATTAATTTGAAAATAGACAAGGTTTAGATATACATTGATTAGGTTACTTTTCGGTGACCTAAACAGTCGCAGTCAGGGTTCAACGAATTAATTAGAGTGTATACATGATGAAAAATTCTGAAACTAGCGGCGTTTAAAATCTAACATGTATTAGTATTTATGATAATTTTATCATGGAATGATGTCAAGTTTGCACGAGGTTAAAAAAAGAAACAAAGAGGGTCGAGTGCACAGGTCTGATAGATATTCAAAGATTTAATTCTCCCTCGTGGGAGATCGAAATCAAGCAAGACCAGGGGCGTTTGAAAGCTGTTACATGGTAGTATCAATGAGAATTTTATCATAGTATGGGCACAAGTACGCGCAAGGTATTAGAGAAAACATGAGATTCGGGTTCATGGCGACAGCAGGATTTCACGAATTAAATTCGCTCAAATGGATGAACGAAATACCACGAAACCATAGGGCTTTTGAAGAGGTACATGAAGGATACCTAGGGTAATTATTTCACGATTTTAGCTTGAGAGATTGCCTACCTTTTGTCGAGTCCAAGAAAACCCTAAGTTGAAGACGAAAAACGGGAAAACCTTCTTGCTCCAAGCCTTCTCCTCCTTGCTCCTTGGTCTCCAACCTTTCTCCTCCTTCTCTAGGGTTCCAGCCACAAAAATGGGGAGATAGGGAGGAGGTTTGAAGTGTTTAAGCTTCCTATAGAGTCCATACAACTCCAAACTCTTCTCTCCTCCTTTAATTACGAAAATTCCACATTTATCTCTCTATTTTCTCTCATTTATCCATCTAATGGGTAGGGGAGAGTTTAATTTCGTGGTTAATGTGTTAGGATGGGCTTAGGACTCTTTATTTAGATATATAAGGGTTATTTAACATTTATCTTAACCCTTTACTATTTATTTAATTATTTAGATACGAATTTCATTAATTTAATTCTCATTCCAACATGGGCTATCCCTATTTGGGCCCATTCCATTGGATTTTGGTTATTAGAGTAACCCATTACTAATTTAATTTAATGGGGATTGCTTTAATTCCCATTTATACAATGCATTCTCCCTTTATTCCAATTAAATCAATTTATTTATTTATTTAAATAAAAATTTATTTTATTTGGATTTTAAAAATCCAAGGTGCTACACAAGCACAACATTGTAAAATGGAATTCCTTGAAAAGATGTTTAACAGATTAAAAAAAATGTTGCTTAAAATGGAAAAATAACGCTATTCAAATTATCGGACGGCTAGCTCCCATCAAGTCCTTTTGAACTCATGATGAGACATTGTATGCAGTTCACAGTAGACAATACAGAAGAAGAATGCTATGACATCAACATCTTTTACATGTCGTAGAACCCATCATACCGCTTGTTCCGTGCAGGAGACGACGTCAAGGTACACATCCACTTCTAGCCGCTTCATGGGACGAACACCAGTCCGAACGATTTGAGGATGTAAAACTTCCCGCCCTTCAAGTCCACCTTTGTTGACATCTTCTGGGAATTCTTTTTATACAATTACATATAAACATTCCCCAACCCAGAAGAACAAAAATCCAAATTGTATTAAATTTAAAATAACAATAGCGCTATAGTATTTAGTAGTTTACTGTAACTGCTACAGTATCAAATTTAAAATAACAATATTTATGTTATCTTTTTATATTAAAAAAACTATAAAATAAAAAACAAATGTTATACAATCATATTTTTAAAAACAAATTTACATAAAAAGAGAAAAATGAAAAAAGCTTAAATCTACTATTCACAACTGTTCATAACTGTAGACATTCTTCAGTACTCGCTGGTTGAAAGACTCCGGAGCCGATGAGTGGAGACGACGACCGTTGCCGGAGACGACGACGACGACAGCACCCCACCGGCACCGATGAGTGGACGATGACGACCGGCGCCGGAGATAGATATCTCATGGCAAATTTTATGGCAGCTGGTTTGTGGGGGAAATTTTATGGCAGGTATCTGTGAGTATAGATATCTCATGTTCTCACCTTACTGCGGTGGGGAAAAAAACAGGAGTTTGAAGACTGGAAGGCTGACATGAGAGAACGCCGAAGATGGATGTTATCAAAATGGCTGACTGAAAAAAACACATAGACACATATTACATAAACCCATAGACAAAATGTTATCAAATAAAAATAAACAGGGCTTGTGCACCCCTGTCTCGATGTCGCTGATGGGCACCCCTGTCTCGATGTTCAGCTGCGCCAGTGCCTCCTTCCCCGTGATGATCTCCCCGATGATGGAGAAGGCGATGCCTAGCTGCGCCAGCCTCCCCTCGTTCGCCTTCGTGAACCCGAACAGCGGACCTGCATGGAACCCCCAGCTCGTCAGTCTTCTCCGATCAGAGTCTCCACGGCTGGCTGGCCATGCTTTATGATTCTGTGACGGGAAGCAGAAAGATGGAAGGGAAGCTGCTGCAGCCTGCAGTTGCAGAGGTGTGTGCGAGTTATACCTACCTCTCTGAGGCCCAGGGCGGACTTAAGACCCTTGTCGGGGGGATGACGGCCCCCACGATCCCGATGGGGGGGTCGTCGACGAAGTTGCCCTGGTCCCCTGAGGCTTCCAATGGCGCCGAGGAGGGTGAAGAGGATGGAGAAGAGCAGGAGCGGCTCGGCCTCGTAGATGGGAATGCCGGTCTCCAGGTTCAGCTGCGCGGCAGACAAAGTCGAAGGCTTCCCGGACTTTATGGGTAGCATCACGTATACCCTCCCAGCTCCAGCTTGTGATCGGCGGGCAGCGGCGAGGCAGGAGGAACAACTGCCATCTTTTGGCATTTCCAAATTTTATGAAATTTTTAAAATTTTTAACGACTGCATTTGCAAAATTTTGGCAAGAGAAATCGATATTTGGCAAGATAATTTTTGGCGGTAGTAATTGTTGAGGCTTCCGTGTTTCTAAATTTATGTGCAATATTTAGCAAGGTTTGACAAATCGATTTAATAAGATTTTTTCACGATTTTAAGTAGGAGGCTTATCTTTTTAATAGCTATGTTAAAGGAGGAGATGTATTTGTAAGTTTTTGAAAAAAAAATATGAATATTCTGGTGCTGCCACGTGGCAGCACCAAGACTCTATATCTCAGTTTGAGCGGGAAACAAAACAATTCTGATGTTGCCACGTGTACGTCTAAGACTGAGTTTTATAATAATAGTATAGATTTGTGTTGAACCCATACAAATTCTGGCACTTACTTTGTTTATTCTGAACCATTTTCAGAATAATTAAACAGCATTTTTTTGGTGTGAAAGGTATTAAACCTTGCCCAGGGTGCTTCTCAATATTTTTCAGAACAAGCAAACACTCCAAATTCAATTTTCATAAATTATCAACATCTAAAACCTCATTTTTTGAATTTTTAGAAATTATCAAAACCCAAAAACTCGATTTCCTGAATTTTTAGAAATTCTTCACAAACCAAAATCACCAAAATATTTCATTTCTGAATTTCCAGAAATATTCAAAACACAAAATCCTAAAATATCTTATTTCTGCATTTCCAGAAATATTCAAAACAAAAAAGCCTTGAAATATCTTATTTCTACAAATTCCAGAAACATCAAATTCCCATAAAATCCATGAAATACCCCAATTCTGCAGATTGCAGAAATCTTCAAAGACCAAAATCCCCAAAATACCTTATTTTTACAATTTCCAGCCATCTTAAGAGATCATCTCCGCAAAAACATGAAGAAAACAAGGCAAGGAATAGAGAAATCTGTAGAGGACGGGAATGAATGTGGTGGAGAGGGAAAATAGAATGGGGAATCTTTCAAGAACAGCTTGGGAACATTTCTCTCTCCCCAAATTTGTGAAAGAAGGAGAGCATCTCTATAGGGGTTATTTTTAGGGCCAAAAAATTGCCCACCCTCATGCTAAAAAGCATGAGCAAAAAGACAAAAAATAACTAGAAATGATCGATCGATCGCGGGTATAAAACATTCGACCTCTTTTACATCGGTCCAAGTGAGGAGTTCCCTGTTAAAAGCAAGGTTCGCCGTACCGACCGGATCGACCGTACCGTATTCTCCGTGGTACGGTACGTATCGAACCGTACCGTACCGTTGAGATACAGTGGAAAATTGATATGTTGTGTTGAAACTCATTCTGTACCTTGTAAACCCATTCAAATAATGTCTATTTGTGTTGAAATTTTAGGTATAAACTAATGTAATAGTTTTACAAATTATGATGATTTTAGTTTAATTTTTAAAATTTATTTTACACTGGGTGAAAAATCACCCGGAAAATAGTTGCATCGGCTTAATATCGAAATCCGTACGTCAACAATTCCGGATATTTACATTTCTGATATCACCATATTTTTCTAAAAATTATGGTGTTCTTAAAATTTATTTTCGTTACAGTTTTTGATGTCGTCTTGTCGGAGCGCGCACTTCTAAGTATGGCATTGTGCTATCATTTATTAATGTTAATTAATCATAGATATTAATAAAATTACTATAATTTGTATCATCTCTTAATTAGTTTATGCTTGAAATTTTATCTCAATTAGACACTAATTAGACCACTTAAGTGCAGACAGATCGCGGTACGACGAACTCTCTGTGCGCGTACTTCAACGGGACGGCATTTGGTTTGAAAATAAAGTCAAATATGAAGTCATCATAATTACTAGAAAAATATACTGATTATAAAAATATAAATATCATGAGTTATTGATGCATAGATGTAGAGATTAGGTCGACCTAATGATTTTTGGGACAGTTTTTACTTGACAAAAAATTAATTTAAAAAATTAAACTAAAATTATTACAATTTGTATCACATATTAATTAGCTTATGTTTGAAATTTCATCTCAATTAGATACCATTAGATCCCTTAAATGTTGAGATTAAGTCGATTTATTAATTTTTGAGATAATTTTTACTTGATAAAAAATAATTGAAAAATTAAACTAAAATTATTATAATTTGTATCATCTCTCTTAATTAACCTATGTTTAAATTTTTATCTTAATTGAACACCATTTACATCATTTTAATATACCTAATATAAAAAAATTATGAAAAAAAAAATTAACCCGGGTCACCCATTGGGGTGACCCGACCGTGCCCGGGTGCCGCTGGCACCCGGGCACGGTACGGTACGCCCGTGCCGCCCCGGTTTGGGCGGCACGGGCGAACCATGGTTAAAAGTGATCAAGTCTTATAGAAAAAATAGTACTGTACCGCTTTGCACATTTGATCGATAAATAACTATATGTTAAAAATGGTCGGAACCCCTATTTTACTTTGAACGAGTTTTGCACTTGACCAAAAACTTTTATACAATCCTCCAAACCTTTCATATGAGTCGGTGATCAACATATCAAACTTTAGTGTCATATCAAAATGTATATGTAAAATTTAAGTTCAACTTATTTACACTCATAACAAGATTTTAAGAATAATTATCAAAATTAGTTTACGATCGTCAAAATCAACACTAAAGAGAACACAAATTCTCATGACTAATATGTTGATTGACCGTACACCTAAAAATTAATTAATCTAATATAAATAAACATTGTTATATTTAAAAGTTAGAGGAATTACAACCAGAGTTTATCTGATCGACCAGCTGAAATAAACTCAGAAATTAGATTTAATGTAATAGTACTCGATAGGTCTGATAGTATCTAACCCCCTATTTTGTTCACGTTCTCTTCTTGGAACTTTTGCTCTAAAGAGCCACATAGCCATTGTCGAATCTGGCTAGAAAAATCTACACGGTCCAATTTGTTCACTATTTGTAATATATTGTTAGTGGATATATATATATATATTTGCTCAACTTTGTTGTTATGCATACAATTTTTTCCGATCATCAAAATAGAACATGTAGTTGAGTTGTATATGAACGTTCGACTTGAAAGTCTATTTGGAAAGTAGACTTACAATTTTAGCTAAATTTGTTTTTATCTGTGAAGAGTAGAGATGATGCATTATGATTTCTGAGATTCTGATGCATGTACGTGCAGAAAGGAGCTTCAAAATAGAATTGCTCAAGAAATTTGAGAAGAATATAGGAAATGGAAGTATTAAACTGACGCAATATTTGGAGAACCATCGTTTTAGCTAGTGCCAATGTTGTGGGTATAATGTTCATGCATGTGTTTTGCTAGTAATATTTTTTACTTTCATTTCCTACTTAATATTGATCATAAGGGGATGTCAATATAAGAGAAGAAAAAATTATTACAAGATGGCACTTAGGTGGCGTTCACATGGCGCCACATAAACTGTCCACCTTTGTAGTCAAGAGTAGTAGATGGTGGTGGAGCGGCGACGAGATCTAATATCACTATTTGAGAACAGAAGTTTATATTTTGAAGTTCATAGTTTATATTTTAGAGTAAATTTTACATTTTAGAACCCAAATTATAAAAAATTAATTAATATTTAAACCCCAAAGATAACATTTTAGAGTTCAAAATTTACATTTTAGAATCTAAAATTTATATTTAGAATCTAAATATTTAAAATTTAATTAATATTTTTAAACTTTACGAGTAGTATTTTGAAGTCCAAAATTTACATTTTAAAACTCAAAATTTACATTTTGTAGTCTAAATTTTATATTTTAAAATCAATTTGTTGGTCACCGTCACCGCCAATCACTAACACGGCAATGCCACATGAATACCACATTACTGCACTTGTGCAATAGGTACAGTAAACTTTTTTCACATGTAATAAAGTTATTGTTTTGTCAATACCATAAAAAAAATTGATACAATATATAGCCTACGTAATTCCCATTATGTGATCTGAAAGCTGGCTGAAAATTTGTCTGACAAAAAACCTTCTTCGAGGCCTGTCGAGAGATGAATATTTTGGTTTGGTGTTTCATGGGTGTTTTGATTCCCTTGATCACATCTTCCACTGTGCCCAACAGTACTACCTCACGCACCCCTTACATATATATATATACTTGTTTCAATTTGATCTTCTTGGATCTTCCATCTCCTGTGTTTGATCTTCAGGTGGCTTAAAATTAAGGAAAGAATAGATGTGCCTTCCCGTGGAAATGGATTTTTGGAATCCATCACAATTATTTTAAAATTTAAAATTTTTATCATGTTCTCATGTGTATGGATGCATATTGCGAATTCAAGTCCCGTCAAATGCCACTCAAGCGATGGCGACATGAGATGAATCGGCAATTTGCATAGCGCAGGCGTGCCAGTCGCTGAACCGACAACAAATGGTTTGCATCTGAGAGTCGAAGGGCTTTAGGTCTGTTTGCGCGTCGTTTGACTTCGTCAAACGAAAGTGGAGATTGGGTCGGGACCAAGATTCCGTCGTTGCCTAAGCGCAACGACGTTAATTACATCCCTCTGAGAGGAAAAAACCCATGATTAATCGCCAGAATAAAAAAAGTCTCGTGGCCTTTAAAGGAAACATCCGATAAAAGATATGCGTAGAAATGTAAATCTAGCTGCCTAACGCGAGACGACCAGAATGTAACACTCGACGCACTTTTACTGTTATTTCAGATTTATTTAAAGGGGTTGAATTGGTTTCAATATTATTTGATTTGTTTTCTTTTGGTCTTTTGCATTTTTTTTTATTATGTTTGATCTTTTATTGGGTTGTCTTCTTCATTTATTACTTTTTTTGTTTGATTTAGTTTTTGATTGTTTGATTTGATATAGGATTTTATTTGACTTCATATTTATTTTCATTTAAATTGTTTCTTCTAATTTATTTGAGTTTGAAACTTTGATTTAAATTTTTGTTCCAAGTTAGGAGCTTAACCCGAAATTATTTGATTTGACCTCCTTTGTTCAAGATTATCTTATTTGATTTGATTTAATTTTGGGTTCATTTTGAAGTTATTACTTTTGTTGCATAGTATTTTTTTATGTGATATTTGATTTAGAATTATTCATATTTTATTTTGTTATTTGATTTGAAATTTCCTTTTATTTTTGATATGAGGTTATCATGTTGCTTTCTTTTGAACTTGGTTGAAGTTGTGGCAATTAGATTTATTTTTTTAGATAATTTGATTTATTTATATAAATTGTTATTTGTCCTTTTCTTATTTATTACTCATCATTTCGTTAATCTCGTTTCCCTTTTTTTCTACTTATTTTTTTTATTTAAATATGGGAGTGGAGCGCTGGAAGCACAATAGGATTTATGTATGCAGGGGCGCATGTACAGTGTGGGTTTGTATGTTTAAATTTTTAAAAGAGGCAGATATGTGCATGGCGGCTGAGGCTTGAACGGTGGGGATGTTTATGGAAGTTTTTTTGTTTTGTTTGAAGAAGGAGATGGTGGATGGAGAGAGGGTGTTGATGTATTAAATGAAGAGAGAGATGGAGTGGGATAATGTGTGTGTGTGTGAGGAAGGTTTGAACGGCAGGGTTTAAAGATAGGTTTTGTAGGATTTAAACGGCAGGGATGTGTGGGAGTTTGTGCACACGGGTGTGGGTAGCTGAACGGCAGGGTTAATGTGTGGAGAAAGGCTAAACGGCAGCCTTTTATGTGTGCAGTGACGGCTGAACGGCAGGGGGTTTGAACGGCAGAGTTTTATATGTATGAAATGCTGAACGGCAGGGGTGCTGAACGGCATGCGGGGTACTGTGGCTGAACGGCAGGGGGTACTGTAGTTGAACGGCAGTCACTTGGGGGCACTTGAACAGCGGCCTGCTCATTTGTTGATATTTATTTTTTTCCTTTCTTCTTTTTTTAGTGTTTTACATGCATTCATTTTTTTTGTTGATTAATTTTCTTCATTGATCTATTTTTATCAATTCACTTATGTCTTTTCTTTATTTATTACTTTTGGTCATTTAAATTTTATTGATCTTCTCATTTGTAGTATTTATATTTATCTTATTGATTGAAATTTCTATTCATTCATCATCATTATTTTTACCTATTATTACTATTATTATTTCCATTGTTTATCTCATTTATCTGCTCTCGTGTCTGACGCGTCAATCATATGGCGTACGCCGCACTGACACTCATTTGTTCCGTTCGCATACACATGTAGATATAGCACAAGTTGATGAAATCACGACCGACGACATAAAATTTAAATCGGCGGAAATTCGTTCGTGTGATACAACCCGATTTGATGGTAACCATCCCTGCCCACCATATGTCGGGATGATACCCGGGTACGCCCACCTATGAATCCGAGGTGACGCCCACGAGACAATGTTCGCCGAACAATGGCAATACAATGTTCGCCAATGGCGCCGAGTTGCAACGCAAGTTGCCCGGCGGCCACATTGGCACAAATATATTCGGAAATCATCGGTAGAAACGGATGAACACCGAACTCGAGACGAAAATCCGGCAGCACCTCCCTTGTTTTGCACGTTTGGGGGGGTTTACATGACATCCGTCCACCACGATGGAGACGGTGCCAACAAAGGTGTTGATGCCAGAAGCAACAACAACACGGCGCACGACACCGGTTTCCGAGTCATACTCGAGGAGACCGGCATATGTCGAGGCCGGAAGACGATCTGAACGGCGGCCCTCAAAACATGCGTCACTAAACAGCTTAAACAGAGTGGTATAGGGCTTTAATGGAGAAGAGGGGTTGAACGGCAGCACTGCGTAAGCACTGCGCAGGGCTGCCGTTCAGGACCCTCAACATCCAGAAAACTATGAAGCTACGGGAGGGGTGAACGGCAGCGCTGCGTCATCACTGCGTAGGGCTGCCGTTCAAGCCTCTCAAAATCTCAAGCAGGAAGTGGGACGGCTACAAAGGAGGGGTGAACGGCAGCAGTGCGTCATCACTGCGTAGGGCTGCCGTTCAGGACCCTCAACATCCAGAAAACTATGAAGCTACGGGAGGGGTGAACGGCAGCGCTGCGTCATCACTGCGTAGGGCTGCCGTTCAAGCCTCTCAAAATCTCAAGCAGGAAGTGGGACGGCTACAAAGGAGGGGTGAACGGCAGCACTGCGTCATCACTGCGCAGGGCTGCCGTTCAGGCCTCTCAAACTCAAACTGGAAGCATAACAATTGCGAAGGAGGGGTGAACGACAGCACTGCATCATCACTGCGCAGGGCTGCCGTTCAAAGCCCTTAACGCCTTAAACAAGAAACAATTGTGTAAATTGGCTAATAAAAAAAATTAAAAAAAGGGTAGGCCAATTTAGTCCCTGAGAACCAGGTGTGGGTATTACTTTCACCCTAAACCCGAGAACATCTGGGATCCCACTTACGATACAGACCGGGTAAAGATAAATGGAGGTGAATCATATCTTAATGTAAGAATCACTAAAATAAAAGGGAACAATCACAATGCTATTCTCAACAGGTCGGCGATATAAAGAACTGGGAGGGAATTCCAAGTTTTAATCAGTTCCTCTGTGAGCGATACTGGTACCAAATTACACAGTTCGTCCTCACAAGGGAAAGGGGGTATTCATCCTTCCATCCATCACATAGACAACAATAAAAGAAGAACAGGGGAAATTAAACGCATCATCCCATCAAAAACAAAATCTAAACAGAACAACACACATATGAAAGACTGCGTAATTTAATCTTTTACAACAATGAGAAGGCCGGCTCTAATCTCCAGATTACATATCAAAAGACACAGGAAAATAAAAATGGGAAGAATCTCTGGGGAGGGAAAGAACGACGAAAGTAAAGAAAGAAGAAACATGCTCTCTTCTCACCCTTACTCCCACTTATCCCCCTTCTTTAAGAAACCCCACACCAATCGCCTTTCTATCCTTTCGATTCTTCCTCCTGCTCGCTAAGGGAGAACCCAGAGCCGCCAGAAGCCCTTTTTTTCCTCTCCTCTGCCGCTGGCTCCGTCTACTGTGTCTTCTCTTTGTTTGCATGGGAACGGGGCCTTTTTAAGGGCCATCCTTTGAGGGCTGACATGGCAAAAGCCAAAGCCCCAAGATAGACCCCTCATCTTTTATAAATTTACAATGCATGCCATTATGCTGTTTGCAGCGGATGCTTGTTGGTCTTGGTCCTTTCTTGGGCCGCAGCCCATTCACGGCCCATTAGCCAAAACAGGTGCAAACACTTCCTCAGGTCTTCACATTTCGGAGCTGCATCCCATTTAGTAGTAGAGACCAAGAAGAAGCACGGAACAATGCTGCGCTGTCAGTTCGCCCACACTGGCGCCCCGTCGCCCAGCTCGTGTTCGCCGGGGAGCACGGAACCTGGTCAAAAACAAAAAAAAGAGAAATGGGGGGGGGGGGGGCTGATGTCATTTGGGGGTAATAGTTTGTTGCAAACCCCCAATGGGGGGTTTGCACCAAGCAAAAGTCAAACCACGGCCGTCCACTACATTACAGAGTTAACATTGTGTTAGATCGCCAGCTGTGGTGCACTCTGGACCTGCTTGCCTGAGAGAGATCTAGCAGAGAGAGAGATGTGGCGAAGTTCCGATCTGGATTAGCCAACACCAGGTGCTGGAGGCTGTTTCTTCTGTGTTCTTCCGTGTTCTATATATGTATGATGATGTTATTTGTTACATGTGCTTCCGTGTTCTTTCCGTGTTCTGTGCTGATCAGCCTACGATGTTATTTGTTGCGTGTGCTTCTTTCTAAAAGGAAAAATGGAAATCTTAGAAGAGTACTTGAGAAGATTGGGAGTTGATCGTTGGAACAGTGATTTTTTTAGACTTTTGTTTCTTTTTTCCATACATACTCTTGAGTTCTTGAACTATCATTGGCGACTGGAATAACACCATGTCAAACAACGACATAGTGAGATTCCTCTATGGTCTTTGATTAGCACTAGTATAAACGTTGGTACCAGGTAATTAATAATTGGTTGGATCGATGGACTCTTAATTTGTTTGATTAGCACTAGTATAAACGTTGCCTTAGCTGACAAAATACTAACTGGTGGTTCTCTGCCTCAGGTCTTCCAGAAAGAAGAAAAGGAAAAACTTCTCCACAGCTTCACTAATTCTGTTGAGGAGGCCAAGAATTTTTTGCTTTGATTCTTCACCCCGTTTTCACAGAGAAAATAAAAGGTCAAACGTCTTCAAGGTAAAGCAAAGCTAGCTAATGGAGATGCTCTTTTGATTTGATCCAGCACTTGACTTATAGATCCATGCACCTTAAATGATGCTCCTTCAGGGCAAGACTTGGATTTTTGCTGTCGATCCACCTTTTTCCTGGTCATTGGATGGTGTTTTGAGGATCGAGGCCAATCTCATACATCAACAAGTAGTAGCGGTAAGTGATGTTATCTGTTTCTTCTTCTTCATCTTTCTCAAGTTTGCACGCAAAGTTGATCCCGGTTGTCACGATTTCTGTATGTGGAATCTTATGCGATCCACCTTTGTGATACTAATTAATGGTGGCATATCTACCCTTGCAGTTGCAGCGTGCACAGTCGCCTTTTCTCAATGGCTGTAGCTATTGCAGCCGGGATCATCGCCGACTCTGGTGTTGTAGATGCCATGAAAGACTATATATTCTCCAGGGCCAAGGAAGAGTTGAAGAGTGTGTGGTACTTGAAGGATGAGATCAATGGGATTTCTGACTTGGTGGAGACAATCAAACGCGTGGAGGAAGATGCAGAAAAAAAGCATCTTCAGAACGAAGATGTGCGCAAGTGGGTTAGTGATTGCAAGAATGCTGGGTATGACATGGAGGATGTGTTAGATGACTACAGGGTGATGGTTTCAACTGAGCATGGGCAAGGAGTTGTAACATGGTGCACGGGGCTAGCCAAAGACGGCCTCTACCTGGTATGTGGCATCCCCTTGTCCTGTCTCGGCATTAATCCACCCCCCCGCATAGACATCGCACGGAGGGTTCGATCCATCCGCAAGAATCTGGACGGGATAAAGCAACGGGAGGCAAATCTAAGACTTGTTCAACATTCGGGTGGTGGAAGTAATGAATCAGATGCCACAACTAGTATGCAGACTACTGCACTGGAGGATAAGGAGCGGCCAATGATCGGGAGAAACGAATTCAAGAAAGAGATAAAGGAGGCCTTGCTCAATTCTTCCAGAGCCAGCACTTCGAAGTTATCGATTGTATGCATAGTGGGAGTTGGTGGGATGGGAAAGACAACCCTCGCACAGAACATCTTTAATGATGAGGATGTAAAAGCGGCCTTTTCCTTGAAGAAGTGGTTGTATGTGGGAGACAAATTTGACTGCCAGGGGCTTTTGAATAAAGTCATTGGCAACAGTGGCCAACATGGTGATCTAAACGATCTGCATTTGACCGTTGCAGAGAAGATGAAAAAGGAAAGCTTCTTGATTGTTCTAGATGATGCATGGCTCGATAATGGTGAAGAATGGGGACGGTTTCTGAGGCCTCTATCTCAGGGAGACAAAGGAGGAGCCATAATTGTGACTTCTCGGAATGCAACAGTTGCGAATGCAATACCTTACGGCAATACTTTATATCCACTACCAAGGATGTCAGATGCAGAGTGCATGGCGATTTTCGAAAGGTGCGCGTTCAAGGGGCAGGAAGCAGAGACATACCCTGATTTAAAACATCTATCAGAACAGGTGGTTCGAAAGTTGAAAGGAGTACCTCTTGCAGCAAGCATCGTCGGAGGATTCCTGCACAAACATCTTCACGACCGGCGTCAGTGGATAAACGTCGCGGAAGTGGGGTGGCCACATGCAGATAAAGACAATGTGGTTAACGGAGTGGTCGGGTTAAGCTACCTCCACCTGCCCTCGCATTTGAAACGCTGCTTTGCCTATTGTGCTATGTTTCCCAAGGGTTTGAAATTTCATAAAGAGACTACGGTTCGAATGTGGATAGCTCAAGGTTATGTTAAGAAGCCTCGTGGGAATGAGTTGATGGAACATATTGGGAATGACTACTTCAATGAGCTGTGCCAAAGATCACTTTTGCAGTTGCAGCCTGAATTTTATGGTGACTTCTGCATAATGCATGATTTAATTCATGACTTTGCCTTAAAGGTCTTTATAGAAGGATTGCAGGTGGGTGCAAGTGACACAGAGGATGGTGCATCGCCTGAGGAGATACGTCATTTGTCAGTCTACTATAATGGAACAAAGCCACAAGAACTAGAGAGAATAGAAAATTTTAAGAAACTACGTACTCTAATTCTTGAATTAGATGTTAGCATTGCTGCTCTCCCCATGGATGTGCTTGCCAAGTTCAAATATCTCCGTCTATTGGTCTTAAATGTCGATGAACTGTCAGAGTTCCCAGATTCAATCCGGCACTTGAAGTTTCTTCAATACCTAGACATATCAAGCACTACAATAAGGGCATTGCCTGAACTAGTGTCTGATTTAGTTAATCTTCTATTTTTGATTTTGCCGTATTCTTGTGCACTGCCTGAGGGAATGAACAAGCTCGTTAACTTGCGATTTATAGAAGTAGGAAGACTAGTCCCACAATTTAAGGGGATCGGGCAATTAACTTCTCTCCAACAACTCGACATATTCCAAGTAGAGAACAAAAGCGGATGGAAGATATCAGAGTTGGAGAGTTTGAATCATCTACATGGAGAACTTCTTGTACATGGTCTTCACAATGTAACATGCAAAGAAGAGGCTGAGCAGGCTTGTTTGAAGCGAAAGGTGCACCTTGAGAAGTTAGTGTTGGATTGGACTTTACTCTCAAGCATACAACAAGTACATGTTGAGGGCGAGGTACCCTTTTATATATTATTTAATTGCTTTTATTTTGTTTCAATGAAATGAGAGGGAAAAAAAACTGTGATACTAGATTTTGCAGTAAGAGATGAAATGGCAGACATTAAGATAAAGTTATAGTGGTACGTTTTGCTTGTTTTTTTTTTAATAATAGCATGTTCATGTTTTACTTGTTTTGATCCCTTCCACAAATCACAATGGTTCAACTTTTTTTTTGTGTATTCTTATCCAATAATTAAAACTCCATTAGATGTTGATACTGTATTATCCACAAAAATGACATCGCGTATGCTAATAAATGATATCGGAGACCTTGCAGGTACTAGAAGGCCTGTCTCCACCCCCACATCTCAAGGTTCTCAGGATCAGGAAAAACCGCGGAGCAAGGTTTCCAAGTTGGATGGAGGAGCATTGCTGCCCGATATTCTCTAGTCTGGTGACACTTGAACTTGATGGCTGTTGTAACTGGGAATGCCTTCCCACACTAGGCCGGTTTCCATACCTCAAACAATTGAGAATTAGAGGGGCATCTAGTGTGAAGAAGATAGGCCCTGAATTCTATGGTGGGACAGGCGAGAGTGGCGGAGGCTACTTCCCACGCTTGGAGTACTTTTCTCTTACAGAAATGAGTGCATGGGAGGAGTGGGAGATGCCGACTGCAGGGGGGATCATTAATAGTGGTGGTGGTGGTGGTGGTGGACGGCATATGCTCCCTTCCCTCAAGCATCTCCGCATAGACAAGTGTCCCAAACTACCTTCTCTGTCTCCAGTCCTACGTCACTTGGCCAGTCTAGAAAGCATCCGAATCAGTGGATGTGATGAGCTGGCGTCGATGGATGGATGTGGATGGATGTTGCCTTCCAGACTTGAGCATCTCAGAATCGAAGAGTGTCCCAAGCTGGCTTCCCTTTCTCCAATCTTGCGTCACTCGAGAAATCTGAAGAGCATAGTCATCATGAAATGTGATGAGCTGGCATCGTTGGAGGAAGGGGATGATGAATGTGGATGGATGCTTCCTTCCTTGAAGAATCTCAGGATCGAAGAGTGTCCCAAGCTGGCTTCCCTTTCTCCAATCTTGCGTCACTCGAGCAATTTGAAGAGCATAGTCATCATGAAATGTGATGAGCTGGCATCGTTGGAGGAAGGGGATGATGAATGTGGATGGATGCTTCCTTCCTTGGAGAACCTCACCATCCAAGAGTGTCCCAAGCTGGCTTCCCTTCCTCCCAGCATTCACAACCTCCGCTCGCTCACACATCTCGCCATAGAGGATTGCCCTGCCATGGAATGCTTGCCAGATGGGGGCCTCCCTCCCTCGTTGCAGAAGCTGTTTATCATCGGGTGTCCGTTGCTGAAAGAGCGCTGCCGAGAGGGAGGTCCCGACCGCCCGAAGATCCCCACCACAACCCGAGTCGACTTGTTGTAAGACTTGGATCGACAGCAAAGATCCAAGTCTTGCCCTGAAGGAGCATCATTTAAGGAGCATCGCTCTTTAAGTTAAGTGCTGGATCAAATCAAAATGGCATCTCCATTAGCTAAGTTTTGCTTTACCTCGAAGACGTTTTACCTTTTAGTCGCCCAAAGAGCGCTTGCCAGATGGGGGCCTCCCTCCCTCGTTGGAGAAGCTGAGGATCAGGGGGTGTCCTTTGCTGGAATGGCGCTGCCGAGAGGGAGGTCCCCACCACAACCCGAATCTACTTGTGGTAACCACATCTTCCAGGGGTTCTACAGCAGGTGATGATAATACAGCCCGCTCTCTAACTAATTTATAGCTGAGCAAAAGTAAGTGGCACACGCTCGCGCCGCCCAAATGATATGTAATTTTATGTTCCCCGGCCCTCTCTCTTGTCAGTACTCGGATCTTCTCGCTAACTATTATTGGACTAGTATATAATGGCCACATGATCACTTTTTCTTGTATAACTAAATATTGCTCCCAAGTGCTGCTCATTTTCCTGAACAAAAGATATTGAGACCACATGGACATGGTTCTGATTAGCAAATCATAGAATATAAAACTGAGCTAAACATTAATATTGAAGTTGTGCAAATGCTCTTCTCCCTTGTTGTGAGGTTACGTCGGAAGTGACAAGTCTCAAAACAAGATCTTGTATCCTTCAAAATATATAGCAGAAGTTGAATTGATGAGGTTTCTTCTCCTTCAAAGACCCGTAAGCATCGTTCCCGCCATATCCACCATATTGTGAATTGAAAGACCAATTTCCAGCTTGGTAAGTGGGCTATTTGTAGGGAACTTTGTTGCAAAAGTTCTATCTCACCATGTAATGTGTCTGAGGGTGATCGAGTGAAATTAAAACGAGACAAAATGGTCCCCCATATGGATCTTGAAAAGTTACATTGGAAGAATAAATGATCAGCTCCTTCTTCATTCCTACAAAGAGCACACCTATTTGCTAACTGAAAGCCTTTTTCTGTAGAATATTTAGAGTGGGCAGGCAATGCAAACTTGCTTGCCATGAGCATAGTGAAGCCCGTTGGCATGTAGGACCTGTCCATATCCAATTATAATATGCATAAGGCGAAGATCGAACCATGATAGCATTCCAAGCTGAACGAACCGTGAATGTCCCTCAATCGTGAAGCCAACATATTCTATCCCGAGTTTCTTGTCGAATGTCAACTGAGGATATTAAGGAGCAGAGGGTATACTTGATATTATTGTAATAATATGATAAGATTAAACAAGGGTAGACTACTACTTTTTAGCCTTAATCTATCAAATATTATACAATTGTAGGGATGGAATTTTATATTAAACTATTTAAAATTTAAATCTATTTATCATGTTTTCTCATTTTCTCATGGATGAATGCGTATTGCTAATCCAAGTCCCGTCAGATGCTGCACGAGCAATGATGACGTGAGATGAATCGGCAATTCGCACAGCGCGGGCGTGCCAGTCACCGAAGTGACAACCATGTGTTCTGCCTCCGATAATCGAAGGACTTTAGGTCTGTTGTGCGCACCGTTTGACTTCGTCAAACGAAAGTGGAGATCGGGTCGGGACCAAGATCCCGCCGTTGCCTAAGCGCAACGACGTTAATTACATCTCTCGAGAGAGAAAACCCTTGATTAATCGTCAGATTAGAAAGTCTCATGGCCTTAACGCAGAAACATCCGATAAGGTGCAAAGTGCGTGCTAAAGCGAAGCCAAAATGGCAAAGAGAAAGATGTCTATTGATGGCATTTAGCTCTTTGTGATCATTATCATTGTCACATACAATTTTGGAGGCTTTTATTCATTTATTCATTTGATATTGTCAATTAATGCCAATTGTATTCTCTTTGTTTCATTTAAAACATGATAGTCGTAGTTATGCTGGTGAGTCGGCAGACTACTGAGTCGGCAAGCTCAAGTGAGTCGGCAGACTGCTGAGTCGGCAGGCTCAGATGAGTCGGCAGACTGTTGAGTTGGCAGGCTCAGGTGAGTCGGCAGACTGCTGAGTCGGTAGACTGCTTGAGTCAAGTGAGTTGGCAGACTACTGAGGCGGCAGACTGCTAAGTCAAGTGATGTTGGCAGACTACTGAGTCGGCAGGGTTCTGTTGAACCAGTGAGTTGGCAGACTGTTGAGTCGGCGGGCTCAGCTGAGTCAGCAGGATATTGAGTCGGCAGGCTGCTGAGTGGAGGGCAGGGTTGTCTGTTGAGTCGGCAAGCTGCTGAGTCCGCAAGGTTCTGCTGAACCATGTGAGCGGCGCGGCTGCTGTAGGTCTGCCGAATCACCTAGCTACATGATTTTTGAAGTCTTTTAATCATATAAAGTCCTTTTGATCTCATAAGAATGCACGAGAAAAATTCGGCAGAACCTCCCCTTACTCATGGTGAAAGGGAGGGCACGGTACTCATCCACCATAATCGAGACGGCACCAAAACGAGGTATCGGCCGCATGCGGCGTCACCCAAACGGCACACGGTACCAATTCCCGCGCCTGCCTACGAGGGAACTGATGAGTCCCGAGATCGAAAACAGTAATCTCATAAACCAAGGCTTGCCGACTCATCACATGTATGAGGCCTGCCGACTCACTGGTTCAAATCTCTTCATTAATTAAGTGAGTCGGCAGCCTGCTGAGTCCTTGCCGACTCACAACCAGAAACACTTAACGGTGCAAAACTCCACGGGAAAAATTCGGCAGCACCTCCCCCGGACTCATGAGATATGGGGGAGGTCGCGATATCATCCATAATGGAGATGGTACCAAAACGGGTATTGGCCGTATACGACGCTACCCAAATGGCACACGGTACCGATTCCCGAGACGTGGCTACGAGGGAACCGGTGAGTACCGAGACCAAAGAACAGTCAAATGGGCAATCCAATGATATTTGAGTCTAGGAACTCGGGCATAGATATCATATTATCTAACCCGAGGCCTCATAGAGTCTCATTTCTATGTGAGTCGGGCGGCGAACAGTTCTGCCCTCTGTGAGTCGGCAGCCCTCATTTGCAGCGGAATGACACCCAAATCATGGCGGAACGACGTGAAACTTTTATGAAAGGGACTGAGGTACGTCCTACTCAATTCAAAACTCTACATGAGCGAAATCCCATGCCGATCGGTCAGATCGCGCAAAACACGTGTGCTCCCAGGGAGTCGGCAGCCAGGCAGAACTGAGTCGGCAAACGCCCAGTTATAAAAAGACGTCGCTCAAATCACACCGGAACGACACGAAATTTTATGGGGAGGACTGATATGTGTATGGACCAATTTGAACTTTTACATGGGCGAAGCACCACGCCGATCTGTCTCAATCTGCCAGAAACACACGTTCTGCCAAGTGAGTTGGTAGCCAGCCAAAATTGAGTCGGCAACGTCCATTTGTAAAGGGACAACCACCCAAATCACACCGGAATGACACGAAATTTTTAGGGTAGGGACTGATATATAATGGATCAATTTGATCTTTTACGGGCGAAGTGCCACGCCGATCGGTTCTCAATCCGCCAAAAACACACGTTCTGCCAAGTGAGTCGGCAGCAGCCAGAACTGAGTCGGCAACGCCCATTTGTAAGGGACGACCACCCAAATCACACCGGAATTGACAAAAAAATTTTAGGGTAGGGACTGATATATATATTGATCAATTCACCCATTCGCATGTGCGAGAAGTCGCGCCAATCGGTCCAGAAATGCCGAAAACTCCCGTTCTGCCCGGTGATTCGACAGCCAAACAGAACCATCTATTTGCAATCGAACGGCCATCAATTGCGTCGAAACAACACGAAATTTTTTATGGGGGGACTGAGGGTATATTGATTGATTCCAGTCATTACATGGGCGAAACGTCGCATCAATCGATCCCGGAATGCAAAAACTCACTGCCAGGTGAGTCGGCAGCAAACCTTCAACATGGATCTCTTTACTTACACAATTTAACTCTGGAAAATGGGACAAATGTGGTACGGGCACGATTTGAGGCCAAATACCTCCTGTTTCAAGTCCTAAAGCGAGGCATGAGTATCAACTTACCCACCTTTTGTGCTTGGACCCAGATTGGGGAGATTCGGCAAGGAACATTCAAGCTCAAATCAAATGAAATAAGGGGGAATCTTGTTGCACAGGGTTTTGCAGCACCACCATGATGGAGGAGGGCTGTCAGTCCCAATTTGGAGCTCTCAAAAGGGAGGGACATCAATTCGTCTGCCTTTTGGGGGCCCTAATACTCACACCCAGGTGAGTCGGCAGGGGATATTCAAGAGAGAAGGCAGAAACGAGTAATGGGGAAGGGGATTTCTTGCTGGAAGAAGGGTCAAATCACTTAAAAGAAAAAAAAGGGAAGATGCTTGGGGGAGAAGGGATCACATGCTTAAACATCGAAATATACACATTAAACAAAATGGCATTCAACACATGCATCAAATGAAAGAAACATTACATACATCTCATCTATTATATTCCATTTAAAAGGAGAGGAGGCATTGAATGCCACTCTCATCACATGGGGAATAGGAGAAGACAAAGTAAAAGAGAACTTGATTAGATAAGAGATGGGGAAGGGAAGAGAGAAGTACAACAAAAAAAAGGAAAGGGAGGAGGGGGAGAAACGTTGGCTCCTTCTCTCCTTGGAGCTCTCTTCTTCCACTCTTCTTGCACACCTTTTGAGGAGATGGAAGAAGGCTCCTCTTCTCTTTCTTCTTTTCCCATGGAGGAAAAGAAGCAACAACAGCCCCCCCCCTTTCTTGGCCTCTCTTCCTCTCTTTCTCTTCTTTTTCTTCTTCTTTCTGGGAACGAACCAGGCCCCTCCTCTTCTCTCTTTTGCTGCCTTGTGCTCCAAGTAGCCAGCCCCCTCCCTCTCCAAAAAGCAAACAACAGCCAGCCCCCAAAAGGTTAGCCACGCAGCACTGTCCTCTCAACTTTTTGTAGGGGGGTGCCTTTGTAGTGGGGAGGTTAGAGATCCCTTAAAATGACCCCTTGTATGGGGGTGCTTGGGCCATTAGAAAATGGGCCAATAGATGGGCCTATCTTGCTCTTTTCTGCTGTGTTTTCTTTTGTGTTTTTTTTATGTTCACAAATGCCCCCCACCCAGGGGTGGTGCGAGCGAGGAACGAGCGGAGCGACACCCGTGGTGAACCCGTACGATGTCAACTAAGTCTCATTCACAATTTGATGCGAGTCAATTTGTCAGCACCGATGGTCGTTGACTTGTTGCCGTGCTGACAACCTTGTGGCCCGTTAATGTTCTGACGGTCTCTCGGCTTCATCTATTGTGCTCATGCTGTTGTATTTAACTTGATACGGTTGACCCTGATGCGAGTCGGCAGCCTCCAGGCTCGCTCGGATGATAAACAGGCTCCGCTTTGGTAAGTGGATCAATCGACAGCCTTGTGCGTAGTCAGACTCTCCATTTAGTGGCCTTTGGGTGAGTAGACTCCTTGAGTCGGAAGCCCTTCTATTCAATGCCTTGGCCCTGTAATTCGGCAAGCTCATGGGTCGGCTAGCCTTGTGATTCGACAACCTTTTAGCTCTAGTTGACAGGCCCCTTGAGTCAGCAGACTTCGCGAACCGGTGGGGCTCGTGAGTTGATGAAGAAACCCAATAGGGCAATGAAGACCATTGAACTAACCAGCTACTTGAGAGCTTATGGCCTTCATGAGTCAGCAACAGCACTATGACTGGCGACTTCTTCCAATTGCTGGTATTTCTGACCCGATGGGGCGTCTGTAATGTAGGATTTTCAGAAGCCTCCTTGAGTTGGCAAGAGTCCTAAATCAGTGGCCTCTTTCAATTGGCAAGGCCATGTGAGCTGGTGGCCTTCATGGGTCAGTTATCCATTGGGTTATGTTGGCCTATTGTATGAGCCTTTGGGGCATGCTGACTTGCTATATGATCTGGTGGCTCCTTCTAGACCCAGTAAGTGACCTTGTTGCTTCTTTTCTTCTGAACTGTCTTGCTGACGGGTCATCTTGAATGTGCAACAATCTGAACATGCAGTAGCATTGAGTTCTTAGTATGATGAAGTAGATAGCTTCCATGTCGTTGATAACCAAACTGATGCTTTGGAGATCTTGTAGCCCTCATCAATGCCACTTTGCTCATAGCTAGATCAAAGTGCTCTTGTCTTCCTCTTTTGACTTTTGTTGTGTCTGGGTATCAATAGATTTCTTCCGCAAAACTGGTTATGTGGGTGTCAACCAACTTAGCCATTTGTCGACACCTGCTCCATGAGGTGTTGACAGATTCAATTAAAATCCACCATGTTTCGACACATGCTTCTCTAGTTGTCGATTGACTCTGTCAGGGATTTCCTTCAAGAGGCTGGAAATTTGTCAGAATCCACTCCGTGTATAACAAAGCGATTCATCACAGATGAGGTAGGACTCTGACTGGCATGAAGATAAACTTTGACTAGTCCGGAGACAAATTTTGATGAGCGTTGAGATAAACTTTGGCTGGCCAGAAGATAAGCTTCAGCTGGCATGAAGACGAGCTTTGATTGCCACTGACATGAAGACGAGCCTCGGCTGGCACTCGGCTGGCATTGGCATGAAGGCGAGCTTCGGTTGGCATTGGCATGGAGACAAGCTTCGACTGATATGAAGATGAGTCTCAGCTAGCACTGACATGAAGACAAGCTTTGACTGGTATGAAGGCGAGCTTCGACTGTCGAGTGCTACTTCTGTCAGGATTTCCTTTCTAGAATTTGAAGCCTGCTTGTCTTTGATAGCTATCTTTGGATTTTTTTTATTTTCACATTATCGAATTGAGCGCCCTTCCGGGTTTCAGTCAACTTGACCCCCTCTTACTTTTGCCTACGCGCCCTTTCGGATTTTCACGTAGCGGGGTACCCAATTTTGCCCATGGCGCCCTTTCGGGTTTTCGCCATGACCGGGTTCTAGCTCTTTTTACCTTTGTCCATGGGAAACCTAGACAAGTCCAGCGAGGCACCTCTATTTTAAGCCTTTTTTTGTTTTAATACATATATATACTATAAAGAGAAGTTCATGAGTGAAATATAATTCAACCACCAATCATACCATGATGTCGGTAGATGGTGTGAGGTTATTTGGGTTGATTGCTAAATGGTAACCTAGAAAACCTATGTGGTGGCTTCAACAAGGGTCCTAAGGTAACATCTACTGGTCAGCGAAGGCAAAAAGTAAAGGCTGAGCTTATTTGGAGTTTTGAAAAGGCAGAGGCCATATAAACCTAGGGTCCTACATGGTGAGAGCAAGTATATGTAAGTGTGAGTCGTGGATGGCAAGAGACAGCTTGTCCAAGTTTTGAGGTTTTGTTATGATTAGAGAGTCTATAGCTAGATTTAGAGAATGTATAGCAAAAAAGGGATTTCTTGACAAAACAGGGATAGAACTCCCCCTTCTTGCTATTTGGACGTTTTGACTTCTTTCATTTTCCTTTTTTTAATCACATTACTGACCCAAACGCCCTTTCGGATTTTTACCAGAGTCAGCCCCTTTTTGCTTTTGCCTATGCGCCCTTTCAGGTTTTCACGTAGTAGGGTTCCCAATTTTGCCCACGACGCCCTTTCGGGTTTTCATCGTGACCGAGTTTTTCTTGTCCTTTTTACCCCTACTCGGAAGTAGAACCAAAGTAGGTCCGACATGCATCTCTATTTTTAGCCTTTTTGTTTATCATTTTTTTTACAAAAATGTCACAGGATATGCACTGCGAGCATACATTCAATAGTGTACCCTCAGAGTTTTTAAACATGAAAGACTAGAGGGTGTATGTCTTCGAGTCAATGTCGAATTTAGCTCCATGAGTTGTGGAATCTTCCTAACGTTGAAGCATAATGACACCATCTCGAACCATCGACCATTGTAAAAGGTGGCTCCACCATATTGACTTGGGGGATCTTAGGCATGGAATGGCAGAACTCAATGTTACATCCCCCGAACCACCGCAAAAAGGGATTTGCTAATATACAGTTCCTGCAAAATAAGCTGGTTATATAAACATTGAATATGACAACCCGATTTTAACTCTTAAATCCTTGGAGATCCCACGTGGCAATTGCCCCATGGGCTGAGATCGAACTACAATGCTTATCTCGTAGTTGCAGCTCCTCGGAGATGGATGTTTATACCCTCGGAGACCTCAGACGCGGAACTAATCCCACAAACTGAGGCTGGACTACGATATTTATCCTGTAGTTGCAGCTCCTTGGAGATGGATTCTTATATTCTTGGAGACCTCAGACGCGAAAATAATCCCACGAACTGAGGCTGGACTGCGGTGTTTATCTCGTAGTTGCAGCTCCTTGAAGATAGATTCTTATATCTTTGGAGACCTCAGACATGGTATTGATCCCACGAACTAAGGCTGGACTACGGTATTTATCCCGTAGTTGCAGCTCCTTGAAGATGGATTCTTATATCCTCGGAGACCTCAGACGCGGAAATAATCCCAAGAACTGAGGCTGGACTACGGTATTTATCCCGTAGTTGCAGCTCCTTAAGGGTAGATTCTTTTTATATCTTTGGAGACCCCAGATGTGGCAACATTTCACGATCTGAGGCTGGACTACGGTATTTATTCCGCAGTTGCAGCTCCTGGTAGATTGATTAAGAATTCGAGTACAAGAGTCCCAACACGTGGGCAGAGAGACTCGACTTCTTAAATCAATTGTTCTATTTTTCTTTTGTGTATTTCTTTTGTCCTGTTCATTTTTTTGATTAATTTTCTATTTTCTATTTTTTCTTTTCTTCTCTTTTTTCTTCTATTTCTTTTTTTTTCTATTTTTTTTGAACGAAATTTCCTTCCCTCTTCTCTTTTTAATCATTTCATTTTTTCCATTGATCATTTTATTATATTCTATTCATTTTGTCTTTTTCTTTCTTTTCTTTTTCTTTTTAATGTATATCTTTTAGAAACCTCAAATGTGGTTAATATTCCACAAAAAGAGGCTGGGTTACGGTACTTATTCCGCTGTGTTTGTTTAGAGGAGGTTAATTTTGATTTATATCTTTGGAGACCACAGCTGCGAGAAATATTCCACAACTGAAGATGGACTGCGATATTTATCTCGCAGTTGCTGCTCCTTCGAGATCAATTTGTCTTTTATCATTGGAGACCCCAGATGTGAAAAATGTTCCACAAATTGAGGATGGACTACGACACTTATCCAGTAGTTGCTGCTCCTTTGAGGTCAATTTATCTTATATCCTTGGAGACCCCAGATGTGGGAGATATTCCACAAACTGAGAATGGACTACGATATTTGTCTCGCAGTTGCTGCTCCTTTGAGATCAATTTAATTTTGAATCTCTGGAGACCCCAGATGTGAGAAATATTCCACAAACTGAGAATGGACTACGGCACTTATCCCGCAGTTGTTGCTCCTTTGAGATTAATTTAATTTTGAATCTCTGGAGACCCCAGATGTGAGAAATATTTCACAAACTGAGAATGGACTACGGCACTTATCCCGCAATTGTTGCTCCTTTGAGATTAATTTGATTTTAAAATTCTTTTGTTTTAAATGTCATTTTTAGTTAGTTTTGAAAATGTTGGGCACAGAGGCCCAATTTGAAATCATGGCGACATAGAAGCCCGATTTTGAAATCATGAGGATGTGCAAGTCCATTTTTAAACAAGTGGGCACAAAGGCCTGATTTGAAAAACATGATTTTAAGTTTTGAAATATGAATTTTCAAATATGATTGACGCATCGTTACTTCAAAAGCATCATAATTTGACTGGCAAATTGTCGCTTTTGAAATATGACTTTTGAAAACATGATTGACAAGTTGTCACTTTTAAAATATGACTTTTGAAAACATGATTGACAAGTTGTCACTTTTGAAATATGAGTTCTTTTAAAACATGATTGGTGAATTGCCCGTTTTTAAATTTGAGTTTTGAAATATGATCGGCAATTTGCCGCTTTTAAAACATGACTTTTGAGACATGATCGGCAAAACGCCACATTTGAAATATGCCTTTTGAAATCATGAGTGACAATCTTGCCAATTTTAAAATATGACTTTTGAAAATATGGTTGGCAAGTCGACACTCTTAAAATATGAGTTCCTTTGAAATCATGAATGGCAAGCTTGCCAATTTTAAAATATGACTTTTTAAAACATGGTTGGCTGGTCGCCACTCTTGAAACATGAGTTCTTTTGAAATCATGAGCGGCAAGCTTGCCCATTCTGAAATATGAGTTTCGAAAACATGATCGGCGTATTGCCACTTTCAAAACATGAGTCTTTTGAAATCATGGATGACAATGTTGTCAATTTAAAACATGGGTTTTGAAAACATGATTGACAATTTGCCAGTTTTTTTTTTTTTTGAAATGTAGATGATACTTGCATAAGCATCAGCAGTTTTATCAAGGATCCGGAAAAAGAATATGCACTCAAACTCCGGTAAGAAAACCCATGTATGAATATGTACATAAGCGGTGAAAGCCCAATGCATACGATCATGCAGGCTCATATCATCGCCCTGCAGAAAATATGCAATTTTGTTGAGGTATTATTTGTCTCAGAACCATAGTCCGGCTAGTGGTATGGTTGGCCTATTTATTTTTTACTGCTCGTCATCGACGATAATACCTTAGGTGGCCCTAAAAGAGCCGATCGAGACAGCCTCAATGATCGGGCCTCATGCTGGGTGGTCGGTGTGACTACCTCAGCAAGCTATTTTTTTCCTTTTCTCTTTTCATCATTTTTTTGAATGAGTATTTACATGAATGGACATTACATATTTGATCTACATTTGCCCCCAGAATCACTCAATGTTGACAAGCTGGCTCTTATTTATTTGCTAGTTGAAGATCTTGAGGTTTCTCCAGGGTGCATGAGCTTCATCTGTGCATCGAGCATCTTGAATCTCTTGTGCTTCTCTATCTTGTATATTATAGCATGCACCTGCCCCCACATTGGCTGATTCAAGTTGTCGTATGCTTTGCTTTTCTATTGCATTGGAGCCTCATGAGGGCGCGGCGGGTCCACTTTGTAATCGCCCACTTGCAATTCTTCTTTCCTTATCAATGCTTCAATTTTGTCTTTAAGGACATAGCAGTCCTCTGTAACATGCCCCGGCAGTTGATGATATAAGCAGAACCGGGGATCGTCCTTCTTCTTGATGTCCTCTATCCTTCTAGGCTCGAGTGGGACGATTTTGTTATGTTGACGCGCCCATTCAAAGAGTGTCTGTGTCTTTTCTCTTGGAAAGGAATATGGCTTTTGCATCTTCTCTTGTAATGAGCCTCTTTTATTTTGCTTCTTTCGTTTGACAATAGGAGAGCCATCTTTACTCTTTTGTCTTGTAAAGAGTTTGAAGTTCACAGTATGAACATCTGCAGGTGTTGGCCTTTTCCCAAGCAATCTGTTTTCCTGACTCGATATGTTGGCAGGAGGATAGTTGGAAAGGAATTGTTCGATCTCGGTGACAACTTTATTTAGCCGGTTGAAGGACTTGATCTCAATGCCGATCGTCTTTTCTAGGACATGCCTGCTCAGGTTTTACTTGCAAATTTGAACGGCGTCCTCTAGATGTAGTGGTCGTCTGCATCTCATGCTGAGATCTCTCCACCTTTTGACATAATCTAGAGCTGACTCATTGTCTTGTTGCCTGGTTGTATATAGCTCGACCAGTGTGATTTCTCTTTCAGCAACATAAAATCTTTCTATGAACTTCCTTTGCATATCTGGCCAGTCTATAAAGGACCCGACTGATAAATTTGAATACCATTCGAAAGCCAGTCCAGTTAGGGAAGACCCAAAGAATTTGAGCAAATATGATTCATCTATGGCCAGATCTCCCATTACATTGACATAATGTGCAACATGTTCTTTTGGCGATCCTTGCCCATTGAACTTTTCAAACTTGGGTGGCTTGCTGACGTCGGGAGGTAATTTTTTTGCAACATGGCACACATGGTATGGTACCTGGTACACCTCAAAAGAGGCTTGATCAGAATTGTCCATTTCAGATAGTTTGGTTTCTATAATCTGTTCCAACATTTGTCTATTCATAATCGGTGTCCGGACCATGTCTGGATAAGGAGGAGCCAACTGCATATGAGCCATGGTGGCGGGCCCTTGAGGTGCTAATTGGCAGGCTATGGGCTGCTCTGGAGCTGTTGGGCTTGAAGTGTCCCCAATAAGGCCTGATACTGATTGGGGCATTGTTGGTAGTAATAGGGTGTGGGACGAGTCGATGTCAACTTGTGGTGCCCCCATTATGCCCCTGCTTCTCTTGGTGCCAGAGTATGGGCGTCTCTTTCTTCAATTTGTCTTTTCAACCTTTCAATCTCATGTTGGTATCTTTGTATCAATGCTGCCACAGCGGGATCATATATATGAGTGCTAGGGACATCATCTGTCACTTCAGCTGGAGCTCCTCCCAGAGGGGTAGGTGACAGATTGCTGATATTATCAGCTACTATCGTATGTGCAGCCTCTTCTTGAGCCAGTGAGACTATTGGGGCTTTGCCCTTAGCTTCTTCCCTCCTGACAGGAGGATTCGGCCCTTCATTGAGCCTTATCAATTCATCTTGTTCAGGGGGCATATCCCCATGTCGGCTGACCACCCCAGCCATACAACATGTGTATATCTGCAGAGTTTTGCTCGCTCCTTTTACCTTTTCATATTTTGCCATTCTTTCAGATGTTTGTAGCTTCTCGGCCTTGCCTTGACATGTATCATCTAGTTGCATTGGCCTCGGCATTATAGAAGATTCATCCCACTGCCCTTGCACTTCATGAGCTTGCTCAGTTGAGTTGGTTGCCTCTCCAGACATCATGGGCTTGGCAAATAGTGAAGAGGCATTTTTGGCCATTAGGGGTAGGCAGGCTGAAGAAGAGACCTGTGCTTCTTTGACTTTCAACTTGGGAATTATATGTCTATTGAAGGGTGGAGGGTGCCCCCATAATGACACTCTCTTTAACAATTCGCCCTCTAGTTGAGGCTCTTGTTGGGCTTCGGATTGCATCTCCTCAAATAGTTGTTGGTGGAGAGAAATCATATTCACAGTCTTCTGTTGAGCTGCGACTTCATGCGGACGTGGTGGATACACCCTGTACTCGCCTATTTGCAGCTCTCCCTTTTTGATCAAGGATTCCATGATATCCTTGAATACATAGCAGTCTTCTATGGTATGCCCCAAGACTTGATGGTATGAGCAAAATAAAGGATCATCTTTCTTTCCAGCTTGCTCAGGTCTTTTAGGCACCGGTAGTGTAATTTTGTTGTATTCAGTTGCCCATTCAAATAATACCCTTGTCTTTTCCTTGGGGAATGAATAGGGTTTTCTAACTTTATCTTGGAAAGGGATGGTACGCCTCGAGCCTTTGGACGTGGAACTAGAGGACCTAGCCTCAAATTTACTTGCACTTCTCAACAGCTCGAAGGCCTTAAGATCTTCAGTGTGTACCTCCTTTCTGACAGGCTTCTTATCAACTGATTTCCCCCTTTATCCCACAAGTGAACTACTGGGATATCTTGACAGAAATGCCTCAATTTATGCCACAATATTATTTGTCATGTCACCTTTAGGCTTCCCCTGTTTGTCTAGTCGATCTGCCATAGATGCTGCCAAGATATTTGAATGTGAATGTCTGTTCGATAATGATGTGCGAGGCGTCACCTGACGAGGCACATCTAGAGCCAAATGCCCCATTGCCTCAACAAAGGGCGTATCATGACATATGGGGTATGGGGCTTGGTGAGTATTAAGTGTGGTAGAAGGCTTATCATACATTTCTGTTAATTTCACCAAGCTGCTCATCAGTGCTGGATCTGTTAAACTCAAGCGGTTGTGGGCTGACTGTAATGTTAACTCTTCAGTTTGTGGAAGCTCTTGCCCTGTTGACTGTCTCGAAGTCTCTTAACGTGGATTCAGGGGTGAAATGCCCCCAGTGTGGCTTAACATCGGTCGTGTCATTGTTGGTGGAATTTGGGGAGAGCTGATGCTGCCTTGTAATGCTTTGGCTATGCTTTCTTTTCCCTTTAATGCCATGATATATTCATCTCTTTTTTGAATTTGCTTTCTTAACATTTCAATTTCCAGCTGGCATTTCTATAACAAGATGATCGCAGCAAGATCATGCACAGACATGGTAGGGATGTTGGTTGTTGTCCTAACCGAAGTCTCTTTTAAGGAGACAGGTGGCAACTTGTTATCTTCCTCAAACATCATTACTGTTGCAGAGGCTCTTCTGACCATTGGGGTGTTGCTGATAGCCACTGGTGGCAACGGTGGTGGCATCTGATTCTCCACCTGATGCTCGAAAGCCTGAGCAGGTATTGACTGTTGTTGTTGTATGGAATGGCCTTGTTGCAGCTGATGTTGTTGCTGCTGCTGTTGAAAGAACTGTGGTTGCAGCAGTCGATATTGGGTTTGTTGGTGCTGTTGTTGAGTCGAGGCAACATGCGACTGTTGAAGTTGCTCATTTGCCGGTTGCGAGATAGTGTGCTGGGCCGGAGTCCCCGTTGACCCTGAGGTCCCTTAAGGGATTTCTCCTGAACCCTCAGCTTCTCGGGTTGCATGCCCTTCAGTCTCTTTGTCTCTTATTTGGCGCTTGAGTGCTTTGATTTCGGCTTGATACCGCTGTAGCAACTCCAAGACATCTGAATCCAAGGGTGCAGTGAGAAGGATCGCTTGCACCATGCCCCTTGGGGTCATTTCTGGCGACGGCGGGGGGGAAATTTCATTGTTGCCCCCACTGCCCTGAGTAGTGATCACGTTGGCAGTAGCTGCCATCATCTGTGTTGTAGAGGCATTAGCACCTCCATATGCGGTTGCTAGTATTGCTGCAGCTACTCCTCTTCTTGTAACGGCATTGGGCCTCTCATCCAACTCCGCTAGCTCTTCATCATTAGTTGGCGGAGCTCCATAACGGCTCCCTATACCAGCCATGTGGCATGCAAAGATTTTCCATGAATCATCACGGCCTCTTCTGACCTTCCGCGATGCTTCATACGGAAAGGTCAATCTTTTGAAGATAGATACTCTTGGCTTGATTTCTTCGGGCCTAGTATGATCATGTTCGTAAGGCATCTCATTCTTGCTTGAGCTCCTCTCCGCTTCAGCTTGTGAGGCTTCCATGGATTTTAGCAGTCTTGCTCGCTGCAGAGGAGATGTTGTGAGGCCAAGAATATGGTCACGTGGCCTTCGCGGCTTTTCTCGCTGGTGGCATGTGGCCAAGATAGCAGGCGTCGACGGGTTCCCTCGAACGATTGGCACATGAGCAGATTGCCGCAGCTCCGCCTTCTTATCATGGAAACGGGCGTAAGCACATGCCCCCCTTGTTGCACTTTGGCTTTGAAGCCATGTGGCCGTCTCTGGTAGCTCGAGACCTCCACACCAGTCGTTTCTCTTGGTTTTGTCTCTTTTAGAGCAGGTTTCTCTTGCCTAGGTGTCTGCACCCTTTTGGGTCTCCACATCTGCTTGAATTTGATTGGCTTCGGAGGCAGCTTGCTCTTGAAGATGTTAAACATCTCCCTTTTGCCTGTCAGAGCTTGGAATGAGTTCTTTACATGTATTGTTGGTACCACTTGTTCTGGCACAGCTTCAGCTCTTTTGGCTTGTAAGTGAATTCTCATGTCACCGACCAGTACACTCCTTCCGAAGTTAGAGACTCGCGCACGACGAGTGACAATGTTCTCATCCTCTCTTGTCGGTTGGAGATGCTTCTTAGTTATCTTGTTCTTGTTCTTGTTGACACGCTCTAGATGATTGTGGAAATGGAATTATTTTAAATTTTTTAAAATTTATTTATCATGTTGCTCTTTTTCTCATGGATGCATGTGTATTGCGAATCCAAGTCTCGTCGAATGCTACACGAGCAATGGCGGCGTGAGATGAATCCATAATTCGCACAGCGCGGGCGTGCCAGTCACCATAGTGACAACAAGTTGGTTTGCCTCCGAGAGTCGGAGGGCTTTAGGTCTATTGTGCGCGCCGTTTGACTTCGTCAAACGAAAGTGAAGTGTCGGGTCCTAGACCAAAATCCCGCCGTTGCCTAGACGCAACGACGTTAATTACATCCCTCTGAGAGGGAAAACCCTTGATTAATCGCCAGATTTAAAAAGCCTCATGACCTGAAGCGGAGACATTTGATAGAGGTGCGAAACGTAATTTAAATTAGAGCTAAGGCACTATTAAGCGAAACGAACGCCTATTCAGACTCATTTGATCTCTTACTTGGTCGACTACCGAATCTCTTTGCCTATTGACTCATTTGCTTCTTTTATCATGGAAAACTTCAATTTGATCCATTGGGTCCATTTGAGAGAGACAAGTCAAGAAATGGTCTATTTGATCATTCGCCGAAAACAATCTTAATTTGAATCTCTTGTCCTTTACAAAACATGAAGTGACTTTTTGCTTGGGAAAAAGTCTAATTTGGTCTTTTGGTGAAAACAATTTTGATTTGAGTCTTTTACCCCGCGGTAAAACATGAGGTGATCTTTTATTTACTTGGAAAAGCTTGACTTGGTCTTTTGTTCTTTTGTAAAACATGAGATGGTCCTTTGTTGTTTGTTGCTTGAAAAAGGTTCAATTTGGTCTTTTGCTTCTTTTTGAGGCACTTAAAACATAGGGTGATTAAATTAATCTTTTGTTTCTTATATCATGGAAAAGCTTTCAATTTGTCACTTAGTTCTTTTGCAAACATTTAAAATGAAGTTCTGTTCACGATTCGGCGCAGCTGGGCCGTTTAGTAGTCACTTGGCAACCGGGACACACTCGATACGGCGCAGCTCAGGGACAGCCTTGATTCAGCGCGGTAGACAACAAAAACTGAATCGGCGCAACCCCACTGAAGTGATAGACTTTAATGAATCGGTGCTCGTTTGCAACGTTGCCAACGCGATTGGAAGCTAATGACCTCTTTTAGGGATTTTTGCGCCAATTCAACCCTCGCGGGGAAAATTCGGCAGCATTTCCCCTTATCGTGGTCGATAAGGGGAAAGCGCGGTATTCATCCACCATGTGCGAAGATGGTACCAAAAGAGAGAGTGTATGTCATAGAATGACATATCTCCAATGGCACATGACATCGGTCCCCAAGGTACGCCAATGGAGATCCGGACAGTGTCATGACCACGCAAACCCACAGGGCAGATAAACAACATATAAACCCACCCATCCGGACATAGACATTATACTGTCCAACCCGGGGGTATGGATGGGTCTTATATTGAGCTGTTTGACTTTTGATTGGCTGATATCACATTGAGCAATGGTTTTGCTCATGTATCCTCAGCCATCATGATAACCACAGGACGCCGAATCGGCGCAGCCCTCCCTGGTCCTGCAAGGCTGCCAGGATCAATTTTGGGCCGAATCGGCGCGGGTGGTTACCTGCACAACAGGTGACAACCGCCTCTCTCCTGGAGCACCCTTGCTCATGGCAGGGATGGTCCTTGAACTTGAGAGGATTTTGTAACCTATTGCTTGGTGAGCTATACAAGAAGGCCTAGGCATTATTTGCCCAACCCCTTGTCTAGCAAATTGGGCATGCAAAGACCGAGATGGGACTCTTAGGGGACTGTTAAAACAGTGGTAGAACACCCTTTTGCAGGTCCAAAACAGCAAGAAACGTGGCTCATTGGTGGGAGGAACTTGGCATGCTATGCATGCATTGAATGGGAGAAAGGGTCCCATACCTCCATGACCTCATTTATTGAGGTATGGGAGGCATGGCAAGGCCTCATTTGGAGGTGTTAAAGGGGAAGGAGACATCCCTCTATGAAGAGGAAACCCCCATCCCGTGACCTCCCTTTGTAAAGAGAGAAGATTAAAACAAAAAAAAGATGGGGAGAGGACATGCATTGAATGCACAAGATTAAACTATCCACATGAAAGGGAAGAGGAGAAAATAGATAGACTATCCTTATGCAAAGAGAGAAGAGTACAAAGAAGAAAAGGGGGAAGGGAAAGCTCCAACGTGCCACTCACTCCTCTCCTCTCCCCTTTGACAAGACAACTCAATGCCCCTCTCTCTCTCTTTTCTTTTCTCTCTTTTTCTCTTCCTCTTTCTCTTCTTCTCTTCCTCTCTTCTTTCCCTGCTTTGCTCTTGCAGGTGGCTTCACGGGAAGCTCTTGGAGGAGAAAAACGCAGGAGCTTCTTGGCTTGCTTGGGGAAGAAGAAAAGCCTCTCTCCTCCTTTTCTTTTTCTGTCGTAGGACCCTCTCTCTCTTCTTTTTGCAGCCTTTTAAGTGGTGGTGGAGAGGGGTGATCAGTCCCCTAGGCTCACCTCCCAGCATGGGGTGTTGGGCACTTTAGATAATGGGTTTCTTTGGGCTTGTTAAATGGGCCTTCTCCTTCCCTCTTGGAGCCTTGTATGTGGGTTCTTTTAGGTGCATTTATGCCCATTTAAAGAGCTATATGGGGGTTGGGCCGGTCATGTGGGTGGCCTATTACCACAAATTTGGGGTGTCCACAATGATGGACGTGGCAACTCAGCTTCTTGATGGTCTCTTCAACTTCAACCTTGGTTTCAGCTTTAGCTTCGGCTTCCGGGTGTAAGATGTTGACGAACGCGACCCCCAAGAAGTTAGGGAACTCCACGACGGGAGGAAAGCTTCCAAAGCGAGTCGGCACGGCGAGATAGCCGTACCGTGCATGATCCTGAACGACCAGGGGCCCGAAGCGTACTCCAGTCATTGTTCTGTTAGTACCTGTTAGTCCATTCAAAATGACAGTTAGTACTGCGTATGAAGGCCATAAGGCTTTCTATTCTGGCGAAGAGATGAAGGAAAGTTTGGTCCCACCGGGCGTGCCACGCTGTGGGGATGGAATTTTATATTAAACTATTTAAAATTTAAATCTATTTATCATGTTTTCTCAATTTCTCATGGATGGATACGTATTGCTAATCCAAGTCCCATCAGATGCTGCACGAGCAATGGTGACGTGAGATGAATCGGCAATTCGCACAGCGCGGGCATGCCAGTCACCGAAGTGACAACCATGTGTTCTGCCTCCGATAATCGAAGAACTTTAGGCCTGTTGTGCGCACCGTTTGACTTCGTCAAATGAAAGTGGAGATCGGGTCGGGACCAAGATCCCGCCGTTGCCTAAGCGCAACGACGTTAATTACATCTCTCGGAGAGAGAAAACCCTTGATTAATCGCCAGATTAGAAAGTCTCATGGCCTTAAAGCGGAAACATCCGATAAAGGTGCAAAGTGCGTGCTAAAGCGAAGCCAAAATAGCAAAGAGAAAGATGTCTATTGATGGCATTTAGCTCTTTGTGATCATTATCATCGTCACATACAATTTTGGAGGCTTTTATTCATTATTCATTTGATATTTGTCAATTAATGCCAATTGTATTCTCTTTGTTTCATTTAAAACATGATAGTCGTAGTTATGCTGGTGAGTCGGTAGGCTCAGGTGAGTCGGCAGACTGCTGAGTCGGCAGACTGCTTGAGTCAAGTGAGTTGGCAGACTACTGAGTCGGCAGACTGCTAAGTCAAGTGAGTTGGCAGACTACTGAGTCGGCAGGGTTCTGCTGAACCAGTGAGTTGGCAGACTGTTGAGTCGGCGGGCTCAGCTGAGTCGGCAGGCTACTGAGTCGGCAGGTTGTTGAGTTGGCAGGGTTTTGCTGAGTCGGCAGGCTGCTGAGTCGGCAAGGTTCTGCTGAACCAGTGAGTCGGCGGGCTGCTGTAGGTCTGCCGAATCACCTAGCTACATGATTTTTGAAGTCTTTTAATCATATAAAGTCATTTTGTTCTCATAAGAATGCACGAGAAAATTTGGCAGCACCTCCCCTTACTCATGGTGAAAGGGGAGGGCACGGAACTCGTCCACCATAATGGAGACGGCACCAAAACGAGGTATCGACCGCATGCGGCGTCACCCAAACGGCGCACGGTACCAATTCTCGAGCCTTGCCTACGAGGGAACTGATGAGTCCCGAGATCGAAAATAAGTAATCTCATAAACCAAGGCTTTCCGACTCATCATGTATGAGGCCTGCCGACTCACTGGTTCAAATCTCTTCATTAATTAAGTGAGTCGGCAGCCTGCTGAGTCCTTGCCGACTCACCAACCAGAACACTTAACGGTGCAAAACTCCATGGGGAAAATTCGGCAGCACCTCCCTCGGACTCATGAGATATGGGGAGGTCGCGATATCCATCCACCATAATGGAGATGGTACCAAAACGGGGTATTGGCCGTATACGACGCTACCCAAATGGCACACGGTATCGATTCCCGAGACGTGACTACGAGGGAACCGGTGAGTACCGAGACCAAAGAACAGTCAAATGGGCAATCCAATGATATTTGAGTCTAGGAACTCGGGCATAGATATCATATTATCCAACCCGAGACCTCATAGAGTCTCCTTTCTATGTGAGTCGGCGGCGAACAGTTCTTCCCTGTGTGAGTCGGCAGCCCTCATTTGCAGCGGAATGACACCCAAATCACGGCGGAACGGCGTGAAACTTTTATGAGAGGGACTGAGGTACGTCCCGCTCAATTCCAAACTCTTACATGGGCGAAATCCCATGCCTATCGGTCTCAGATCGCGAAAAACATGTGTGCTGCACAGGTGAGTCGGCAGCCAGGCAGAACTGAGTCGGCAACGCCCATTTATAAAAGGACGGTCGCTCAAATCACATCGGAACGACACGAAACTTTTATGGGGAGGACTGATATGTGTATGGACCAATTTGAATCTTTTACACGGGCGAAGCGCCACGCCAATCTGTCTCAATCCGCCAGAAACACACGTTCTGCCAAGTGAGTCGGCAGTCAGCCAAAACTGAGTCGGCAACGCCCATTTGTAAAGGGACGACCACCCAAATCACACCGGAATGACACGAAATTTTTAGGGTAGGGACTGATATATATATGGATCAATTTGAATCTTTTACACGGGCGAAGTGCCATGCCGATCGGTCTCAATCTGCCAGAAACACACGTTCTGCCAAGTGAGTCGGCAGCCAGCCAGAACTGAGTCGGCAACGCCCATTTGTAAAGGGACGACCACCCAAATCACACCGGAATGACACGAAATTTTTAGGATAGGGACTGATATATATATTGATCGATTTCATCCATTCGCATGTGCGAGAAGTCGCGCCATTCGGTCCAGAAATGCCGAAAACTCTCGTTCTGCCTGGTGAGTCGACTGCCAAACAGAACCATCTATTTGCAATCGAACAGCCATTCAAATTGCGTCGAAACAACACAAAATTTTTTATGGGGGGACTGAGGTGTATATTGATTGATTCCAGTCATTTACATGGACGAAACGTCGCATCAATCGATCCCGGAATGCCGAAAACTCACTGCCCAGGTGAGTCGGCAGCAAACCTTCAACATGGATCTCTTTACTTACACAATTTTAACTCTGGAAAATGGGACAAATGTGGTACGGGCACGATGTTGAGGCCAAATACCTCCCGTTCAAGTCCTAAGCGAGGCATGAGTACCAAATTACCCAACCTTTTGTGCTTGGACCCAGAATTGGGGAGATTCGGCAAGGAACATTCAAGTTCAAATCAAATGAAATAAGGGGGGATTCTTGTTGCACATGGGGGTTTTGCAGCACCACCATGATGGAGGAGGGCTGTCAGTCCCAATTTGGAGCTCTCAAAAGGGAGGGACATCAATTCGTCTGCCTTTTGGGGGCCCTAATACTCACACCCAGGTGAGTCGGCAGGGGATATTCAAGAGAGAAGGCAGAAACACAGTAATGGGGAAGGAGATTTCTTGCTGGAAGAAGGGTCAAATCACTTAAAAGAAAAAAAAGGGAAGATGCTTGGGGGAGAAGGGATCACATGCTTAAACATCGAAATATACACATTAAACAAAATGGCATTCAACACATGCATCAAATGAAAGAAACATTACATACATCTCATCTATTATATTCCATTTAAAAGGAGAGGAGGCATTGAATGCCACTCTCATCACATGGGGAATAGGAGAAGACATTAAAGTAAAAGAGAACTTGATTAGATAAGAGATGGGGAAGGGAAGAGAGAAGTACAAAAAAAAAAAGGAAAGGGAGGAGGGGGAGAAACGTTGGCTCCTTCTCTCCTTGGAGCTCTCTTCTTCCACTCTTCTTGCACACCTTTTGAGGAGATGGAAGAAGGCTCCTCTTCTCTTTCTTCTATTCCTCTTCTTCTTTTCCCACGGAGGAAGAAGCAACAACAGCACCCCCCCCCCCCTTTCTTGGCCTCTCTTCCTCTCTTTCTCTTCTTTTTCTTCTTCTTCCCGGGAACGAACCAGGCCCCTCCTCTTCTCTCTTTTGCTGCCTTGTGCTCCAAGTAGCCAGCCCCCTCCCTCTCCAAAAAGCAACCAACAGCCAGCCCCCAAAAGGTTAGCCACGCAGCACTGTCCTCTCAGCTTTTTGCAATGGTGCCTTTGTAGTGGGGAGGTTAGAGATCCCTTAAAATGACCCCTTGTATGAGGGTGCTTGGGCCATTAGAAAATGGGCCAATAGATGGGCCTATCTTGCTCTTTTCTACTGTGTTTTCTTTTGTGTTTTTTTTTTTTTTTTAATGTTCACAACAATATAAGGGTATTTACTCAAAAATGTGAAGAGTATATATAAGTGAATAAGGAAATATTAATTGAAAGGTCAAATGAAATTATCTACTGTCCCGTAACAGTTTTTAAATTTTATTTATTAAAATAGTAGTGTATTATGTTGTGGGAATAAACCCTTGACAAATCTAATATTGTTGGGAGCGCATCCAAAGTGCCCAACCAACTGAGTATAACATACCCACCATTGTCATAAGTGAATAAACCTTATGAGTACATTTTTAAAGTGATCTGCATGTTCTTGGTTGGATACGTACCGTATGTTCAATGTATAGGCATTGGATACACTTGAAACTCTTAATGCAAACTCATACCTTATTAAATCTGAGGCGTATGTTCCCCCAAGTTGTACTCTGTATCTATCGCCGAATGATTTATGTGATGCGCCAACCCTATTTCATGTAATTGTATAGGGTTTATGAAATGTATGATCCATGTTTCTTGGAAAAACCGACAGAAAACACAAGCTCATCTGATATTCGATTTAAACTTTGTAGAGGTCAGAAAGTGGTCGGAGGCTTCACTTTCTCTTCTACACTTGTAGTAGTGTAAGAACTCGACTGCAACTGTAGAGACATAGATCCTATAAAGAAGAGAAGCATCAAGGGGCCCCGGTGTTGGAACTGGAGAAAAATTCTATGATATTTATGTCAGTAGGATGACTTGCGTAAGTGTATGGGAGCTTGATGGCAAGAGATTGTGTATCTTACCACTGGAGGGTTTGGTTTTTTTATATAAGTGAAGCCTGGACGGTTAGCATTGCTATAGACTCTAACAGACCCGTTGAAAGTGGTTGTTAAGGACTTGATAAAGGGGTCCCTTAATGGACTTGAAACATACTCTCTTCTCTATGAGTGTTACATAAGTGCCTCGGTTTCCCAAGCCACTAAGAAAACTGCATGTGTGCGGTTATAAGTGCTGGGAATGGGTCTCCCTCTTCACCCGATGGGAATTCAATTCCCATGTAACAAATGTGGTTGTTTTTCCCTCTTGTTTAATGGAGCTGGAAACGTAGGTGTTAATGGCCATGGGATGTTTAAGTGAGGCCCGTTTCTCACGGGCTAATGCAACAACACCCATTGCCTTTGTTCACCTATAAAAGGAGTCCATCTCCTCCTTGGTTGGAAATCCCACGGTGAGAGCCAAGAGAGCTTCTTAGAGAGAGATCTAAGAGAGTTTTGGGGGTGTGAGCTTGAGAGAGTTCTAAAGAGGATTTGTTCCTCCGGGTTGGGGGTGTGTATTTCTTGTATTATTCTCCACATCTAGTGAAGTTGCGCTGTTGCCGTCGCCCATGGACGTAGGAGGACATACTGTCTCTCCGAACCACGTAAATCCTTGTGTTCTTGTCATGTGTGGTTGATCCTTCTTCTCTCTCCTTTCATCTTATCGTACGGATCAAGATCTTTGGGCATCACTCTATCTGTCGGAGTGGTCATTTGTCATAACAAATTGGTATCAGAGCTCGGTGGATTTTTTGATCCGTGTTCCTTGTTGATGGCTACAAAGTCGACATCGGCAATGAAGTTCGACGTTGAAGTGTTCGATGGAAGGACGAAAGATTGCAGCATCTGGCGACTAAAGATGCAGTCCTTGTTGGTCCAACAGGGACTGAGCAAGGCAGTTAAAGGCAAGGAGGTTCTACCGGCCGAGTGGAAAGACGAAGAAAAAGAAGAGTACTTGGAGCGTGCTCTTGCGGCAATTCGTCTGTGCTTGGCAGATGATGTGCTGAGAGAAGTTGCTGATGAAGACACTCCAACGAAACTCTGGCTCAAGCTCGAGTCAAGGTACATGACGAAGTCTCTCACAAACCGTTTGTACCTAAAGCAACGGTTGTTTACTTTTCGCATGAAAGAAGGTATGCCCATTGCTGATCATCTGAACGAGTTTACTAAGATTGTTATAGATCTTAAAAATGTCGGTGTTAAGGTAGATGATGAGGACCAAGCCCTCATACTCTTATGTTCATTACCTCCTTCGTATGAACATTTCGTTGATACTTTGCTGTATGGGAGAGATGATATCTCTGTAGAAGATGTCAAGGATTTTTGAACTCTAAGGAGTTGAAACGGCGGGTACTAGAAACTCATGGTGAAGATCGGGCAGATGGCCTGATGGTCAGAGGGAGAACTGAAAAAAAAGAGTTTGGTAAGAAGGGCAGGGGTAGATCAAAGTCCAAGTCAGTGAAGAAGGTAAAATGTTATGCATGCAACCAAAGAGGGCATATTAGGAAAGATTGTCCAAAATTAAAGGGGAAAGGCAAGATTCAGGAGGAGTCTTCTTATGATGCAACAAATGTTATTCAAGAGGAGACTGTCGATGACGAGACTATTTTGTCGGTCTCTACCAGTACTACAGGGGATGACTGGATACTTGATTCTGGTTGTACCTTCCACATGTGTCCTCACAGGGAATGGTTTTCTATTTACACATCAGTAAGTAGTGGTACCGTAACCTTGGGAGACAATAGAACCCTTGCAGTTGCTGGGGTTGGTACAATTAGAATCAAGATGTTCGATAATGTCATCAGAACTCTGGAAGTGCGGCATATTCCAGAACTGAAGAAGAGTCTAATCTCTTTGAGTATTTTAGACATGCATGGATACCGGTTCTCTGCAGAGAATGGATACCAGTTCAAGGTTTCTAGAGGTGCATTGGTTGTAATGAAAGGGAAGCTGATTGGTGGCCTTTATCATCTACAAGGCAGCACCGTGATGGGCAGTGCCAATCTGGCACGAAGTTCAGATGATCCTACCCAATTGTGGCACATGAGACTGGGTCATATGAGTGAGAGAGGCATGATGGAGTTGAGCAAGCGTGGATTGCTTGCTGATCAAAAGATTGGGAAGCTAGATTTCTGTGAGCACTGTGTGTTCGGCAAGCAATGCAGGGTGAAATTTAGTACAGCAGTCCATAGGACTAAGGGCACTGTGGATTACATCCACTCTGACCTTTGGGGTCCTGCTCCAGTTGTCTCGAAGGGTGGAGCAAGTTATTTACTAACCTTTATTGATGATTTTTCAAGAAAGGTCTGGGTATATTTTTTGAAGAAAAAGAGTGAGGTGTTCGTCACTTTCAAGCAGTGGAAGGCGTTGATTGAGAGGCAGACTGGTAAGAAGATAAAGCGCCTCCGTACAGATAATGGTATGGAATTCTGCTCGAAAGAATTTGATGAGTTCTGTAGGAATGATGGTATCGTTCGACATCGCACTGTAGTAGGAACACCACAACAGAACGGTATTGCAGAACGGATGAACAGGACACTCTTAGAAAGAGCGAGAAGTATGTTGTCTCAGGCAAGTTTGTCAAAGGCATTCTGGGCAGAAGCTGTCAACACAGCTTGTTACTTGGTGAATAGATCTCCATCCACAGCCATAGAGTTGAAAACTCCCGAGGAGGTATGGTCTGGTTCTCCTTCTGATTATTCTAACCTCAGAATTTTCGGTTGTCCTGCCTATGCTCATGTCACAGGTGACAAGTTGGAGCCAAAGGCAAAGAAGTGCATTTTCGTCGGATATGCACAGACACAGGGTGTGAAGGCATATCGGTTGTGGTGTACCGATCCTCAGTCACCCAAGTTCATGATTAAGAGAGATGTGACCTTCGATGAGTCTGCAATGCTCCAGGTGGGAGAGAAGTCAACAACAGAATGTGGAGATCAGGTTAGTGGCAAGCAGGGAGAGCTAGAGGTGAAGCTCTCAACAGAAAGTGCAGTGCAAGAGGAGATAGTTCGAGTCCCAAATATGACAGTTGATGTGCCAGAGAGCAGTACAGCACAATAGCAGGCCCCTCAGAGGCAGCATAGTATTGCAGCAAACAGAGAGCGAAGGGTTATCAGGCCACCTAGCAGGTATGGTCATACTGATATGGTAGCTTTTGCTTTATCTGTTGTAGATACTATTGAAGGGGAAGAACCGAGTTCTTATAAAGAGGCAGTTACATCGGACGAGTCCTCTAAATGGCAGTTAGCCATGCAAGAGGAGATTGAGTCTCTACAGAAGAACAAGACATGGAAGCTGGTGAAAGTACCACCTGGTCAAAAGATTGTGGGGTGCAAATGGGTTTTCAAGAAGAAAGAAGGAATTCCTGGTGTGGAAGATGCTAGATTCAAAGCACGACTAGTGGCAAAGGGTTTCACACAACGAGAGGGTATTGACTTCAATGAGGTATTCTCCCCTGTTGTGAAACATACCTCTATTCGTGTGTTGCTTGCTATAGTTGCTTTACTTGATTTAGAGTTAGAGCAACTGAATGTTAAGACATCGTTCTTACATGGTGAGCTGGAGGAGGAAATCTACATGCACCAACCAGAGGGGTTCGTGGTTTCTGGTAAGGAAGATCATGTGTGCCTGTTAAAGAAGTCTTTGTATGGCTTAAAGCAATCACCGAGACAGTGGTACAACAGGTTTGATACTTTTATACTAAGTCATAGTTACTCTAGAAGTGATTATGATAGCTGTGTGTATCATAAAAGGCTTCCGGATGGTTCTTTTATTTACTTGTTGTTGTATGTAGATGACATGTTAATTGCTGCTAAAAACATGTCAGAAATTAATCATTTGAAATCTCAGTTGAGTAGTGAATTCGAGATGAAAGATCTTGGTGCAGCAAAGAAGATTTTGGGCATGGAGATTTACAGAGACCGTAGCACTGGAAAGTTGTACTTATCACAGAAAAAGTATGTGGAGAAGGTGCTGAAGCGGTTTGGCATGAAGGATTGCAAGGCTGTAAGTACTCCATTGGAAGCCCACTTCAGATTGTCTGCAGAAGATTCACCGAAGACAGAGAAGGAGATGGAATTATTGGCTAAAGTCCCATATGCGAGTGCGGTTGGTAGCATTATGTATGCTATGGTATGTACTCGACCTGATATTTCTCATGTTGTTAGTGTGGTTAGCAGGTACATGGGAAATCCTGGGAAGATCCACTGGGAGGCTGTGAAGTGGATTCTTCGTTACCTCAAAGGTGCTTCAGATGTGAGCCTGGTATTTCAGAAAGGAAGCAGTGATGGTGGTCAGTTGGTTGGCTACGTCGATTCAGATTATGCTGGTGATCTGGATAAGAGGAGATCTCTGACAGGTTATGTCTTTACTTTCTCAGGTTGTGCTATTAGTTGGAAGGCTATTTTGCAGTCCACTGTGGCTTTGTCTACTACAGAGGCAGAGTATATGGCAACGGCAGAGGGAGTGAAAGAAGCCTTGTGGCTGAGAGGTTTGGTTGGCGATCTGGGTCATGTACAGGAGGCAACTCCGGTGTACTGTGATAGTCAGAGTGCCATACATCTGACTAAAAATCAAATGTATCATGAGAGGACCAAACACATCGATGTCAGGTATCACTTTGTTCGTAATGTTGTGTTGCAGGGTACAGTGACTGTTCAGAAGATTTCTACAGTTGAGAACCCAGCAGACATGCTGACGAAGCCTATTCCTTCAGAGAAGTTTCGGCACTGCCTGAGCTTGATTGGCTTGCAGAGCACGTGAGGTGGCCCCGGCGGGGGCATGGATGGTGACGGCGGCCGTGGCAGAGCTTGGCACTTGATACGGCTTGTGAAGACGAGCCAAGAGGAGAATTGTTACATAAGTGCCTAGGTTTCCAAGCCACTAAGAAAACTGCATGTGTGCGGTTATAAGTGCTGGGAATGGGTCTCCCTCTTCACCCGATGGGAATTCAATTCCCATGCAACAAATGTGGCTGTTTTTCCCTCTTGTTTAATGGAGCTGGAAACGTAGGTGTTAATGGCCATGGGATGTTTAGGTGAGGCCCGTTTCTCACGGGCTAATGCAACAACACCCATTGCCTTTGTTCACCTATAAAAGGAGTCCATCTCCTCCTTGGTTGGAAATCCCACGATGAGAGCCAAGAGAGCTTCTTAGAGAGAGATCTAAGAGAGTTTTGGGGGTGTGAGCTTGAGAGAGTTCTAAAGAGGATTTGTTCTTCCGGGTTGGGGGTGTGTATTTCTTGTATTATTCTCCACATCTAGTGAAGTTGCGTTGTCGCCGTCGCCCATGGACGTAGGAGGACATACTGTCTCTCCGAACCACGTAAATCCTTGTGTTCTTGTCATGTGTGGTTGATCCTTCTTCTCTCTCCTTTCATCTTATCGTACGGATCAAGATCTTTGGGCATCACTCTGTCTGTCGGAGTGGTCATTCGTCATAACAATGAGCATCACCCAAATTATGATAGTCTGCACAGTTTTGGTTGTCTCTGTTTTCCTCTTCTTAAACATCCTTCCACTTCAAAATTTCTTCCCAAATCCACACCATGTGTTTTCCTAAGATATAGTGATCGTCACAAAGGGTACCGGTGCCTCTCTCACACCACTGGTCGTATGTACATCTCTCGACATGTCCTCTTTGATGAGACAAGTTTTCCTCCTCAAGATGGTTCTTTTGCCTCTGGCACAATAGATCTTCTCCTCCCCTCCTTCTCGAACAGACCCACCACCTTTACACCCATATCACCTCCATCCACCACACAAGATAATACCACACCGACCCCAGCCACAGATTGATCCACCATTGCCCCCACCTTCCCCAACATCGATCTCCACCCCTCTCCCCAACCCCCTCTACCTCTCCATCACCTTTACCATCATCTTCCGCTCCACCATCACCACCTTTGCCATCACCTTCCCATGCAACACCACTACCCTCGTCCCCCTGCCCTCCTCTGCAGTTGATCCAAAATGTGCATCCCATGCTCACCCGTGCCAAGTCTGTGGTCATCAGACCCAACACCAAGTATGCTTTCTCCACTGCCATTATTCCCAAGGAACCAAAAACAGTCAAGGCCACTCTTAAAAACCCCCAGTGGCGTGAGGCCATGCAACATGAAAATGATGCTCTGGTTAGTCAACACTCCTTCACATTGGTCCCACACACATGAAAAATGAGAATGTTTGGTACGAAATGGATTTTCAAGTCGAAAGTAAAAGCTGATGAATCCTTTGATTGCTTTAAGGCAAGATATGTCGCGAAAGGATTCAACCTAGATTATTGGTGTGGATTTTAGTGAGACATTTTCACCTGTTCTGAAACCTGGTACCATTTGCTTGGTTCTATCTGTTGCTCTCATGAATAGGTGGCCTATTCGACAACTTGATATTAAAAATGCTTTTCTCCATGGCCATTTGGAAGAACCTATATATGTTCCACAACCTATAAGTTTTGAGGACCCTCAACATCCCCAGCATGTATGCATGGCGTCTCCGCAAGGCCCTCTATGGTCTCTGGCAAGCTCTTCGCCAATGGTTTAATCGGTTCAGCCAGTTCCTTTTTGAAATTGGGTTTCCTTGTAGCACTGCTGACCCATCCATGTTTGTATGTCATGTCCGACATCATATTCTCATTTTACTGGTCTATGTGGATGATATTATTCTAACTGGTGATGATGTTCCCCTGATACACAAGTTTGTTGCTCTTCTTGGAAGCACATTTCACCTCAATGATCTTGGTCTTCTTCATTCATTTCTGGGCATTGATGCGCAACATAACAGCCAAGGATTATTTCTTTCTCAAGTCAAATATGCAAGATCCATATTAAAGCGTGCACACATGGACACATGCAACCACATTACCACTCCAATGGCCACTCATCCAGGAGCTCTCTCAACTGAACTCTTTGCTGATACAGGAGCTTGTATGGGGCGCTACAGTACTTTACATTCACTCGGCCTGATCTTACGTACTCTGTTAGCTATGTTTGCCAGTTCATGCAAGCTCCCACCACCGGTCATTTTCAACTTCTCAAAAGAATCTTGCACTATGTTAAAGGCACCACCTGACTATGGAAGCATGATCAAAGATCGAGTTTGAGATCTATATATGGATCCATATATACAGTAGCTGGCTGGCCTCCAAGTAAGAAGATGATCGATGATGATCGCCCTCGTCGTCTAGAACTCCATCTACAATCTCTACTTCGATCGATGTATATTATCTTGAGATGATTCTTCTTTGCACTAGTTATTTAGAATCAACTCATTGGCTTAAATTTGATTATTTGCTTGTGCCCTATGGCACAAGGTATTTTAAGAATTCCAACAATTACTTCAGAATCTGCATTTAACAAAAAGGAATCATTGATCATTATCAGAATTCTTTATATTTAAAAATAATAAAGACTTTGACTTGTTCACAAAATTGGTAGACGAATAGTATGACAAGTACATTAATATTTATATAATATTAAATATTTTATTATTTGTTTTCTTATTAATTGATTTTTTTTCCCTATCAGAATTAGTATTATCTTCAGACAATTAAGTCTCATAACCGGAAGTGTTGTTCATGGTGATGGTTATCACCTTAAAGGTGAGTCTTAAAAGAATGAGTCTATCAAGTTTCACTAATTATTATCGCATGTAATGATAATGCATATAAACAATTGTGTATAAGTATGTATGACATAATTAATATTTAACTACATTCGTTGATATTACATTCATTGATATGATTATGACGTTCCTCCGCATCCTTAATGGAGTTCGCTGGCAGTATCCATCCCATCCGTCCCCGTCGAGCTCGATACCGATGATCGAAGGCGTGCATATCCCTGTCGAGTTGCCGCCGCCGATGGCCGGTGCCCTTTTTCAGTCGGTGTTGGCTTTCTTGTCTTCTTTTCTTCTGTGGGTGTTATAGGATGTTTGCCAACGATATAAGGACCGAAGGTCCATGTGTGGCTTCGTGCTCTAGGCGCAGTGTTCAGTCTCAAGCGTAAGGGTCCTTGTTACTTGTTGTGGAGGGTTCTGAGGATGACGTGCTCTCACCTTCCTTGTTTATGTATTATCTTGTTTCTTAAATGACACCATATGTTCATTTTATTGTTAAAAAAAAAAGAAGCACGGAACCTGCAGGTAAGAAAATATAGAGAAATGGGTGGGGGGGGGGGGGGGGGCTGATGTCATTTGAGGTGTGCCCATCCCATTGGAGGTGATAGCCACGATGGGAGTTTGCACCAAGTAAAAGTCAAACCAGGGCCGTTCACTCCATTCTAGAGTTAATAATGTGTTAGGTCGCCGCCTGTGGTGCACTCTGGACCATTATATAAAGAGAAAGATTTATTGTACTTATATATTGTACTTTTTAAGTATAATATGATTAGATAATAATTTATGTGACACTCTTCATATGAGAAATGATAAAGTGGTAATTTAATTATTAGATGCCACATGAACTTGGTGTCTAGTCAATGCACAAGTGCAATAAACCTTTCTCTTATATAAAAATCAAACAACTTATATAGTTAGAATATTATGTGGTTGAATTAATCTATCTATTCCTTATAAACACGCTTGTTCAAACAGGTTAAAGGATCTGTTTTGTGGCAAGTTAATTATGATATATTATGACTTCTTGGCTTTCCATATTAATCCAATATTTGAAGTTTAAAACAACAATAATGCTGAGATTGACATTAGAAGAATACGAAGGAAGATATATGGTCCAAGGGGAAGAGAATTATGGGTAGAAATAAGGAAGGTAAAGAAAAATTTTCAGACTGTCAGACAAAATTTTAAGAATTTAGTAGCCTACCAAAAAAGATACGATGACTTAGTACAAGTCATTTCATTGAGCATGTTATGACGATGATGCATGTTAACGAAATCCCGAACTTGTTAGAGCATGACCAAAGGCCTAGTATCGATATTTAAACTTTATTATTGATAGAGCTACTAAATAAGGATAATTACAAACACACCCCTTAGATCATATACGTATTCTATGCTGAGGATATCGTCGTATTCTTTTATACTTTCACAGATACCCCTGTATTGAGGAAAATTATTTCAGTTGTACCCATCAGGGGCTGACACCACCAAATCAATAGAATATTTTGTTACAAGTGGACATTATAAAAGATTACAAGGGCATAGACGTTATTATTTTAATAACATGATAAGATTAATAAACAAGGGTAAAGTGGACTACTACTTTTTAAAACTTGCTCTGTTTAACATTAAACTAACCCAATGACAGATAACAGATTAGATATATGTGTCCGATGAAATATTATACATTATGAGGGTATTTACTAAAAATGTGAAGAATATTGGTGTATAAAGTAGAATATACTAATTGAAAGGTCAAATGAAATTATATATTGTCCCATAACATATCCACCAAAAGCATCAAGAAAACTAATCAACTAGAAGATAGATCATGTACACAACTTCTGGCAATCAACACACATAATCATGGTTTGTCAAACCGCACCGTATTGATGTGATTCGATCATGCCGCACCGTGTCTGACAAAAGACGGTACTAGACACGGTCCGCACACATGTCTTTTTCTCCCCCCCACCCCCTCCCCCTCACGCACCGCCCTTTTTTACCACCTTCTTTTTCCTCCTGGTCGTAGGAGCCCTCATCCCTCTCTCTCGCGATCCCTCTTTCTCTCTCTCTCGCGTTCTTTTTGTCTCTCTCCCTCTCGCGCTCGCTCACTGCCGCACTGTAGGGAGGAGCCTCCGCTATAGCTGTCGCTGTGCTGCCCTTGAGAAGCCGACGCCCTCGCCACCGCCTCCAGTTCATCCTTCTTAATTCACTTATCCACCAGTACTCTCCACTCCAGATTGTCCATACAGTAGCCGGCAAACATCCACTAAATTTGTGTTGAACACATAAAAATTTTGGCAATTACTTTGCTTATTCTGAACCATTTCCAGAATAATTAAACAGCATATGAGCGGTGTGAAAGGTATTAAACCTTGCCCCTGGGTGCTTCTGACTTTTCTTTCAGAACAAGCAAACACTCCAAATTCAATTTTCATAAATTATCAACAACTAAAACCTCATTTTTTTGAATTTTCAGAAATTATCAAAACCCAAAAACTCTATTTCCTGAATTTTTAGAAATTCTTCACAAACCAAAATCACCAAAATATTTCATTTCTGAATATCCAGAAATATTCAAAACACAAAATTCCTAAAATATCTTATTTCTGCATTTCCAGAAATATTCAAAACAAAAAATCCTTGAAATCTCATTTCTACAAATTCCAGAAACATCAAATTCCCATAAAATCCAAAAAGTCCATGAAATACCCCATTTCTGCATATTCCAGAAATCATCAAAGACCAAATCCCCAAAATACCATATTTTTGCAATTTCCAGCCATCTTAAGAGATCATCTCTGCAAAAACATGAAGAAAAGAAGGCAAGGGATAGAGAAATCTGCAGAGGACGGGAATGATTGTGGTGGAGGGGGAAAATAGAATCGGGAATCTTCCAAGAACAGCTTGGTAACATTTCTCTCTCCCCAAATTTGTGAAAGAAGGAGACTATGTATAGGGGTTATTTTTAGGGCAAAAAAACTGCCCACCCTCATGCTAAAAAGCATGAGCAAAAAGACAAAAAATAATTGGAAATGATCGATCAATTGTGGGTATAAAACGTTCGACCTCTTTTACATGGGTCAAAGTGGGGAGTTCCCCGTTAAAGGTGGTCAAGTCTTATAGAAAAAATAGTGTACCGCTTTGCACATTTTATTGAGAAATAACTATCTGTTAAAAATATTGTCCAAAAAAAACTCTGTTAAAAATGGTCGGGACCCCTATTTTACTTTGAACGAGTTTTGCTCTTGGCCAAAAAAATTTATACAAACCTTGCAAACCTTTCATATGAGTTTAAGTTCAATTTATTTACACTTGTAACAATATTTTAAGAACAATTATCCAAATTATTTTTACCATCATCAAAGACAACGCATATTAATTTTCAGGAGTAATATGTTGATTGCACGTACACTTCAAATTTTAAATAGTCTAATATAAATAAATTTTCTTATCTTCAAAAGTTAGAGAAATTACAACAAGAGATCATCTCATCGATCAGCTGAAATAAATTCAGAAATTTGAATTATGGTAATAGTACTCGGTAAGCCTGATAGTATCTAACCCCCTATTTTGCTCGCGTTCTCTTCTTGGAACTTCTGCTCTACAGAACCACATATTCATTTGTCGAATATGGCCAGAAAAATCTACACGTTCCAATTTATTCACTATTTGTAATACATTGTTAGTAGATATATTTGCTCAACTTTATTGTTATGCATACAAGTTTCTCCTGTTTAAAATAGAAAATGCAGTTGGGTTGTATATGAACGTCTAACTTGAAAGTCTATTTTGGAAAGTGAACTTATGATTTTAGCTAAATTTGTTATTATCTGTGAATAGGAGAGAAGGAAGAGTAGAGATGATGTATTCTTATTTCTCATGTTCTTTGTACGTACGTGCAGAAAGGAGTTTCAAAGTAGAATTACTTAAGAAATTTGAGAAGATTATATAAAAGGGAAGTATTAAACTGACGCAATATTTGGAGAACCATCGTTTTAGCTAGTGCTAATGTTGTGGGAAAATATTCGTGCATGTGCATTGCTAGTAATATTTTTTTACTTGCATTTCCTACGTAATATTGATCATAATAGAATATCAATATAAGATGAGAAAATTTTACTACAAGGTGGCACTTAGGTGGCGTTCATGTGGCGCCACATAAATTGTCCATTTTGTAGTCAAGAGCAATAGATAGTGGCAGGACGGCGACAAGATCTAATATCACCATTTGAGAACCAAATTTTATATTTTAAAGTTCAAAATTTTATATTTATATTTTTGATTTTAAATTTTATAATTTAGAGTCCAAATATTAAAAAATTAATCAATATTTTAAATCATAAAAATAATATTTTAGAGTTCAAGATTTACATTTTTAGAATCTAAAATTTATATTTTAGTCTAAATATTTAAAATTCAATTATATTTTTAAACTTTACGAGTAATATTTCAAAGTTTAGAATTTACATCTTAAAACTCAAAATTTAAATTTTATAATTCAAATTTTCTATTTTAGAGTCAATTCGTTGGTCACTGTCACCGCCAATCGCTGACGGCAATGCCACGTGAATACCACATTACTGCACTTGTGCAATAAATACAGTAAACTTTTCTCACATGTAATAAAGTCATTGTTTTGTCAATACCATAAAATAAAATTGATACAAAGAACCTTGTGTGATTTGAAAGCTGGTTGAAAATTTGTCTAACAAAGAACCTTCTTCGAGGCCTGTAGAGAGATGAATATTTCATTTGGTGTTTCCTGGGCATTTTGATTCCCTTGATCACATCTTCCACTATGCCCAACAGTACTACCTCACGCACCCCTTACATATATACTTGTTTCAATTTGATGTTCTTGGATCTTCCATCTCCATTTTAATCTTCGATCTTATCTTCAGGTGACTTAAAATTAAGGAAAGAATAGATGTGCCTTCCTCAGGTCTTTACATTTCTGAGCCGCATCCCATTTAGTAATAGGGACCAAGAAGAAGCACGGAACAATGCTACGCTGTCAGTTCGCCCACACTGGGGCCGCGTCGCCTAGCTCGTGTTCGCCGTGGAGCACGGAACGTGGTCGAAAAAGAAAAAAAAAAATCCTGGAAAGATCTGATATTATTTTCTGGTCTCCGTCGGATTTTTTCTCGTCACTTTGCATCCTTATTTTATGTCAGATTTATTTTTAAGTCTTTATTTTTAACCTCCGTTATCATCTCTCGTTATTTTAAAAATATGTAACTATTATCTCAAAAATATGTAATTGCGTAAGTACATATATACTTATATAATTATATATGCTTCCCGAGAGTGAGGGTGAGGCGCATCCCCCGAACATTTTCCCGCCGTCCCTTCACCCCATGAAACTGTGTAAGTATGTAAATCATCCAACTATGTAAGTGTGTAATTACATACTTATGCAGTTACACATGCAACTCTCTAACTACATAGAAATTTTATAAATTTGTAACATTGTAATTATGGCGTACTTAATTATATATTTACATAGTTTGAGAATGGTTTATCTAGTTATCAGGACTTACCTAGTTACCAAAGGTTATTTAGGGCTTATCTAGTTACATATGTAACTGTGTAAGTATGTAGTTACAGAGTTACATGTGTAACTCTGTAATTACACATGTACATATTACATAACTATGCATACACATGCAACTCTGTAAGTATGTAAATACATAATTTTTTACGCCTTAAATTTGTAATTATTTATTTATGTAACTATGTAACAAGGTATGAAGTAGTTATACGGTTAAATATATAACTGCGTAAGTATATATTTACCGAGTTACATATATAATTGCATAAGTATGTAATTCCTATATGGCACTTCAAAATAATACCAAGTATGAAGCTATAAGCCTAACATACTTGCATCAGAAAATCACTCAATGATTTATATTGTTTCATGTCGATACCATTTTCGGACATGTATACACCGACAAAGTGTCACTAGATTTTGGTAACAAAATTTAAGTTTGAAATTATCAAATTATCAAAAAAATATGTTCATTCCAAAAATATAGATATTGAGAATTTTTATGCATGGTTAACGATGTAAATCTAATTTATCTATTTTGATTAGTAGGTTCAAAAAAACTAGAGAGAGTTAATACTATCTTGCAGAGAGTCGACTCTATCCAGTCGTAGAGTCGACACTATCCTGTAGAGAGTCGACTCTATCCAGTCATAGAGTCGACACCATCCTAGCTAGTGAGAGTAGACTCTATCCATTCAGAGAGTCAACACTACCCTGTAGAGAGTTGACTCTATCTTTTAGAGAGTAAACTCTATCCTTCAGAGAGTCGACTCTATCCATTCAGAGAGTCAACACTACCCTATAGAGAGTCGACTCTATCCTTCAGAGAGTCGACACTACCCTGTAAACAGTCAACACTATTCATTCAGAGAGTCGACTCTATCCTTCATAGAGTCGACTCTATCATTCAGAGAGTCAACACTACCTTTCAGAGAGTCAACACATCCTTCCATTCAGGTTGACACACCCTGTATTCAGATCAACTTAACCCATGTTTCCAGAGACTCAAGTCGACATAGTCAATGTTTCAGGTCGACACACTCTATTAATTAGAGTTCTTTCTTGAAATAACTTTTACATGAATAATGATATATTAAATTCTAGATTTACCTGAAATAATTATTAAGTTACTCCCTCTTCTAAAAGTGATTTATAAAGTGGTCATGGGTCAACTCTTACTTGTTAGCTTATATCATACTTCGTAACTGCGTATGTAATTTATATAACTAGGTACAAAATTATAATTAAATTGAGAGTGTAAAAAATTATAATTAATTATAACTACTGTTGATTTTATCTATTTAACTTAATTATAATTAAATTAAGAGTATAAAAAATTTAATTTGTCTTTCACAGCTCTCTCAAAAAATTACATACTTATGCAGTTACAGGAATTACACATGTAACTTTGTAACTAGGTAAGCCCTAAATAACATTTGGTAACTAGGTAATTCCTGATAATTAGGTAAGTTTTTCTAAAACTATGTAAGTATGTAACTAGATAAGCTCTAATTACGTAGTTACAAACTTATAAAATCTCTATGTAGTTACGCACAGAGTTACATGTGTAACTGCATAAGTATGTAATTATATACTTACGTAGTTATAGGAATTACATACTCATGTAATTATACATGTAACTCTGTAAATATATACTTACGTAGTTATATATTTAACTCTGTAACTACTTCATACCTTGTTACATAATTACAGGAAGAAATAATTACAAACTTAAGGCGTAAAAAGCTATGTACTTACATAATTACATGTGTATGTGTAGTTACATAGTATGTACATGTGTAATTACACACTTACATGTAGTTACAGAGTTACACATGTAACTTTGTAGCTACATACTTACGCAGTTATAGGAATTACACATATAACTTTGTAACTAGATAATCCCTAGGTAACTTTTGGTAACTAGGTAAGCCTTGATAACTAGGTAAATCCTTCTGAAACTATATAAATCTGTAACTAGGTAAGCCTTAATTATAGAGTTACAAACTTATAATTAAAATCTCTATATAGATATAGAATTACATGTGTAACTACATAAGTATGTAATTATATACTTACGTAGTTAGAGGAATTACATACTTATGCACTTATATATAGAACTCTGTAAATATATACTTACGCAGTTACATATTTAACTGTGTAACTACTTCATACCTTGTTGCATAGTTAGATAAATAAATAATTACAAACTTAAGGCGTAAAAAACTATGTACTTACATACTTACAGAGTTACATGTGTATGTGTAGTTACATAGTATGTACATGTGTAATTACACACTTACATATAGTTGCTGAGTTACATATATAACTCTTTAACTACATACTTACGCAGTTATAGGAATTACATATGTAACTCTGTAACTAGATAAGCCCTAGGTAACCTTTGATAACTTGGTAAGTTCTAATAACTAGGTAAACCCTTCTCAAACTATGTAAATATGTAATTAGGTAAGTTCTAATTATAGAGTTACAAACTTATAAAATTTCTATGTAGTTACAGAGTTACATGTGTAACTACATAAGTATGTAATTACATATTTACACAGTTACATGATTTACATACTTACACAGTTACTTATATAACTGTGTAAGTACGTACTTATGTAGTTACACATTTTTAGATAACGGTTACACAATTTTGAGATAACAGGGGAAGATAACGAAAATTAAAAATATGAACTTAAAAATAATCTTGTATAAAGCATGGACCAAAAGTGACGAAAAAAATCTGACAGAGACCTGAAAATAATGTCAGATCCTGTTAGAGATTAATAATTAATTCTCTAAAAAAATAAGAAGAAGAAGTGAACCTGGTAAAAAAAAATAGAGAAATGGGGCGGGGGTGGGGCTGATGTCATTTGAGGTGTGCCCGCCCCATTGCCTAGGAAAAGTCAAACCACGGCCGTCCACTACATTACAGGGTTAACATTGTGTTAGGTCGCCAGCTGTGGTGCACTCTGGACCTGCTTGCCTGAGAGAGATCTAGCAGAGAGAGAGAGAGAGAGATGTGGCGAAGTTCCGATCTGGATCAGCTATCACCAGGTGCTCAAGGCTGTTTCTTATGTGTTCTTCCGTGTTCTGTGTATGATGATGTTATTTGTTACATGTGCTTCCGTGTTCTTTCCGTGTTATGTGACGATCAGCCTACGATGTTATTTGTTGCGTGTGCTTCTTTCCAAGGAAAAATGGATATCTGAGAAGAGTACTTGAGAAGATTGGGAGTTGATCGTTGGAACCATGATTTTTTTAGACTTTTGTTTCTTTTTTCCATACATGATCGAGTTCTTGAAGTACTATCATTGGCGACTGGAATAACACCATGTCAAACAATGACATTAGTGAGATTCCTCTATGGTCTTTGATTAGCACTAGTATAAACGTTGGTACCATGTAATTAACAATTGGTTGGATCAATGGACTCTTTGTTTGATTAGCACTAGTATAAACGTTGCCTTAGCTGACAAAAACACTAACCGGCGGTGGTTCTCTGTCTCAGGTGTTACAGAAAGAAGAAAATAAAGGAAAAACATCTCCACAGCTTCACTAATTCTGTTGAGGCGGCCATGAATTTTTTGCTTTCATTCTTCACCCCATCTTCACAGAGGAAATAAAAGGTAAAATGTCTTCGAGGGAAAACAAAACTTAGCTACTGGAGATGCCCTTTGATTTTGATCCAGCACTTGACCTATAGTAAATGATGCTCCTTCAGGGCAGGACTTGGATTTTTGCTGTCGATCCACCTTTTCCTGGTCTTGTGAGGATCGAGGCCAATCTCAGACATCAACAAGTAGTAGCGGTTATTGATGTTAATGTTTCTTCCTCATCTTTCTCACGTTTGCACGCAAAGTCGATCCCGGCTGTCACGATTTTTGTATGTGGAATCTTATATGAACTACCTTTGTGATACTAATTAATGGTGGCATATCTACCTTCGCAGCTGCAGTGCACACATTCATCTTTTCTCAATGGCTGTAGCTATTGCAGCCGGGATCATCGCCGACTCCGGTGTTGTAGATGTCATGAAAGACTATATATTCTCCAGGGCCAAAGAAGAGTTCAAGAGTGTGTGGTACTTGAAGGATGAGATCAATGGGATTTCTGAGTTGGTGGAGACAATCAAACGCGTGGAGGAAGATGCAGAAAAGCAGCAGCTTCAGAACGAAGATGTGCGCAAGTGGGTTAGTGATCGCAAGAATGCTGGGTATGACATGGAGGATGTGTTAGATGACTACAGGGTGATGGTTTCAACTGAGCATGGGCAAGGAGTTGTAACACGGTGGATGGGGCTAGCCAAAGACGGCCTCTACCTAGTATGCGGCATCCCCTTGTCCTGCTGCCTCGAGATTATTCCAGCCCCAGTCACCCCCCGCATAGAGATCGCACACAGGGTTCGATCCATCCAGAAGAAACTGGAAGGGATAAACCAACGGAAGACAAAACTAAGTCTTGTTCAGCATTCGGGTGGTGGAAGTAATGAATCAGAAACCACAACCAGTAGGGAGACTAGTTCACTGGAGGATAAGGAGCGGCCAATGATCGGGAGAAACGAATTGAAGACACAGATAAAGAAGGCGTTGCTCAATTCTTCCAGAGCCAGCACTTCGAAGTTATCGATTGTATGCATAGTGGGAGTTGGTGGGATGGGAAAGACGACCCTCGCACAGAACATATATAATGATGAGGATGTAAAAGCGGCCTTTTCCTTCATGGAGTGGTTGTATGTGGGAGACAGATTTGACTGCAAGAGACTTTTGAATAAAATCACCGGCAACAGTAGCCAACATGGTGATCTAAATGTTCTGCATTCGAACGTCGCAGAGAAGGTAAAAAGGGAAAGCTTCTTGATTGTTCTAGATGATGCATGGTGCACCAATGGTGATGAATGGGAACGATTTCTGAGGCCTCTATCTCAGGGAGACAAAGGAGGAGCCATAATTGTGACTACTCGGAATTCAGCTGTTGGGAATGCAATACCTCACCAGACAAAATATTTACATGAGCTAGCAAGGATGTCAGATGCAGAGTGCATGGAGATTTTCAAAAGCTGGGCGTTCATGGGGCAGAAAGCAGAGATATACCCTGATTTAGAAGCTTTATCAGGACAGGTGGTTCAAAAGTTGAAAGGAGTACCTCTTGCAGCAAGGATCCTCGGAGGATTCCTGGGCAAACATCTTCACAACCGGCATAAGTGGATAAACGTCGCAGAAGTGGGGTGGCCGCACACAGATAAAGAAAATGTGGTTGACGGAGTGGTCGGGTTAAGCTACCTCCACCTGCCCTCGCATTTGAAACGTTGCTTTGCTTATTGTGCAATGTTTCCCAAGGGTTTTGAATTTAACAAGGAGACTATGGTTCGAATGTGGATAGCTCAAGGGTATGTTCAGAAGCCTCGTGGGAATGAGTTGATGGAACATATTGGGAGTGACTACTTCAATGAGCTGTACCAAAGATCATTTTTGCAGTTTCAGCCTCGTGACTTGTCCAAAATCTCTTGGTCTCTTGAATTTTATCGTGACCACTACTTAATGCATGATTTAATTCACGACTTTGCCACAAAGGTCTTTACAGAAGGATTTCATATGGATGCAAGTGACACAGAGGATGGTGCATCATCTGAGGAGATACGTCATTTGTCAGCCTACTGTAATGAAACAGAGCCACAAGAACTCAAGATATTGGAGAATTTTAAGAAACTACGTACTCTAATTCTTGAATCACATGTTACCATTGCTGCGCCCCCCATGGATGTGCTTGCCATGTTCAAATATCTCCGTCTGTTGGTCTTACGTGTCTATAGACTATCAGAGTTCCCAGACTCAATCCGGCAGTTGCAGTTTCTTCAATACCTAGACATATCAAGTACTAGAATAACGGCATTGCCTGAACCAGTGTGTGATTTAGTTAATCTTCTATTTTTGATTTTGCCGTATCCTTGTGCACTGCCTGAGGGAATGAACAAGCTCGTTAACTTGCGATTTATAAAAGTAAGAGAAGCAACAGTCCCACAATTTAAGGGGATCGGGCAATTAACTTCTCTCCAACAACTCGACACATTCAAAGTAGTGAACAAAAGCGGATGGATGATATCAGAGTTGGGGGGTTTGAATCATCTACATGGAAAACTTGGTGTATGTGGTCTTCAAAATGTAACAAGCAAGGAAGAGGCTGAGCAGGCTTGTTTGAAGCGAAAGGTGCACCTTGAGGAGTTAGTGTTGGCGTGGACTGTACTCTCAAGCGTACAACAAGAACATGTTGTTGACAGCCAGGTACCTTTTTATTATTTTAATTGCTTTTATTTAATTTGTTTCAATGAAATGAGAGATAAAAAACTGTGATACTAGATTTTGCAGTAAGAGATGAAATGGCAGATAATAAGATAAAGTTATAGTGGTACGATTTGCTTGCTTTTTTAAAATAAAAGCATGTTCGTGTCTTACTTGTTTTGAATCCTTCCACAAATCACAGTGGTTCAACTTTTTTTTTGTGTATTCTTATCCCATAATTAAAACTTCATTCGATATTGATAGTGTATTCGCCACAAAAGTGACATCGCATATGCTAATAAATGATATCGGAGACCTTGCAGGTACTAGAAGGCCTGTTTCCGCCCCCACATCTCAAAGTTCTCGAGATCAGGAAGAACCGCGGAGCAAGGTTTCCAAGTTGGATGGAGGAGCATCGTTGCCCGATATCCTCTAGTCTGGTGAGACTTGAACTTGATGGCTGTTGTAACTGGGAATGCCTTCCCACACTAGGCCGGTTTCCATCCCTCAAGAAACTGGTGATTAGAGGGGCATCTAGTGTGAAGAAGATAGGCCCTGAATTCTATGGTGGGACAGACGAGGGTGGCGGACTGTACTTCCCACGCTTGGAGTACTTATGTCTTGCAGGAATGAGTGCATGGGAGGAGTGGGAGATGCCGGCGGGGGAGATGGAAGGTGGTGGCAGACGACACCTGTTCCCTTCCCTCAAGCATCTCCGCATAGACAAGTGTCCCAAACCACCTTCTCTGTCTCCCGTCCTACGTCACTTAACCAGTCTAGTGAGTATAGAAATCAATAGATGTGATGAACTGGCCTTTTTGTTGGAGGAAGAAGGGGATGGTGAATGTGGATGGATGCTTCCTTCCTTGGAGGAGCTCCGCATCCAAGAGTGTCCCATGCTGGCTTCCTTTTCTCCAATCCTGCGTCGCTCATCCAATCTGAAGAGGATAGACATCAAGAAATGTGCTGAGCTGGCGTTGTCGTCGGAGGAAGAAGGGGATGGTGAATGTGGATGGATGTTCCCTTGTTTGAAGCGGCTCAGCATCCAAGAGTGTCCCAAGCTGGCTTCTCTTTCTCCAATCTTGCGTCACCCGACCAATCTGAAGAGGATATACATCAAGAAATGTGATGAGCTGGCATCGTTGAAGGAAAGGGAGGATGACGAATGTGGATGGATGTTCCCTTCCTTGGAGGAGCTCAACATCGAAGAGTGTCCCAAGCTGGCTTCCCTTTCTTCAATATTGCGTCACTCGGCCAATCTGGAGAGGATATACATCAATAAATGTGATGAGCTGGCATCGTTGGAGGAAGAAGGGGATGATGGATGTGGATGGATGCTTCCTTCCTTGGAGCTGCTCAGCATCGTAAGGTGTCCCAAGCTGTCTTCCCTTTCTCCAATCTTGCGTCGTTCGAGCAATCTGGAGAGGATAGAAATCAATAGATGTGCTGAGCTGGCATCGTTGGAGGAAGAAGGGGATGATGAATGTGAATGGACACTCCCTTCCTTGGAGAAGCTCAGCATCAAGGAGTGTCCCAAGCTGGCTTCCCTTTCTCCAATCTTGCGTCGTTCGAGCAATCTGAAGATCATAGAAATCAAGAATTGTGCTGAGCTGGCCTTGTTGTCGTCTGAAGAAAGCGATGGTGACTGTGGATGGATGTTCCCTTGTTGCCTTGAGAAGCTCATTATTCATGACTGCAGTTCGAAGCTGCTACCTTCCCTTTCTCAAATGTTGCCTCACTTGACTGCGCTCGAACGATTACACATCGGTGGGTTCCGCAACCTGCAGTGCCTTCCTCCGAGCCTTCACAACCTCCGCTCGCTCAGAGTTCTCTACATAGTGGATTGCTCTGCCATCGAATGCTTGCCAGATGGGGTCCTCCCTCCCTCGTTACGGGAGCTGTGGATCGAGGGGTGTATGTTGCTGGAAGGGCGCTGCCGAGAGGGAGGTCCCGACTGCCCAAACATCCCCACCACAACCCGAGTCTACTTGGGGTAACCACACATCTTCCAGAGGGTACTTCTACAGCAGGTGACTGATGATACAGTCCGCTCTCTAATTTACATCAGAGCAAAAGTAAGTGGCACACGCGGCCCAAATGATATGTAATTTTATGTTCCCCGGCCCTCTCTGTTGTCAGTACTCAGATCTTCTCCGCTTATTATATTGGACCAGTGTATGTTAGTCACATGATCACTTTTTATTGTATAACTAAATATTTCTCCCTCCCAAGTACTACTCTTTTGTTCTTCTGAAAATATTTTTCCACAAAGCATCATCTGAGTTGCTTTAGATTCTAACGTGACGTTTAAAATCACACGCGCTTGGAACGATGAGTTAATTCGTACCTACGTACCTTTCATTACAGAAATCAAGCAACTTTTTTATGTAGTTAGAATGTTATGTGGTCCTATTATTAATCTATGATTCCTGAGCACGTTAATTATGCGGATGTTCAAACGTTTGCCCAAAATAAAAAAAATAAAGTGGGTTAAAAGGTTTCGTTTAATTTGTTGCCGCTAGCTAGCTCTGTAAAATTGTTTCATAATAATTTTTTAGGTCCGTTGGGTTGGCATGTTGATTATGATATATTATGACTTCTTACCCTTCCACATAAAATAATCTTCTTGAAATCTAAAACATTAATAGTCATGAGATTGATATTAGAAGAATATGAAGGAAGATGATGGGAAGAAAATTAAGGTAGTAAATAAACGAGGAAAAGATTTTTTTTTTTAATTTTTCAGACTATCAGCTAAATTTTAACAATTTAGTAACCTATCAAAAAACGTTTTAACAATTTAGTACTTGTCATTCATTGAGCATGTTATCATGGTACATAGTGGTGGATCCATTTTGTGACTAGTGGGGTCGCAGGATTCTATTGAATTTAAAAGTTTTATTAATGATGTAAATTTTATCATTAGTGACTCTATTAAATCAAGAATTTAAGGGTGCAGTTACTGAATGAAAATTCTAGATCCACAACTAATAGTACATTGACAAATTATTTGTTAGGGCATAACCGAAGGCCTTTAATGGTGGTCATCTCAGGTGTTTTCTAGGAATTTAGTGGCTAGGGCAGGGTCTGAGGGTGGGGACCCGGGTTTCAAGATATGTTTGTCCAGTGGCTCAACAAAAAAATAATAATAACTACAAATAGACCCCTCAGATCATACACATATATTTCTATGCGAAGTTGTACTCTTCATATTTTCACCAGATACGCCTGTATTAAGAAAAATTGTTTCAGGTATAGTCATCAGGGGGCAACACCACCAAAATCGACAGAGTCGTAAGTGGATATTATAAAAGATTCCAAGGGTATACTTGTTATTATTGTACTAATATGATAAGATTAAACAAGGGTAGACTACTATTTTTTAGCCTTAATCTATGAAATATTATACATTACGAGGGTATTTACTCCAAAATGTGAAGAGTATAGGTTCATGAGGTAGACTATACTAATTGAAAGGTCAAATGAAATTATCTATTGTACCATAACATACCCACCAAAAGCATCAAGAAAGCTAATCAACTAGGAGATTGATCACGTACACAACTTCCGGGAATCAACATACATATAACCAAGTAAGATTGAACCAGATTTCAAAAGGAGGTAGTGCAATTAGCAAATGTGCACAAGTGATTTCACTCAAGCACAGCTGAAATTGATATCACTGATTGCTCCTAACCACTCAAAAATATGATGTGAAAGAATAATCAAGAACATACCTTATTTATCTGAAGGAACATAGGAAATCACGTGTGTTAGAATATTCAAACAACAAGATCTTTGGTATGGAAACAACCCATAGACTTAAATGGCAAGACAAATGAGAGCGGCACTCTCTTACAAGAAGCTCATCTTGTCTAGGGCTACAGCAGCAAAAACGACTGGGCCATCAAGCATGAACCCACTGGCGTATCCTCATGTGCCAAGTCTTTGGTGGAGATAACGCTGCACGTTATAAGTTTGGACATTTGATCAATAACCATGTGCACAAGTTTACGTATTAGGAAACATTTAATCTCAGTTTCTTGCTGCAGGAGAAGAATGAGGTGTGCCAAAGATTCACATCTCAATCATGGAAATGGATAAACCTTATGACTATTTTAAAGTTATCTGCCTGTTCTTGGTTGGATACATACTGTATGTTCAAATGTATAGGCATTGGATACACTTGAAACTCTTAATGCAAACTCATACCTTATAAAATCTGAGGCGTATATATGTTCCCCTAGGTAGCACTTCATATCTATCGCCGAATGATTTATGTGATGCTCCAATGTTATTTCATGTAACATTATAGTGTTTATGAAATGTTTGATCCATGTTTCTTGGAAATACCCAAAGAGAACACAAGCTCACTTGATATTCGATTAAACCTTGTAAAGGCCGGAAAGTGGTCGGAGACTTCACTTTCTCTTGTACAGTTGTAGTAGTGGAAGAACTCGATTGAAACTGTGGAGACATGCTAATCTTGTAAAGAAGAGAAGCATCAAGGGCCCAGTGTTGGAATTGGAGAAAAATCTTCTGATGCTTAAATTAATAAGTTGATTTATTGTGGAAATGGATTTATGACGATCCATCCGATTGTTCGGATTTTATCATGTTCTCATATATATATATATATATATATATATATATATATATATATATATATATATATATAGTAAATTCAAGTCTCATCGAATATTAATCAAGTCATGGTGATCAGAGATAAATCGACAATCGTAAAGCGCAAGCGTGCCAGTCACGTAAGCAACAACAAGATCTATTTTCGAGTGTTGGAGTATTTTAAATCTCTTTACACACCATTTGACTTCGTCAAACGAAAATAGATATCGGATTGAGATCGATGACCCGTCATTACTTAAATACAATGAAGTTAATTACGTCTCTATGAGAGTGAAGACCCTTGATTAATCATAAAAATAGAGAATCTTATGATCTATAAATAAATCTATTAAAAAATATTTTGAACTTAAACCGAGATTGTCGGAGGAAAGGATGTGTATTGACAGTGCCCAATTCATTGTGGTCATTATTACTTTATTTATCATTATTTACTTTATTAACTTTTTATTTATTCATTCATTTATTTATGAAGAAATTGTGATGTACTCTCTCTTTTTTTTGGATATGGTGCTCACAGATTTGTTTGTGCGAGGGTGGTGCATTGTTTACTTATAATTATTTTTTATTTGAGCTAAGAATTCTCTCATCACCATTTCTTTTAATAACAAAAAAAAATGAGATGTAAGACTTGACGGAAAACGTGAAAGACAAAAGGCTACCTAGGTAATGATTGGGTGAGATGTTTCAAAAGGGGCCAAATGGAGATTTAAAAGAAGGGAGAATTAATGATCAACCAGGGATGTGACATCAATTTTAGATCCTTGTCAGTTTTTTCAAAACCATGCGGTTCTTCCTTTATGCAGGACTTATTTTTAAGTCCCTACTTTTTACCTCCGTTATCTCAAAGTGTGTAACCGTTATCCCAAAAGCCTGTAACTGTGTAACTTACCCAATTACACATGTCAGTATGTAATCATGTAAGTATGTAAATCTTGTAACTGTGTAACTTACCTAGTTACACATGTAAGTATATAATTACATGCTTACGCATTTACACATGTAACTATATAACTAAATATAAATTTTATAAGTTCGTAACTCTATAATTTTGGCTTATCTAGTAATATACTTACATAATTTTAGAATGATTTATCTAGTTATTTTAATTCGTAATATACCAAAAGTGTGTAACTGCATAAGTACGTACTTACACAATTACATATGTAACTGGATAAGTATGTAAATTCTGTAACTGTGTGATTTACCCAGTTACACATGTAAATCATGTAAGTATGTAAATTCTGTAACTGTGTAACTTACTCAGTTACACATGTAAGTATGTAATTACATACTTACATAGTTACACATGTAACTATGTAACTACATAGAAATTTTATAAGTTTGTAACTCTGTAATTAAGGTATACGCAATTACATACTTACATAGTTTTAGAAGGATTTATCTAATTATTTTAATTCGTAATATACCAAAAATGTGTAACTACGTAAGTACGTACTTATACAGTTACATGTGTAACTGCGTAAGTATGTAAATTGTGTAACTGTGTAAGTATGTAATTACATACTTACGCATTTACACATGTAATTATGTAACTAAATAGAAATTTTATAAGTTTGTAACTCTGTAATTATGGCTTATCTAGTTATATACTTACATAGTTTTAGAAGGATTTATCTAGATATTTTAATTCATAATATACCAAAAGTGTGTAAATATTGTAAGTACGTACTTACACAGTTACATGTGTAATTGGGTAAATATGTAAATCATGTAACTGTGTAACTTACCCAGTTACACATGTAACTATGTAACTGTGTAAGTACGTACTTACACAGTTACACATTTACCCAGTAATTAAATAGAAAATTTATAAGTTTTTAATTATGTAATTATGGCTTATCTAGTTATATACTTACATACTTTTTGAAGGATTTATCTAGTTATTTATCTAGAAATTTTATAAATTCTCCCTACCTGTGTAACTGGGTAAGTTACACAGTTACACGATTTACATACTTACCCAGTTACACATGTAACTGTGTAAGTACGTACTTACGCAGTTACACACTTTTGGTATATTACGAATTAAAATAACTAGATAAATCCTTCTAAAACTATGTATGAATATAACTAGATAAGCCATAATTACATAGTTACAAACTTATAAAATTTCTATTTAGTTATATAGTTACATGTGTAAATACGTAAGTATGTAATTACATACTTACACAGTTACACGATGTACATACTTACGCAGTTACACATGTAACTGTATAAGTACGTACTTACGCAGTTACACACTTTTGGTATATTATGAATTAAAATAACTTGGTAAATCCTTCTAAGACTATGTAAGTATGTAATTAGGTAAGCCTTAATTAAAGAGTTACAAACTTATAAAATTTTATGTAGTTACATAGTTACATATGTAACTAGGTAAGTATGTAATTACATACTTACATGTGTAACTGGGTAAGTTACACTGTAACAGAATTTACATACTTACATAATTACATACTTACATGTGTAACTGGGTAAGTTACACAGTTACAGAATTTACATACTTACCCAGTTACACATGTAACTGTGTAAGTACGTACTTACGTAGTTACACACTTTTGGTATATTACGAATTAAAATAACTAGATAAATCATTCTAAAACTATGTAAGTATATAACTAGATAACCCATAATTACAGAGTTACAAACTTATAAAATGTCTATTTAGTTACATAGTTACATGTGTAAATACGTAAGTATGTAATTACATGCTTACATGTGTAATTGGGTAAGATACACAGTTACAAGATTTATATGTAACTGTGTCAATACGTACTTACACACTTTTGGGATAACAGTTACACACTTTGAAATAACGGGGGTGGATAACGGGGCAAAAAGCAGTGAGTTAAAAATAAGTCCTGCATAAAGCAAGGACCACATGGCTTTGGAAAAGCTGACAAGGAACTGAAATTGATCTTAGATCCCTGCCAGGGACTAATCATTAATTCTCCCTTAAAAGAATCGATTGGGTTTTATTATTATTTTTTAAAGAGGGAAAATGGAAGGCCGAGGCGCTTCCAATCAGAAAGACTGGGCATGCTCCAATCGGAAGGATCACTTACCTTTTTTTTCATCTCCTTTATTATTATTATTATATGTTTATGTTTGTTCTTATTATTTATTCTTTTTTGTTATTACTATTCTCATTCATTTTTTATCTTTTCCTTATTATATTATTATTGTTTCTTTATCTTGCTCTTTGCTATGAGGGTGGTCGGTAATTTACCAAGCAAGCATCAAATTGTCTGGGCCTACCACTCGGTGTCGTCGAAGAGGCCATGCTCACTGCATCATTATCATTTATTTAATTTATTTGTTTATTTACATAAACATATAACACGAGCCAATGGAATGACAACAAGGGAAAGCATTCAATTGACGAAGACACAACAATTTTATAAACCGAGGGTGTCTAAATGGCACGCACCCCTGCCCACCATATGTCGGGGTGGTGCCCAAGGGTATCCATCTATAGGCCCGAGATGGTACCAGCGGAACAGTGTTTGCACCGGTGGCGATATAGATATTTGCTTATGGTATTGACTCATCGGGAAAGTTTACCCGGTGGCTGGGTTGGCCGAGACATAGCCGAAAAACACTCATATAAACTAATGGAATGCATGGTTCACATTAAATCTCATGGTGGAATGAACACCACTGGTTTATAGGGTGCACAAACTCACTGTATCACTACTCATAAGAGCCACTGGTTCACTGCATAAAAGGGGTCTCACTGGATCACTGCTCATTGGATCACTAAGTGGACAAAATCAGCGTATCATTATTCAAAAGAGCCACCAGTTCACCGCACAAAAGAGGCTCACCGGATCACTGAGTGGACATACCCACTGTATCTCTGCTCAAAAGAGTCACCGGGCTAGAGAATGAGGGTCTCATTGGGCTAAAAACGTACTGGATCAAAGTTACGATGTCAAGACTTCACTATTTCAGAGATCTCACCGGGCTGGCTTGCCATCGAGTCAACAATTTTTATAAATTTAGAATTTATGTTGACTTATTAAAGCCACCGGGTCATCGGAGTCACCAGATCATTGTCCCATTGGTACAAGAGTCACATTGAATGGAAAGCCATCGGTTCAATGGTTTGAACATATCATCGAATCAGCCACTGTGCAAGCTCATAGCTAGTATTGGTGCTGTCAGATTAGTAGAGACATAGAATCACATGCGAGGGAAAAATTCGATATCACATCTCTTTATTTTGCAAGTTGTAGAGGGTTGTACAATATCCATTCACCGCGATGGAGACGATACCAACATCGAGGCACATGCTGAAGGCATCACCACCATGGCACACGACACCGATTCTTGAGGCATGTCTATGAGGGAGCTGCTATACACTAAGACCAAAAAGAAGGGGCAAACACACATAAACGTCGCCGTTTAAATAAAATATCACATGTTATTTACCCTTTTGTGCTATATACTCATGGGTAGGTGGCTACAGTAGCCACCAGATCATATGTTCTACATAATGACGAGGGTTTTAGCGTGATATGATGGGACTGTCTGTGATACAATGGCACTGTGCAGGCCTACCAGATCAACCTAAATAGCACCCAATCTAAAGGGAATAGTAGAAAACCAAGCGTCTCTTCCACCTGACAGCTACATCTCATAGGAACATTCAACTAGAGGAAAATAGTATGATTATGGTATTCAAAAAAAGGAGGGAAATACTTACCCATTGGGCAACTAGTATGCCTCACATAGGAAAGATGGGGGACTAGTGTGAGGACTTGTGGACCGAAGTGGGCTGATGTTGGGTAAAAGATGGAACCCAAGAAGAGATGAGCCAAGGGTTAAAAGGAGAAAAGAGGTGATCGGGCCGCCCCAGACCAAAGTGGGATGATGTTGGGTAAAAGATGAAACCCAGGAAGAGATGTGCCAAGGGTTAAAAGGAGAAAGGAGGTGATCGGGCCGCCCTTGTAGATCTTGACTCTCGTCTTAAAAAGGCATAAGTGCTGCAAAGAAAATATAGAGAAATACGGAGCGCAACTCTTGGATGTGTACTTGATCGCTAGATATACGAGGGTGTTGATGGAGTATAAAAAATAAAGAATATGCAGCCAACGTGCAAAAAAGAGTGATCACGAAATACCTTTATGAGCAGGGGAGATTGTGGGAGAGAGCGGGTTTGCTTCTTCTTCTATGAGCACGACCGACCATGGTAGAAGGTTTCTTCAAGTTTGATTATCTTTAAAATACACACAATAAAAGAGGAGGAAAGACAACATGGTTTTGCCAAAAGACGTGATAAAATAGGTGGTTGCATGCATGCATTATGTGGTTGCATGCATGTATTATGTGTGTATGTTGATGAAAAAGTGATAAAAGGATTATGAACAAGAAGGAGATAGCCACGTTGGGGCTTAGATGAATAACGAGAGAAGAAAGAAGTGCTTCCCCTTTGTGTTGATGGCACAAGTGCTTGCTGGAGGGAGCTTTAGAAGATGTAAAGGAGGTGGAGCTGTTGCTCTTGACTCAGCTGTGGAGAGGAGAGGTGGTGTTGATGCATCGAGGCAGGAATCCGGCAGGGCTCCACCACAAAAGCTCTCTTGCAACTCGTTGAACGTGGGGGTGGTTAAATTGGTTGACCTATGGACATCGTCCCAAGAGTCATAATTATAGTGGAAGGGGCTCAGGACCCGAGGCAATAAGCTTTGTAAATCGCGACGGGTTCAATTGTCGCAATTAAAGGTGAATCAGGACAACTCAAGCGGACACCAATAAGCAGAGTTCGATCTGATTCGGATTCTGACGGAATTCGAAGATGACTTATGGAAAGTTGCCAAATAATCAATTGAGTTCAAAATAGCGACGAGGGAACCGGTCGCGGATCAAAAGAAGGCAATATTGAATAGTGACAAGATGACGCTTCACCTATTCAACTATCTAAATGTCTCTTCACCCACCGACAGTCGGAGTGTGGTCAAAGTCGGAGTGTGAAACGAAATCTTGATAGGGTGACTGATCGCGAATCAATTATAGCAGAGAATATTTCCAAAAACCATTAACAAAAATTGCTAGAGTGGAAGGTTAAAATATGGTATTGAAAATAGCGACCACTTATAAGGTCGTGGATAAGGGTCAGAATCCCAATCAGATTAGAATATAAATTGCGACGTGGTGAATGGATGTGTATATGAGCACAAAGGTGACCATGTAAGCTTTCGCGTATTTAGAGTTCAATCGTGACCACTAACCCCATCGCGTATATGAATTTATGGCAGCAAGCTTTAAGGATGATGGGGAAGCACCCCGAATGGGAGGGAGATCCAAAAAAATGGCGAAAAATACTCTCATAAGGTAAAAATGCAGCAATTCATGGTATTATAGCGTAATTCGAGATTTGCCCACGATGATGTCAATTTTAACGGAGAAACTTACTGCAATTCTGCAAAGTGCAGAAGTGCAGGCCACATAGACTGCCAACCCATGTAGCCCATGTGCATCATGCACATGGGCTACTAGCCCATGTGCCACAAAAAAATTGATACCACATGGGCTGATAGCTTATGTGACCTATACTTCTGCACTTTGCAGAAGTGCAGTAAACCTTTCTCATTTTAACATGTTTACACCCCTACGATCCATTAGATCGAACAAAGGGGGGGACCCATTACATGTGGTATTGTATAGATTCTTCTCAACCTAGAATGGATTTGTGAAGTTTCAGTTCAATGGATAGAAGGGTCCTTGTGATTTAGCATATGGACAAAGTGAAAAAACATCAAAATACAGAGGGCATTCACCACATCTCCTCTCTGGTACCATCGGCTACAGTAGTATAAAGGCTATGGAGATAGGCCTATTATCCATAGGGGAAATGAGAAAGCAAATAAACAAGAAATGTATGGGGATCATTAAAAGAAACATAGAATCTCTTCCCCCAACATACCACCGGTGCAACTTTATAAAGGCATGGAAAAAGAAACCTTAAACATATAAGGAGGGAGAAGAAGAAATGGATCCCATCACGACCGAGATGCCCAATCCAAGAGAGGAAAATATTACAATCCTAAAGCAATAGAAATATGTAAAGAGAAAGAACACTCATGAGTATGAGGGGGGAAAGAAGCTCGGTATAAGGCTTCCACAAGAAAACCTCTTTTTCTTTTCTCTTCCAACCCCCTTTGTTCTGCTCTCAACGCACTACCTCCGGGAAGAAGTTGGAGGACTGCCTTCGGATGGAGAGGAGGACGCAGCCGATCCCAGGAAGAAGCTTCCTCCTCAAGTTTCTTCCTCCCTTTTTCTTTAGCCCTTTTTCTTCCATTTGTTTCTGCTCTGCTCCCCCTCTCATGCAAGCCAAGCAAATTTGAGCTTTGGTGGTAAGAGAGAAAGTATATAATTTAAAGAGAATCATTGATTTATAAGAGAGATCACATGGATTATCTTTAAAAGAATAGTTTCATATTTAATCATATAAGATCCTTTGTTAATGCATTTAAGAGTTAGCAGGGATTTAATAGGAGATATAATATGGGTTAAAGTATTGTTCATGTAAAAATTAGGATTTTTAGACTTATACTATGAACGCGGTTAGGGGCATACCCGCTCTCATATCGTAGTCTACAGGTCCACCACATTTACCTTAGTTAACGCAGGGTATCGATAGGGCGCGACCTTAACGCAATATATTGCGCGACCGCGTTAAGATGACGGTCTCTATGTTTACCGTGTTCATCACACAGTGAGCGCGGTTGACAGTATTACAATAAAATGCTTAAATTTCGATACATAGGGCATGAAAAATCTTTTAAAATAATGCTAACTAGCTTATGAACATGTAGAAAGCATATGATTGTCACACAAACATGGATTGAACAAAGATTGAGAGTAAGAATAAAGGGTCGGGTACATGCATATTCATACACTTATGAAGCAAGTACTCATAATATACTTGATAAAAATTGGGGAAAAGATAAGAAACGAGTTTCTAACATCAAGAGCAACGTATAGAGAGAATTAATTAGATTTTGCTTGAGAGAATGTCTATCTTTAGACGACTTTGTGACTTTAGGATAAAAACGTGAAGAACAAATGAAGAACACCTTAAGGCTCCTCTTCTTTACGATCTCCTCCTCTTTTGACCTTCTCTTCTCGTGTTTGAGAGACTTCAAGCAGCAATAAGGTCGGCCACAAGGGTTTAGGGGTGTATTTATAGGAATAACAATTTTATATTCCTAATACTGCTATGATTCCTTACATTATGAGATTTTCATGTTAATCTCTATCTCGTAAGCTTTCCAAACTCCAATTGGGTTGGGATAGATTTGGAAAATGTGGCTAGTTGTTAGGGTAGTGTTAGGACTCTAATTTAGATAATTATAACATTTATTTAAGTTTATTTTGTCTATTTAAATAATAGAATAATGGATATTATGTATTAAATATTAGTTTCTTATGATTATATTTTTCTAACTCCTATTTTGGCCCAATAAATTTTTATGAACCAACCCATTTACCTATTTTAATTTATTGAGTTTTTAATTTGACATTTTTATTAAATTAATTCTAATTCATTTACTTAATTAAAAAAAAAATCGATCCTCCAAATTCACATGATATGACTTATCAAAGACTTCGGGATGATTTCACCTTTGAACTGAAGATGGTTCTTGTCAAAGTGTACTCTGACAAATTTCGGCCAGCTTTCAGAACATAGAATGGAAAAATTGGAAAAATTGGTATGGTATTCTGGCCTTCACCTCGGTGGGTAGAAGGGAATCTGTATGCAGCAAGCATAAAGGTACAAGTGGGCTTCATATATATGTGAGAGGGATACAAGCGACGATTCTAGCAAAAAACTGTTCTATTTATGGACCTCTCTGGTTAAAGGCAAACTTTGGCATCGTACACAGCTGGAAGAGCACCCTCCCTATCATAGAAGCAGGTTCTTGTCAAAATGTACTCTGACAAATTAATTTTCAGCCAGACTTTCAGATCATAGAATGGGAATTACGTAGGGAATTTAGAAGAATGGAAAAATTGGTATGGTACAAGCATAATAGTCTGGCATTCACCTAGCTAGCTAGGTAGAAGGGAATCTGTATCTATGCAAGCATAAAGGTACAAGCTGTGGGCTTATGATTTTTTTTTTTTTTTTTCTTTGGACCAGGTTCCTTGCTTCTTCTTGGTTCCATCAAATATTCCACTCCAACAATGTTGACGCGGGTCCCTACTAAGAGGGATGCGCGCAGCTCAGAAATATCAGGTCCGAAGGAAGGAATATTATTCTTTTTCCACCTTCCCTTAATTTGAAGTCACCTGAACAGGTTCAATCTGGTCACAGGTAGGGGGCCAACACCAGGTGCTGAGGCTGTTTCTTCTCTTGTTCTTCCGTGTTCTGTGTGTATGGTGATGATGCACCACTTGATTTCTTCTGAATTCCGTCTACCGTTAATTCCACCTTTCTCAGCTCTTATTAGTTTACAGGGTGATATTGTTATTTGTTACATGTGGTTCTTTTTCAAAGGAAAAATGGAAATCTAAAAGACTTGAGAAGATTGGGAGTTGATCGTTGGGACCATGATTATTTTTTTCAGACTTAGTTCTTAAGCCATCATTGGCGACTGGAATATATAACACCATGTCAAACAATGACATAGTGAGAATATTCCTCTATATAATGGTCTTTGATTAGCGCTAGTACTATAAATGTTCGGCAGCATGTAATAATTGGTTGGATGGACTCTTTGTTTGATACGAGAGATGATCTCAACAAATTAAATCTTTCCGATGTTTACTTATCTTCATCTGGCCTTAGCTGACAAAATACTAACTGGTGGTTCTCTGCCTCTCAGGTGTTCCAGAAAGAAGAAAAGGAAAAGCATCGCCACAACTTCACTAATTCTGTTGAGGCGGCATGAATTTCTTGCTTTGATTCTTCACCCGGTCGTTTTCACAGAGGAACTAAAAGATAAAACGTCTTCGAGGTAAAGCAAAACTTAGCTAATGGAGATGCCATTTTGATTTGATCCAGCACTTAACTTATAGATCGTTGCACCTTAAATGATGCTCATTCAGGGCAAGACTTGGATCTTTGCTGTCAATCCACCTTTTTCCTGTCGTTGGACGGTGTTTTGAGGATCGAGGCCAACAAGTAGTAGCGGTAAGTGATGTTAATGTTTCTTCTTCTTTCTCATCAAGATAAGATATTATTGGGGACAGCTGCAAGTCGTCGCCATAACAACAAAGTCGTCTCTAATGATTATTAGGGACGGCAATAACGCCGTCGCTAGTCGTCCCTAATAAGTCCATCACCAATAATATTGGGGAAGGTTAAATCACATCCATCCTCAATAATATTATTGGGGACGGCTTATTATCTGTCTCTAATAATTTAATTGAGACGGATATGATACACTGTCTCCAATAAAATTATTAGACACGAGTACAAAATCATCCCAAAAAAATATATTAGTGATGAATAAAGCCGTCTTTAATAGCTTTATTGGGACAAGTAAGAAGCCGTCCTCAATAGCATTATGGGGGACGGATGTGCAGTAGTCTCCAATATATTATTGGAGATGGTGTGCAGTAGTCTCTAATGAGGCTATTGGATAGATGACTAAAGCTGTCCAATAATACTATTGGGGACGGCTGGAGCAATCCTATGACGGTTCTTGTCGTTCAAACCCGTTAACCTAATAACGAGCTTGACTCGACTCCGTCTCTCGTAAACAGACCAAAATCTTGCAAGAGATGCCAACTCAAATGTCTGTGGAAATATAAAAGAACACATTAAACATATATAAGATTACACATCTCGCGCATATTTACATGAAGTATACATAGTCAATTCTCAATTAGAGTCAAATACAAAGTACAACAGCCTGGGGCATACCCGAGGTGAAATAGAAAGTAAATTACACTGCTGGAGTTGCAAACCCAACTCCGCTATGATGTGTTCTGAACTAGACGAGGGATGAGAACCTTCCTGCTCTCCTTCACCTAAAAGGAGTGAGGGTGAGCCTCACAAGTCACTGGCTCAGTAGAAAAACTCCCTCAAAAGTCGAGACAACACCAATTTCATGAGAAACAGGAGTAAAACATTAAATTAAACAATTAATAGTGCTACCTATACATGATGCTACATCTACATTCTAAATAACAAAACCTTGCTAATAACATGGATTAGGATTTAATAAATAAATAGCAAAAACATGCTCAAGTGTACGAGCTAAGGAAGGGTAACGCCACACTTGAGTCACGAAACCTAGTTCGCGACATCAGCTACTGACCCGAACAAACCACGCAGAACTACCTCTCAGTCTCGTAATCACGGACAGAAGGTCCAACTACTGCGCACCTCTACAGTGCCAACAAGCTGTGGAGACCAACCAACACACACCTATAGTGACACATGCGGTAGACCCACGCCTGACACGCCTCTAAGAGTTTCAGAACCCTTAGGCCTTGTTTGTACCAAGATAAAAACAATGAGGATAGGGATATGTCATCCCTTGTACCATATCCTATCCCCATGTCATTTTGTATAGTCAAGAATAAGAAAAGATGATATCATTAAAATGTGTTTGGTACAAAAGAGAATAAGAATGGGGATAATTTATTGAAAATTTTCTAAATATTATTATATCTTGTAATATCATACGGCCAGTTGGGAGATTCCTTGTGCAACTCTAAGAACACCCCAGACAACTTAGAACACAATCATGAAAAGATTCAAAAACCCTGGAATGGCGAATAAATGAGACCAAGCAGTAGAAAGCAAAGAGGAAGACAAGGAACACGCCACACACAGTTCTTGAGAATCCCTCCTTTACCTTTATTCACCCAGCTTCCAACCCTCCATTGCCAAGAAAGAAACCTCTTTCCACCCCCACCATGGCCGCCACCATCTCCACTTCCCCTTCCCGTCCTCCAATCCCTCATCTTCCTCCTACACCTTGCACAACCTCATCATCTCCTTGACATGGCTTTCACCTTCCACGTCTCACCTTCTGCACCGTTTCTTCTTCTCTTTGCAGCCACCGCAAGCTTCTTCTAGATCTTGCACTCCTGCTTGGCTCAGTCCAGCCTCTGCTGGACCACCTACGACGATGTCCACATCCACTACCCATTCGGTATCGACGGCTGCGGAAGCCCCTACTACCGCAACCTTCTCGTCTGTGATGCCATAACGCCTTCTTCCGCCCCGCGCCTCCACCTCCGGACACCGTCGGGCACATACCCCGTCCTGAACATCGGCTACTCCGAACCCCACCTGGTGGTCTCCGACCCTTCAATGTGGAGCTGCGATGACGCTGCTGGTCAACTCACCTCCTGGAGTCAGAGAGGAAGAGGACGACGCAGGGCTTAGGGCACGGAGGGGTGAGGGGGCCGAATAGGGGAAGGGGGAAAAAGGGGGGGGGGGATACGCGGAGGGGATATTTTATTCCCACAAAAAGTGGGAATGATATATCCCCAATGATATCCCTGTTTTTAGAGATATCCCTGGTCAACTTATAATTAGGATATCACCATAAATTTGGTGATACCAGACATAAAAAAGGGGATAGACCAAGGATATCTCCTCCTTCCTGGTACCAAACATGAGCTTAGAGTGAGGCTGTGAAACATGGGACTAGCTGGGGACCAGTATGTTTATCGGTGTATGTCCCCCAACCACGAGCATGCTACAAGCGACTGAACTGAGAACCAACACATCACAAGTCGCTACCCCTCTGTCATCCTTCCCTCAGCCGGACATACAACTCGACAGACGAGTGAGGGTGTCCAGAAAGATGGCACAGACTTTGACAGTACACACAGTACTAGGACAAACTTCGAGCACTAACATGTCTCGCTCACAGAGAACTTGGGGTACCCGACTCGAGAGGTAACCACGGAAGGTGTTGTACTACCCAACTTGCCACGTAGACACAAACCATGCATACACGATATTCTCTAACCATGACACGTGCCAAAGAACCACTTTCCTACTTTCAATACATTAAGTAACAGCACATGACCATCACATAACCTACTTCCATAAGACTTATCACAAATGGGTCACTGCCATTGGAACTTAAAATGCGACCAACACAGGTGTCGCACAAAGCACACCCAAAACGTGATGTATAAAAGCGATGCCTTTAAAAGTAGAATCGCGACGGCTCATGCCGTTGCATTCAAAACGCGACGACTGGGTCCACTCACCTGTTTAGCCGACGAGCCAACCCAGTCTTCATCTCCGAAAATCCCACAAAACACCATTTTACAACTATAAAACCTAGATATATGCATTCTCACAGTTACTTAATTATGCTTGCTATTGACTATCAGGAACTTCATGCATCACATACTTCAGGCTCGATCCATACAATTAAAAATGAGAAGAATGCCCCTACCAATATGAAGAACGCGAAGAACATCGTTGCCCTGGCATTTTCCGTGCTCCGAACAACCTCCTCATGACGGAAACATGCCAAACTACGAGCCACGAGCTCCGAATCACCCAGAAACCCCGCAACAACGTCCCCCTCAGCCGAACAGTGTTTCCTGCACTGTTTGGCCAAGGTTCGACCAAAAGAACATAACAACCAAAATCTCAACGGAGTGCGCCATCGCGTTTAAATCGTGATGTCCCCCGTCATCGCATTTAAATGCCAACGTCTGTGGACATCAAAAATAAAGTAGAATGTGAGCCCCAATTGCACATCACAAATGGGCCCATTTACTGGCCCAAGGCAGGTCCAAAGAGAACACCCCATGCAAGGGGTCATCTTAAGAGATCCCTCACCTCCCCTCTACAAAAGCGCTTCTGCAAAAGGGAAGCTTTTGGACCGGGGCGTGGCTACCTTTTTTGGGAGAGGGACTGCTTGTGGCTTGGGCAACAGAGAAGAGAGGACGAGAGGGCTAAGAAGAAAAGGGGGGGGGGGGTTCTCTGGTTCTTGGGGCTCCTGCGCAGAAGACAAGAGAAAGGGAAGAGGTCAGAAGGAAGAGAAGAGAAGGAGGACGGACGCTCTCTCTCCATCCATCGACAAGAGGGGAACAACAACACAAAAAGAAGAAGGTTACTTGAGGCGGAAGGCATCCATCTGGGGTTCTCCACCTCCCTCCTTCCCGAAGTCTCAGGCGAACAAAAAAAAAAAGAAAGACACCTAGATCTATCAACACTCTTGTAGAAAATTCAAAGATAGGCAGTATACCTTCAATTAAATTAGATGCTTCTGCCTGCGCCCTAGTGATAGCCATAACTCGTCCTCGACCCCTCTGGAAAGGCGGACCTCTACCTCGATCTGTTGGTGGCTGTTGCTACTAGGGTGCTGCTCTACCATAATTGTACTCTCTAGGGTACGAACAATTCCTAATTAAATGTCTCGGCTGACCACAATTATAACATCTATAGCGTGGAGGAACCACATGCTGCCTGGCTATACTCTATTGGGACTCCTCTGGCTTCGGCCTAAAGCCTTGACCCTGTTGGAATACCTGTTGTCTACCACTTCCTCGACCTCTGAATATCTTCTTTAACTTAGAACCCCACTTAGTAAACCATGATGATGATGCTCCTGATGGTGTCTTGCTCTTACTAACTCATGGAGATCGCTATGGAAGTTGAAAACTACTTGACTCCCCTTTCTACCTGGCCTGCATAGTCCTCTCCAAAATAGCTGCTTACTGAGTCGCTTCCTCCACTGTTCTACACATTAGGAGAATCACTGCATCCTGCAACTCTAGTCTCAATCCTCGGATGAAATACTCCACCATCATTGCATTATATGTAACCACATATGGTGCATACCTGCTTAATGCCATAAACCTCATCTGATATTCCAGTACCGACAAATTCCCCTACTATAATGTTCTAAACTGCTCTCTTTTAGCTTGCTGAATTCGGACTGGAAAGAAAGTGTCATTGAACACTCCTAGAAACTCCGGCCAAGTGATGAAATCTTCTATCCTTCCCGCAAATGCCGTCTAGACCTTCAATCTCCATCATTCTTGTGCGAAGCCACGCAACTGATATGTAGCCAAATCACTCTATCCGCCTGTGGACACCTTACAGTAACAAGGAGGCTCTCAATCTCGTGCACCCAATGCTCTACTTTGTCTAGATTTGGACCTCCTGAATATGTGGGTGGCTACAACCTCAACAACCTCTCCACTAACACTGTAGGCTCCTCTGTACCAACTGGACGTGCTGGTACCACTGGACGTACAGGCACAACGGGTGGTACCTTAACTCCTGGTGGTGGTGTGGGTGGTGCCACTGGTACTGGTACTGCTTCTTCAACAACCTGAGGTGCTACCGCTACTGGCTGGACTGTGACCTACTGATCCAACCTCGTTCGAATCTCTATAATACTCTCCCACAATCTCTCAATCAACTGGTGCGTAGACTCTTCCAGCTCATCTCCACCACCTCCCCAATCTCTTCTATCAACCATTTCAAATGCTGCACATACATCATTCCAAACCACATAATACACTAACTAGTCAATACAAACAAGGGTCAACTACCAGCAGTAGACTAAAGTAGAGATAAGCTATGTAAATATCTCTGTTCCTTTATATTCACACAGACCTTGCTCTGATACCAATTGTGACGGTCCTTGTCATTCATACACGTTAACCTAATAACGAGCTTGAGTCGACTCCACCTCCTGCGAATAGGCTAAAGCCTCGCAAGGGATACCAACTCAAATGTTCGTGGAAATATAAAAGAACACATTAAACATATATAAGATTGCACATCTCTCACATATTTACATGAAGTATACATAGCCAGTTATCAACTAGAGTCAAATACAAAGTACAACAGCCTGGGGCATATCCCATGGTGAAACAGAAAGTAAAATTACATTGTTGGAGGTGCAGACCCAACTCCACTACGATGCGGCTACAAACTAGACGAGGGACGGGAACCCTCCTGCTCTCCTTCACCTGAAAGGAGTAAGGGTGAGCATGACAAGTCACTGGCTCAGTAGGGAAACTCCCTCAATAGTCAAGACAACACCAATCTCACGAGAAACAGAAGTAAAACATTAAATTAAACAATTAACAATGCTACATCCACATTCTAAATAACAAAACCTTGCTAATAACCTGGATTAGAATTTAATAAATAAATAGCAAAACACGCTCAAGTGTATGAGCTAAGGTAGGGTAACGCCACACTCGAGTCATGAAAACTGGTTCGCGACACCAGCTATTGACCCAGACAAACCACACAAGACTATACCTCTCAGTCTCATAGTCACGGACAGAAGGTCCAACTGCCACTCCACCTCTACAGTGCCAACAAAATGTGGAGACCAACCAACACCACACCTATAGTGACACACGTTGCAAACCCATGCCTGGCACGCCTCTAAGAGTTTCGGAACCCATAGAGTGAGGTTGTGGAACACGAGACTAGCTGAGGACCAATACGTATACTAGGGATTTCTGATTTGGTCGAGACAATCAAACGCGTGGATGAATATGCAGAAAAGAAGCAGCTTCAGGACAAGGATGTGCACAAGTGGGTTAGTGATCGCAAGAATGCTGGGTATGACATGGAGGATGTGCTATGTGACTACATGGTGATGGTTTCAATTGAGGATGGGCAAGGAGTTGTAACACGGTGGATGGGGCTAGCCAAAGACGGCCCTACCTGGTATGTGGCATCGCCTCGACGAAGAAGTTCTAGGGCGACATGAGGAATATCCGACGAAGGGTTCTCACATCACCAAGAGAGTGTGAAAATGATTATTTGGTGTTCTAGAAGACTTCTAGAATAGCGGAATGATGTTAATTGTACTCCAAAACAAAAACAAGTCCTTTATTTTAGGGTTTAAGTGCACAATTTCAATCCTTTTACCAGATATTTTATGAAGTATTTTATAGCAAATCTGAGCTTTGGTGGTAAGAGAAAGTATATAATTTAAAGACAATCATTGATTTAAGAGGGAGATCATGTGGATTATTTTTAAAAGAATAATTTCATATTTAATCATATAAGTTCTTTTGTTAATGCATTTAAGAGTTAGTATGGATTTAATAGGAGATATAATATGGGTTAAAGCATTGTTCATGTAAAAATTAAGATTTTTAGACTTACACTATGAACGATGTTAGAGGCATACCCGCTCTCATATTAAGTCCACAGGTCCACCACATTTACCTTAGTTAATGTAGGGTATTGTTAAAGCACGACCTTAACGCAGTAATTGCGCGACCACGTTAAGATGACGGCCTTTGTGTTCACTGTGTTCATCACATAGTGAGCACAAGTGACAATATTACAATAAAATGCTTAAATTTTGATATATGGGGCATGAAAAATCATGAAACTAGTTTTAAAATAATGCTAACTGGCTTATGAACATGTAGAAATCATATGATTGTCATGCAAACATGGATTGAACAATGATTGAGAGTAAGAATAGAGGGTCGGGTACATACATATTCATACACTTAAGAAGCAAAATACTCCCAACATGCTTGATAGAAATTGGGGGAAAGATAAGGAACGAATTTTTGACGTTAAGAGCAACATATAGAGACAATTATTAGATTTTACTTTAGAGAACACTTATCTTTGGACGATTTTTGTGACTTTAGGACAAAAACATGAAGAACAAATGAATAACATCTTAAGGCTCCTCTTTTTTTTCTTTTTTTTTAAGGCTCCTCTTCTTCACGATCTCCTCCTCTTTGGCCTTCTCTTCTCGTGTTTGAGAGACTTCAAGCAGCAATAAGGTCGGCCACAAGGGTTTAGGGGTGTATTTATAGGAATAACAATTTTCTATTCCTAATACTGCTATGACTCCTTACATTATGAGATTTTCATGTTAATCACTATCTCTTAAGCCTTCCAAACTCCAATTGGGTTGGGATAAATTTGGAAAACGTAGCTAGATTGTTAGGGTAGTGTTAGGACTCCAATTTAGATAATTATAACATTGATTTAAGTTTACTCTATCTATTTAAATAATAGAATAAAAGATATTATGTATTAAATACTAATTTATTATTATTATATTTTTATAACTCCTATTTTGGCCCAATAATTTTTTATGAACCAACCCATTTACCTATTTTAATTAATTGAGTTTTTAATTGGAGAATTAATTTCAGGTCCCTGGCAGGGATCTGACATCAATTTCAAGTTCCTGTCAGCTTTCCCCAAGTCATGCGGTCCTTGCTTTATGCAGGACTTATTTTTAAGTCTCTACTTTTTGTCCCCATTATCCTCCCCCGTTATCTCAAAGTGTGTAACCGTTATCCCAAAAGTGTGTAACTTATTACCCGGTTACACATGTAACTGTGTTACCTAGTTACCTAGTTATATACTTACACAGTTACACGTGAAACTATGTAACTACATAGAAATTTTATAAGTTTGTAACTCTATAATTAGGACTTACCTAATTACATAGTTACATAGTTTTAGAAGGATTTACCTAATTATTTATAACCGTTATTCCAAAAGTGTGTAAGTACGTACTTACACAGTTATATATAAATCATATAATTGTGTAACTTGTTACCCAGTTACACATGTAACTGTGTTACCCAGTTACCCAGTTACATACTTACACAGTTACACATGAAACTATGGAACTACATAGAAATTTTATAAGTTTGTAACTCTATAATTAGGGCTTTACCTAATTACATAGTTACATAGTTTTAGAAGGATTTACCTAATTGTTTTATAACCGTTATCCCAAAAGTGTGTAAGTGCGTACTTACACAGTTACATATAAATCTTGTAATTGTGTAACTTACCCAGTTACACATGTAACTGTGTTACCCAGTTACACATGTAAGTATGTAATTACATACTTACACAGTTACACATGAAACTATGTAACTACATAGAAATTTATAAGTTTGTAACTCTATAATTAGGACTTACCTAATTACATAGTAACATAGCTTTAGAAAGATTTACATAATTATTTTAATTCGTAATATATCAAAAGTGTGTAACTGCGTAAGTACGTACTTACACAGTTACATGTGTAACTGGGTAAGTATGTAAATTTTGTAACTGTGTAACTTACCCAGTTACACATGTAAGTATGTAATCATGTAAGTATGTAAATTCTGTAACTATGTAACTTACCTAGTTATACATGTAAGTATATGTAACGCCCCGGAAAATTTTTAAATGTAAGAAATTATGATAATGTGGTCATTATACATTATGATTGACATTAAATTCAAATAATTAGAATTTGGGCTTAGTTAGTGGTAATATACGTTACCTCAGTGTCGTACACAGAGGTGCGCGCTCCGACAGGGCGACACCAAAAACTGTAACGAAATAAAAATCCAAATGCACCATAATTTTTAGAAAAATGTGGAGATATCAGAAATGTATATATCCAGATTTGTTGACGTACAGATTTCGAGATTAAGTCGATGCAACTATTTTTCGGGCAATTTAACACTCTGTGTAAAATAAAATCTAAAAATTAAACTAAAATTACCATAATTTGTAAACCTATCACATTAGTCTATGGTTAAAATCTTAACATAAATGGACATCGTTTGAATATATAAAAATGTAGACAATTAGACCAGCCGAATTATGCTCCAATTACGGTGGGAAATTTTTGAAATTTTTGGACAAAGCACGACAGCCATGCTGTCGACAAGGCCAAATCTCAGAAATTTTGCACCTCTCAAATCTAACCCACTCCATATTTAAAACATTGGTTAGTTGTAGCAAAGTCTATCAGTTCTTTCCTTTGAAAATACCAAAACATCCAATAACGAAGGAAAAAAAATTGTATTGGCCATAATTTTCCATTAGATGTCTTGTAAGTTGTAACTAGAAAAATATCAATTACCCATGTGCAAAGGGTTGCGGGACCTCTCGGGGTCTTCTATCTTGCGGACGGTAACTAGCAGTTCTCTTATAACTATTTGCTATTTTTGAGGCTAGCCCTACTATTGCTTCCTTTAGTGATTTGAGCTTGTGCATAGGGGTGATAGTGTGTATTTGGTTCCCAAGTCCCAATGAACATCACTGTCCTCGAGATGCTCTTATACTCTTGGCCAAATTTCTTCAGATTTCCTGGGCGGCATTATACTCATCTCACATTTTCTTTATACCTCTTGGTCATACTGTTTTAGAGCTTTGGTCATACATCAATATACATATTGAGATCATGTGGACAACACAAGGCTTTGTGTACGTTTTACCCAATGCAATGCTCATATCCAGTCCCTGCCAATATGGATCAAGCTTTTATTGCCTGCTATAGTAATTGGAAATGATCTATGCCACATGTGAATACTTGCAACGACATGGGTGCCTCTTTCTTGATATTTGCCACATCACAATTTCTGGGATTTGGCATTGTCGGCAGCATGGCTGTCGACAGGTGCCGTGTCCAAAATTCTTAGAAATTTTCAACCATAATTGGATAGTAATTTGGCTGGTCTAATTATCCATATTTTTATATATTCAAACGATGTCCGTTTATGTTAAGATTTTAACCATAGACTAATGTGATAGGTTTACAAATTATGGTAATTTTAGTTTAATTTTTAGATTTTATTTTACACAGAGTGTTAAATTACTCGAAAAATAGTTGCGTCGGCTTAATCTCGAAATCCGTACGTCAACAAATCTGAATATTTATATTTCTGATATCTCCACATTTTTCTAAAAATTATGGTGTCCACGAATTTTTATTTCGTTACAGTTTTTCGGTGTCGCTCTGTCAGAGCGCACACCTCTGTGTACGACACTAAGGTAACGTATATTACCACTAATTAAGCCCACATTCTAATTAGTTCAATTTAATGTCAATCATAATGTATAATGACCACATTATTCATAATTTCTTACAATTAAAATTTTTCGGGGCATTACGTATACTTACATGTATAACTATGTAACTATGTAATTAGGTAAGCCCTAATTATAGAGTTACAAACTTATAAAATTTCTATATAGTTACATAGTTTCATGTGTAACTGTGTAAGTATATAACTGGGTAACTGGGTAACATAGTTACATGTGTAACTGGGTAACAAGTTACACAATTACAAGATTTATATGTAACTGTGTAAATACGTACTTACACACTTTTGGATAACGGTTATAAAATAATTAGGTAAATCTTTCTAAAACTATGTAACTATGTAATTAGGTAATCCCTATTTATAGAGTTACAAACTTATAAAATTTCTATGTAGTTACATAGTTTCATGTCTAACTGTGTAAGTATGTAACTGGGTAACAAGTTACACACATTTGGGAACAGTTACACACTTTGAGATAACGGGGGAGGATAACGGGGACAAAAAGTAGGGAAAAATAAGTCCTACATAAAGCAATGACCGCATGACTTGGAAAAAGCTGACATGGACCTAAAATTGATGTCAGATCCCTGTCAGAGACCTGAAATTAATTCTCCCTTTTTAATTTGACATTTTTATTAAATTAAATCTAATTCATTTACTTAATTAAATAAAAAATTGATCCTCCAAATTCACATGATATGACTTATCAAAGACTTCGGGATGATTTCACCTTTGAACTGAAGATGGTTCTTGTCAAAGTGTACTCTGACAAAATTTCGGCCAGCTTTCAGAACATGGAATGGGAATCTGTATGCAGCAAGCATAAAGGTACAAGTGGGCTTCATATATATGTGCGAGGGATACAAGGGTCGATTCTAAGCAAAACTGTCCTGTTTATGGACCACTCTGGTTAAAGGCCAAACTTTGGCATCGTACACAGGTAGAAGAGCACCTTCCCTATCATAGAAGAAGGTTCTTGTCAAAATGTACTCTGACAAATTAATTTACACCCAGACTTCAGATCATAGAATGGGAATTACGTAGGAAATGTAGAAGAATGGAAAATTGGTATGGTACAAGCATAATAGTCTGGCATTCACCTAGCTAGCTAGGTAGAAGGGAATCTGCATGCAAGCTTAAAGGTACAAGCTGTGGGCTCATGCTTTTTCTTTTTTTTTCTTTGGACCTGGTTCCTTGCTTCTTCTTGGTTCCATCAAATATTCCACTCCAACAATGTTGACGTGGGTCCCTACTAAGCGGGATGCAGCTCAGAAATATCAAGTCCGAAGGAAGGCACATTATTCTTTTTCCACCTTCCCTTAATTTGAAATCACCTGAACAGGTTCAATCTGGTCACAGGTAGGGGCCAACACCAGGTGCTGAGGCTGTTTCTTCTCTTGTTCTTCCGTGTTCTGTGTATGGTAATGATGCACCTCTTGATTTCTTCTGAATTCCATCTACCGTTAATTCCACCTTTCTCAGCTCTTACTAGTTTACAGGGTGACAGTCTATGATATTGTTATTTGTTACATGTGGTTCTTTTTCAAAGGAAAAATGGAAATCTTAAAACACTTGAGAAGATTGGGAGTTGATCGTTGGGACCATGATTTTTTTTTCGGACTTTGTTTTTTCCCCCTTTTTACATACATCATCTTGAGTTCTTGAGCCATCATTGGCGACTGGAATAACACCATGTCAAACAATAACATAATGAGGAATAATATTCCTCTATATTAAGGGTCTTTGATTAGCACTAGTACTATAAACGTTCGGTGGCATGTAATAATTAGTTGGATGGACTCTTTGTTTGATACGAGAGATGATCTCAACAAATTAAATCTTCCCGATGTTTACTTATCTTCATCTGGCCTTAGCTGATAAAATACTAACATGGTGGTTCTCTGCCTCTCAAGTGTTCCAGAAAGAAGAAAATAACGGAAAAACGTCTCCACAGCATCACTGATTCTGTTGAGGCGGCCATGAATTTTTTGCTTTGATTCTTCACTCGGCCGTTTTCACAGAGGAACTAAAAGATAAAACGTCTTCGAGGTAAAGCAAAACTTAGCTAATGGAGATGTCATTTTGATTTGATCCAGCACTTGACTTATAGATCGATGCACCTTAAATAATGCCCCTGCAGGGAAAGACCCGGATCATTGCTGTCGATCTACCTTTTCCTGGTCATCGGATGGTGTTTGGAGGATCGAGGCCAATCTCATACATCACAAGTAGTAGCGGTAAGTGATGTTAATGTTTCTTCTTCTTCTTCCTCATCTTTCTCAAGTTTGCACGCTAAGTCGATCCCAGTTGTCATGATTTTTGTATGTGGAATCTTATATGATCTACCTTTGTGATACTAATTAATGGTGGCATATCCACCCTCGCAGTTGCAGCTGCAGTGCGCACGTTCGCCTTTTGTCAATGGAGTGTGTCGCTGCAGTTACTTCAATCATCTGCCCCGTTGTAGATGTCTTCAAAAACGATATATATGCCAAGGCCAAAGAAGAGTTCAAGTGTGTTCTACTTGAAGGATAAGATGAATGGGATTTCTGACTTGGTGGAGACAATCAAACTCGTGGACGAAGATGCAGAAAAGAAGCAGCTTCAGACGGAAGATGTGCGCAAGTGGGTTAGGGATCGCAAGAATGCTGGGTATGACATGGAGGATGTGCTCTGTGACTACAGGGTGATGGTTTCAACAGAGGATGGGCGAGGAGTTGTAACACGGTGGATGGGACGAGCCAAAGACGGCCTCTACCTGGCATGCGGCATCCCCTTGTCTTGCTGTGTCGAGATTAACACCCCCCGCATAGAGATAGCACGCAGGCTTCGATCCATCCACAAGAATCTGGACGAGATAAACCAACGGAAGCCAAATCTTAGTCCTGTTCAACATTCGGGTGGTGGAAGTAATGAATCAGATGCCACAACTAGTAGGGAGACTACTGCACTGGAGGATAAGGAGAGGCCAATGATCGGGAGAAACAAATTGAAGACACAGATAAAGGAAGCCTTGCTCAATTCCTCCAGAGCCAGCACTTCAAAGTTATCGATTGTATGTATAGTGGGAGTTGGTGGGATGGGAAAGACAACCCTCGCACAGAACATCTTTAATGATAAGGATGTAAAAGCGGTTTTTTCCTTCATGAAGTGGTTGTATGTGGGAGACAAATTTGACTGCCACGGGCTTTTGAATAAAATCACTGGCAACGGTGGCCAACATGGTGATCTAAACGATCTGCATTTGACCGTTGCAGAGAAGATGAAAAAGGAAAGCTTCTTGATTGTTCTAGATGATGCATGGTGCACCAATGCTGAAGAATGGGGACGATTTCTGAGTCCTCTATCTCAGGGAGACAAAGGAGGAGCCATAATTGTGACTTCTCGAAATTCAACAGTTTGGACGGAGATACCTCACGGGACAAAATATTTATATAAGCTAGCAAAGATGTCAGATGCAGAGTGCATGAGATTTTCAAAAACTGGGCGTTCATGGGGCAGAAAGCAGAGACATACCCCGATTTAAAACATCTATCAGAACAGGTGGTTCAAAAGCTGAAAGGAGTACCTCTTGCAGCAAGGATCCTCGGAGGATACCTGAACAAACATCTTCATGACCGGCATAAGTGGATAAACGTCGTAGAAGTGGGGTGGCCGCACGCAGATAAAGAAAATGTGGTTGCCGGAGTGGTCGGATTAAGCTACCTCCACCTGCCCTCGCATTTGAAACCTTGCTTTGCTTATTGTGCTATGTTTCCCAAGGGTTTTGAATTTAACAAGGAGACTATGGTTCAAATGTGGATAGCTCAAGGGTATGTTCAGAAGCGTGATGAGAATGAGTTGATGGAACACACTGGGAGTGACTACTTCAATGAGCTGTGCCAAAGATCATTTTTGCAGCGTCGTGAATTTTATGGTGAATGCTACATAATGCATGATTTAATTCATGACTTTGCCGTAAAGGTCTTTACAGAAGGATTGCAGGTGGGTGCAAGTGACACAGAGGATGGTGCGTCGCTTGAGGAGATACGTCATTTGTCAGTCTCCTATAATAGAACAGAGCCACAAGAACTCAAGAGATTGCACGATTTTAAGAAACTACGTACTCTGATGCTTAAATCAGATATTACCATTGCTGCGCCCCCCATGGATGTGCTTGCCAAGTTCAAATATCTCCGTCTATTGGTCTTATATGTCGATGATCTGTCAGAGTTTCCAGATTCAATCCGGCAGTTGCAGTTTCTTCAATACCTAGACATATCAAGTACTAGAATAAGGGCATTGCCTGAACTAGTGTGTGATTTAGTTAATCTTCTATTTTTGATTTTGCGGGATGGTTGTGCACTGCCTGAGGGAATGAATAGCTCGTTAACTTGAGATTTATAAAAGTAGGAGGTGCAGGAGTCCCACAATTTAAGGGGATCGGGCAGTTAACTTCTCTCCAAATACAACTGCACACGTTCAAAGTAGAGAACAAAAGCGGATGGAAGATATCAGAGTTGGGGGGTTTGAATCATCTACATGGAAAACTTGTTATACGTGGTCTTCAAAATGTACTGCAAGGAAAAGGCTGAGCAGGCTTGGTTGAAGCGAAAGGTGCACCTTGAGAGTTAGTGTTGGATTGGACAGAAGAAGAAGAGGAGTTAGTGTCGGATTCGACAGAAGAAGAAGAGACAGTGCACTCAAGCCTACAACAAGAACATGTTGTTGACGGCCAGTACCCTTTTATATATTATTTAATTGCTTTTATTTTGTTTCAATGAAATGAGAGATAAAAAACTGTGATACTAGATTTTGCAGTTAAGAGATGAAATGACAGATATTAAGATAATGCTAATCTGGAGGCGATAACAATCAGGAAGTGTGCTGAGCTGGCGTTGTGGTCGGGGAAGAAGGGATGATGAATGTGGATGGATGTTCCCTTGTTTAAAAAAATTGAGGAGCTCATTATTGAGGACTGCAGTCCGAAGCTGCTCCCTTCCCTTTCTCAAATGTTGCCTCACTTGACTGCGCTCGAACAACTAGACATCCGTGGGTTCCGCAACCTGCAGTGCCTTCCTCCGAGCATTCACAACCTCCGCTCGCTCAGATATCTCGACATAGTGGATTGCCCTGCCATGGAATGCTTGCCAGATGGGGGCCTCCCTCCCTCGTTGGAGGTGCTGTGGATCAGGGGGTGTCCGTTGCTGGAAGGGCGCTGCCGAGAGGGAGGTCCCGACCGCCCAAAGATCCCCACCACAACCCATGTCGACTTACCTAAGGAAATGACTGATGCTGATGATGATGCAGCCACATCTTCCAGGGGTTCTACAGCAGGTGACTGATGATGCAGCCACACTCTCTAATTTATAGCTGAGCAAAAGTGGCACTTCCCCTGCCCTCTCTGTTGTCAGTACTCGGATCTTCTCCGTTAATTATATTGGACTAGTGTATAATGGTCACATGATCACTTTTTATTGTATAACTAAATATTGCTCCCAAGTTCTACTCATTTTTCTGAAAATATTTGTAGTGCACTCTGGAACATTGTATAAAAATCAAACAACGTATATAGTTAGAATATTATGTGGTTGAATTAATCTATCTATTCTAACCAGGCGTGTTCAAACAGGTTAAAGGATCTGTTTTGTGGCAAGTTAATTATGATATATTATGACATCTTGGCTTTCCATATTAATCCAATATTTGAAGTTTAAAACAACAATAATGCTGAGATTGACATTAGAAGAATACGAAGGAAGATGGTCCAAAGGGAAGTGAATTAATGGTAGAAATTAGGGAGGTAAGGAAATTTTTTCAGACTGTCAGATAAAATTTTAAGAATTTAGTAGCCTACCAAAAAAGATATGAGCATTTAATACAAGTCATTTCATTGAGCATGTTAGGACGATGATGCATGCTAACGAAGTCCCAAACTTGTTAGAGCATGACCAAAGGCCTAATACTAGTATCGATATTTAAACTTTATTATTGATAGAGCTATTAAATAAGGATAATTACAAACACATCTATGCCGAGCTGATATCGTTGTATTCTTTTATACTTTCACAGATACCCCTGTATTAAGGAAAATTATTTCAGTGTTACCGAGGGTTGACACCACCAATCAATAGAATATTATGTTACAAGTGGATATTATAAAAGATTCCAAGGGCATAGACGTTATTATTGTAATAACATGATAAGATTAAGTGAGAATTTTATTCGTCCCTGGGAGGGGCGAACCTTTATTTTCCCATCCCTGTCAGATTTATCTTGGATGCCCGGTCCCTACTTTATGCGGGACTTTTTTCCAGTCCCTGAGGCTTAACGAACGTTATCCATGTTGTGGTCAATACCCATTCTACCCCCAACCCTAGTGACCCGTGACCCTGTTTGGCTTTAATGCCTTTCGAAGAAGGCAGGCAATGGCGGAAAGCTTCTCGCCGCGGTGTTGCAGACCAGGGTTGCCCGTTTGGTGCGCTGTGAAGAGGCGACCAGGGTTGCCGTTTAGGTGCGGTGCGAAGAGGAGCGCAGAGATTCTGGCTTCTGTTGAATGTTTCTAACTATTTCTCACTTCCTTCCTTCTATCCCCGGTGTAGGTGAGTTTTTCTTGGCGTTCGTTCAGATACACATTGATTCCACCGATCCCCTTTGTCCTTTGTAGATCCATGTCCGTTAGTAGTCGCCAGATCTTTTTCTTGCCAAGAATGTTTCATCAATTTCTGTTCTTGGTTAACGACGTGAGTACAGAGTTACATCTGTTATCACTGGAAGTTGAATTCCTAAACTTCGAATGCACAATAAAATGTCAACCAACTGAGCCATCTGTGCGAGAGATAAATATTTCATAAGGTGTTTCATAGGTGTTTTGATTCCCTCTTGATCACATCTCTCATTGTGCCCAACAGTAGGTGTGGACTATTTTGGTTCAAGATTAAGTTATTCACGGATAGTTTAACTAGGGATTTACTAACTCAGAAATTAGCCTACTTTATTTTAGTTGAAGATTTAAATTATCCATCAGTTATTTTACTTTTTCGGTCAACTTTCTTTCTTTGATTTAATTTATTTTTTCAAAAGAAATTATGAGATATATAATAAAATAATATTTAAAAATTAATTATATTTTTAATTTTTTTAAAAAATTAACCATTATTATTTCACCTTTTGATAGTGGAGTAGAATTATCAAGATAACTTGAGTTACTCAAGAATATCTCTGAGAAAGTTGTCCCCCTCCCCAAAACTAGATTAACCCACCAGAGATATCCCTCCCAAATACCTCTTATATACATGTTTCAATTTGATTTTCTTTGATCTTCCATCTCCAATTTGATCTTCATCTGATCTTCAGGTGATTAAAAATTAAAGAAAGGTGGGAAAAAGGAAATTTAATGTGCCTTCCTCCGGTCTTGATATTTCTGAGCTGCATCCCGCTTAGTAGGGACCCACGTCTGTATTATTGGAGTGGAATATAGATGGGACCAAGAAGAAGCACGGAAAAGTCCTCAGCCGTCCTCTCCGTTTTCAGAGTTTGGTTGCCAGCTATGGGCACTCTGGACCTGCTCGCCTGAGAAAGATCTAGCAGAGAGAGAGAGAGATGTCGCGAAGTTCCGATCTAGATCAGCCAACACCAGGTGCTGATCAGACTGTTTTTTCTGCGTTCTTCCGTGTTCTGTGTATGATGATGTTATTTGTTACATGTGCTTCCGTGCTCTGTGCTGAGTCTACGATGCCATTTGTTACGTGTGCTTCTTTCTAAAAGGAAAAAAAATGGAAATTTTAGAAGAGTACTACTTGAGAAGATTGGGAGTTGATCGTTGGAACCGTGATTTTTTTAGACTTTTGTTCTTTTTTCCATACATACTCTTGAGTTCTTGAACTATCATTGGCGACTGGAAGAACACCATGTCAAACAATGACATAGTGAGATTCCTTTATGGTCTTAGATTAGCACTAGATGTAATAATTGGTTGGATCGATGGACTCTTTGTTTGATTAGCACTAGTATAAACGTTGCCTTAGCTGACAAAACACTAACGCGGTGGTTCTCTGTCTCAGGTGTTCTAGAAAGAAGAAAAGGAAAACATCTCCACAGCTTCACTAATTCTGTTGAGGCGGCCATGAATTTTTTGCTTTGATTCTTCACCCGGTCGTTTTCACAGAGGAACTAAAAGATAAAACGTCTTCGAGGTAAAGCAAAACTTAGCTAATGGAGATGCCATTTTGATTTGATCCAGCACTTGACTTATAGATCGATGCACCTTAAATGATCATGCTCCTGCAAGGCAAGACTTGGATTTTGCTGTGGATCCACCTTTTTTCCTGGTCATTGGATGGTGTTTTTGAGGATCGAGGTCAATCTCATACATCAACAAGTAGTAGCGGTAGTGATGTTCTTTGTTTCTTCTTCTTCTTCCTCAACTTTCTCAAGTTTGCAAGCAAAGTCGATCCCGGTTGTCACGATTTTGTATGTGGAATCTTATATGATCTACCTTTGTGATACTAATTAATGGTGGCATATCTACCCTCGCAGTCGCAGCTGCAGCGCACACGTTCCCCTTTTGTCAATGGAGATTGTCGCTGCAGTTACTTCGATCATCTGCCCCGTTGTAGATGTCTTCAAAAACCATATATATCCCAAGACCAAAGAAGAGTTCAAGTGTGTGTTCTACTTGAAGGATAAGATGAATGGGATTTCTGACTTGGTGGAGACAATCAATGCGTGACGAAGATGCAGAAAAGAAGCAGCTTCAAGACAAAGTTGTGCGCAAGTGGGTTAGTGATCGCAAGAATGCTGCGTATGACATGGAGGATGTGCTATGTGACATGAAGATGATGGTTTCAATTGAGGATGGCCAGAGAGTTGTAACACGGTGGATGGGACGAGCCAAAGACGGCCTCTACCTGGCATGCGGCATCCCCTGTCTTGCTGTGTCGAGATTAACACCCCCCGCATAGAGATAGCACACAGGCTTCGATCCATCCACAAGAAACTAGACGGGATAAACCAACGGAAGGCAGAATTAAATCTTGTTCAACATTCGGGTGGTGGAAGTAATGAATCAGATGCCACAACTAGTAGGGAGACTACTGCACTGGAGGATAAGGAGCGGCCAATGATCGGGAGAAACGAATTGAAGACAAAGATAAAGGCGGACTTGCTCAATTCTTCCAGAGCCAGCACTTCAAAGTTATCGATTGTATGCATAGTGGGAGTTGGTGGGATGGGAAAGACAACCCTCGCACAGAACATCTTTAATGATGAGGATGTAAAAGCGGCCTTTTCCTTGAAGAAGTGGTTGTACGTGGGAGACAAATTTGACTGCCAGGGGCTTTTGAATAAAGTCATTGGCAACAGTGGCCAACATGGTGATCTAAACGATCTGCATTTGACCGTTGCAGAGAAGATGAAAAAGGAAAGCTTCTTGATTGTTCTAGATGATGCATGGCTCGATAATGGTGAAGAATGGGGACGATTTCTGAGGCCTCTATCTCAGGGAGACAAAGGAGGAGCCATAATTGTGACTTCTCGGTATTCAACAGTTGCGAATGCAATACCTCACAGGACAAAAAATTTATATGAACTAGGAAAGATGTCAGATGCAGAGTGCATGGAGATTTTCAAAAGCTGGCATTCATGGGGCAGGAAGCAGAGACATACCCTCATTTAAAACATCTATCAGAACAGGTGGTTCAAAAGTTGAAAGGAGTACCTCTTGCAGCAAGCATCATCGGAGGATTCCTGCACAAACATCTTGAGGACGAGCATGAGTGGAGAAGCGTCGCAGACGACGGGTGGCTGCACTCAGATGAAGGAAATGTGGTTGACCGAGTGGTTGGGTTAAGCTACCTCCACCTGCCCTCACATTTGAAACCCTGCTTTGCTTATTGTGCTATGTTTCCCAAGGTTTTGAATTTGATAAGGAGACTACGATTCGAATGTGGATAGCTCAAGGTTATGTTGAGAAGTCTCGTGGGAATAAGTTGATGGAACATATTGGGAGTGACTACTTCAATGAGCTGTGCCAAAGATCATTTTTGCAGCGTCTTGAATTTTTTGGTGACCGCTGCATAATGCATGATTTAATTCATGACTTTGCCGTAAAGGTCTTTACAGAAGGATTGCAGATGGATGGAAGTTTCACAGAGGCTGTGGAGACAAACTCATTTGTCAGTCTACTGGAGTGTAATGACAGAGCCACTAGCACTCATGATGTTGGGCACTTTTAAGAAACTACGTACTCTAATGTTTGAATCAGATGTTACGATTGCTGCTCTCCCCATGGATGTGCTTGCTAAGTTCAAATATCTCCGTCTATTGGTCTTAGGTCACTATGGACTATCAGAGTTCCCAGATTCAATCCGACACTTGCAATTTCTTCAAACCTAGACATATCAAAGACTAGAATAAGCGTATTGCCTGAACCAGTGAGTGATTTAGTTAATCTTCTATTTTTGTATTTGCCGGATTGTTGTGCACTGCCTGAGGGAATGAACAAGCTCGCTAACTTGCGATTTATAAAGCTAGTAAACCTCTATCACAGAGAATTTTACTGCCCTCAATTTAAGGGGATCGGGCAGTTAACTTCTCTCCAACAACTCGACACGTTCAAAGTACAGAACAAAAGTGGATGGAAGATATCAGAGTTGGGGGATTTGAATCATCTACATGGAAAACTTGTTGTACATAATCTTCAAAATGTAACATGCAAGGAAGAGGCTGAGCACGCTTGTCTGATGCGAAAGGTGCACCTTGAGGAGTTAGTGTTGGATTGGACAGTACTCTCAGGTGGACAACAAGAACATGTTGTTGACGGTCAGGTACCCTTTTTATTATTTAATTGCTTTTTTTGTTTCAATGAAATGTGAGATAAAAAACTGTGATACTAGATTTTCTAGTAAGAGACGAAATGACGGATATTAAGATAAAGTTATAGTGGTATGCTTTGCTTGTTTTTTAAAATAAAAGCATGTTCGTGTCTTACTTGTTTTGATTCTTTCCACAAATCACAATGGTTCAACTTTTTGTTTTGTGTATTCTTATCCCATATTAAAACTCCATTAGATGTTGATAGTGTATTATCCACAAAAATGACATCGCATATGCTAATAAATGATATCGGAGACCTTGCAGGTACAGAAACATTTGAGAAATGATGAGGAAAGCCAAGTACTAGAAGGCCTGTTGCCACCCCCCACATCTCAAGGTTCTAAAGATCTGGAAGAACCGCGGAGCAAGGTTTCCAAGTTGGATGGAGGAGCGTTGTTGCCCTAGTCTGGTGACACTTGAACTTGATGGCTGTTGTAACTGGGAATGCCTTCCCACACTAGGCCGGTTTCCATCCCTCAAAGAATTGAGAATTAGAGGGGCATCTAGTGTGAAGAAGATAGGCCCTGAATTCTATGGTGGGACAGACGAGGGTGGCGGAGGGTACTTCCCACGCTTGGAGATCTTAGAACTTAGAGAAATGAGTGCATGGGAGAAGTGGGAGATGCCGACAGGGGAGATCATTAATAGTGGTGGTGGTGGACGACATATGTTCCCTTCCCTTAAGGAGCTCTGCATAGCCAACTGTCCCAAACTACTCACCCTCTCTCCAGTCTTGCGTCACTTAACTAATCTCAAGAAGTTAACAGTCTGTAATTGTCCCAAATTGGCTTCCTTCTCTGCAATGCTACGTCACCTTACTGCACTTGAAGACCTAGAAATCGGAGGATGTGATCAGCTACTGTTGGATGGGGGAGTAGTAGAAGATGACGCAGAAGACGAGGCGACAATATTCTCAAGCGAGCAACAACCGGTTGTTGTTGACAGCCAGGTACATGCATCATGCTTTAATTGCTTCCATTTTGTTTTGAGAGAAATATATATGAGAAGAAATTATGAGACAAGATATAATTATGAGCTTCACTTTTTCTAATTGTAAAATTTTGCACGTCCAGTGTCATGTCTTTTCACCCTACCTTATTGAGTAAAATGGCATTTACCCTTGCACATATTAATAAGTGACATTGACGAATGATAAGGCGGGAAATGTGCAGGTAGAGGAGGAAAATGTGATAAATGATGTTGTAGAGATCAGGGAAGTAGTAGAAGGCCAGTCTCCATCCCCACATCTCAACACGTCTCTAACGATGAAGAACAAGCGCGGAGCACAGCTTCAACGTTGGACGAAGAATAAGCATCATCGCCTGCTACCCTCCAGTCTGGTGAGACCTGAACTTGATGGCAGTAGTAACAGCTGGGAATGCCTTCCCACAACACTAGGCCACTTGCCATCCCTTAAAGAATTGACAATCACCAAGGCAGATCATGTGAAGAAGATCGGCCCCGAATTCTATGGTGAGACCGACGCGGGAGTCTACTTCCCACGGTTGGAGTACTTATCTCTTGCACAAATGAGTGCATGGGAGGAGTGGAGATGCCGGCGGGGGAGATGGAAGGTGGTGGTGATGACAGACGACACTGTTCCCTTCCCTTGAGAAGCTCTGGATAGAAGAGTGTCCCAAACTACCTTCTCTGTTTCCAGTCCTCCGTCACTTAACCAGTCTAGTGAGTATAAAAATCAGAAAATGTGATGAGCTGAAGGAAGGGGATGGTGAGTGTGGATGGATGCTCCCTTCCTTGGAGGAGCTCAGCATCGAAGAGTGTCCCAAGCTGGCTTCCCTTTCTTCAATCTTACGTCACTCGAGCAATCTGAAGCAGATAGAAATCAAGAAATGTGCTGAGCTGGCGTTGTCGTCGGAGGAAGAAGGGGACGGTGCATGTGGATGGATGTTCCCTTTTTGAAGCGACTCAGCATCTACGAGTGTCCCAAGCTGGCTTCCCTTTCTCCAATCTTGTGTCACTCGCGCAATCTGGAGAGCATAAAAATCAAGAAATGTGATGAGTTGGCCTTGTTGGAGGAAGAAGGGGATGATGAATGTGGATGGATGCTTCCTTCCTTGGAGAATCTCAACATCAAGGAGTGTCCCAAGCTGGCTTCCCTTTCTCCAATCTTGAGTCACTCGAGCAATCTGAAGAAGATAAAAATCAAGAAATGTGCTGAGCTGGCCTTCGTGTCGGAGGAAGAAGGGGATGGTGAGTGTGGATGGATGTTTCCTTCCTTGAAGAATCTCATCATCGAAGAGTGTCCCAAGCTGGCTTCTCTTTCTCCAATCTTGCGTCACTCGAGCAACCTGGAGTGGATAGAAATCAAGAAATGTGCTGAGCTGGCATTGTCGGAGGAAGAAGAGGATGATGAATGTGGATGGATGTTGCCTCGTTTAAAAAGATTGAGCTGCTCGCTATTGATGGCTGCAGTTCGAAACTGCTCCCTTCCCTTTCTCAAATGTTGCCTCACTTGACTGCGCTCGTACTATTAGACATCCGTGGGTTCCGCAACCTGCAGTGCCTTCCTCCCAGCATTCACAACCTCCGCTCGCTCGGATTTCTCACCATAGAGGATTGCCCTGCCATGGAATGCTTGCCAGATGGGGGCCTCCCTCCCTCGTTGCGGCACCTGTGGATCAGGGGGTGTCCGTTGCTGGAAGGGCGCTGCCGAGAGGGAGGTCCCGACCGCCCAAACATCCCCACCACAACCGAAGTCAGGTTGGTGAGTGATGATAAAGCCCGCTGTCTAATGTATAGCTGAGCAAAAGCGGCACATAATTTATAGTTATGTAATTTTATCTTCCCCGTCCCTCGCTGTTGTCACTCGGATTTGCGATTATTATATTGGACTAGTGTATATATAATGGTCACATGATCACTTTTTATTGTATATCTAAATATTGCTCCCGAGTACTACTCTTTTTGTTCTGAAATATTTTCCCACAAAGCATTATCTGAGCTGTTTTAGATTCGAACGTGACGTTTAAAATCACACGCGCTTGGAACGATGAGTTAATTCGTAGCTACCTTTCATTACAGAAATTGTTTATGACAAAGACCACTCCGACGTACAGAGTGATGTCCAAGGATCTTGAGTTTCGTCCGACAAGAAGAAAGGAGATGGAAGAAGGATCAGTCACACAAGACAATAACACAAGGATTTACGTGGTTCGGAGAGACAGTGTCTTCCTACATCCACAGGCGACGACGACAGCGGAACTTCACTAGATGTGGAGAATAATACAAGAAGTACACACCCCAAACCCAGAGGAACAAATCCTCTTTCAGAACTCTCTCAAACTCACACCCCCAAGACTCTCTTAGATCTCTCTCTAAGAAGCACTCTTGGCTCTCACTGTGGGATGCTAAACATGAGGAGAGGGTCTCCTTTTATAGTGGTTGGAGCCCACCTTGGTGCTGTAGCGTTGGAGGAAGAAGAGCCCGCAAGAAACGGATGCCATTAACACTTGTCCGGTTCCATTGCATGGAAGTGAAAACAAAAAGAAACTTCCATCGGTTCCCAGCCATCCACGTACATGCATGGGAGCTTAAATCCCAACGGTTTTGACTGGGATTAATTCCCACCGCCCATGTAACCGCAAGCATGCAGTTTGCTTGCAAGTGGCTTGTAAAGGGGAGCCACCACGTAAAAATTCTCCTCTTGGCTCGTCTTAGCAAGCCGTATCAAGTGCCAAGCTCTGCCATGACCGCCGTCACCATCCTTGCCCCCGTCGGGGCCACCTCACGTGCTCTGCAAGCCAATCAAGCTCAGGCAGTGCCTGAACTTCTCTGAAGGATAGGCTTCGTCAGCATGTCTGCAGGGTTCTCTGTTGTAGAAATCTTCTGAACAGCTACAGTACCCTGCAACACAACATCACGAACAAAGTGATACCTGACATCAATGTGTTTGGTTCTTTCATGATATATCTGATTTTTGGTCAGATGTATAGCACTCTGACTATCACAGTACACCGAAGTCGTCTCCTGCACATGACCCAGATCGCCAATCAAACCTCTCAGCCACAAGGCCTCTTTAACTCCCTCTGCCGCTGCCATATACTCTGCCTCTGTAGTAGACAAAGCCACAGTGGACTGCAAAACAGCCTTCCACTAATAGCACAGCCTGAGAAAGTAAAGACATAACCTGTCAGGGATCTCCTCTTATCCAGATCACCAGCATAATCTGAATCGACGTAGCCAACCAGTTGACCGCCATCATTGCTTCCTTTCTGAAATACCAGACTCACATCTGAAGCACCTTTGAGGTAACGAAGAATCCACTTCACAGCCTCCCAGTGGACCTTCCCAGGATTTCCCATGTACCTGCTAACCACACTAACAGCATGAGAAATATTAGGTCGAGTACATACCATAGCATACATAATGCTACCAACTGCACTCGCATATGGAACCTTGGACATCAGTTCCATCTCCTTCTCTATTTTCGGTGAATCTTCTGCAGACAATCTGAAGTGGGCTGCCAATGGAGTACTTACAGCCTTGCAATCCTTCATGCCAAACCGCTCCAGCACCTTCTCCACGTACTTTTTCTGTGACAAGTACAACCTTCCAGTGCTACGGTCTCTGTAAATCTCCATGCCCAAATCTTCTTTGCTGCACCGAGATCTTTCATCTCGAATTCACTACTCAACTGAGATTTCAAATGATTAATTTCTGACATGTTTTTAGCAGCAATTAACATGTCATCTACATACAGCAACAAATAAATAAATGAACCATCTTGAAGCCTTTTATAATACACACAGCTATCATAATCACTTCTAGAGTAATTATGACTCAGCATAAAAGTATCAAATCTCTTGTACCACTGTCTCGGTGATTGCTTTAAGCCATACAAAGACTTCTTTAATAGGCACACATGATCTTCCTTACCAGAAACCACGAATCCCTCTGGTTGGTGCATGTAGATTTCCTCCTCCAGCTCACCATTTAAGAACGCTGTCTTAACATCCAGTTGCTCTAACTCTAAATCAAATAAAGCAACTATAGCAAGCAACACACGAATAGAGGTATGTTTCACAACAGGGGAGAATACTTCATTGAAGTCAATATCCTCTCGCTGTGTGAATCCCTTCGCCACTAGTCGTGCCTTAAATCTAGCATCTTCTACACCAGGGATTCCTTCCTTCGTTTTGAAGACCCATTTGCACCCCACAATCTTCTGACCAGGTGGTACTTTCACCAACTTCCATGTCTTGTTCTTCTCTAGAGACTCAATCTCCTCTTGCATGGCCAAATGCCATTTAGAGGACTCGTCTGATGTGGCTGCCTCTTTATAAGAACTCGGTTCTTCCCCTTCAATAGTATCTGCAATAGATAAAGCAAAGGCTACCATGTCAGCATGACCATACCTACTGGGTGGTCTGATCACCCTTCGCTCTCTATTTGTTGCAATACTGTGCTGCCTCTGAGGGGCCTGCTGTTGTGCTGTACTGCTCTCTGGCACATCAACTGTCACATTTGGGACTCGAACTGTCTCCTCTTACACTGCACTTTCTGTTGAGAGCTTCACCTCTAGCTCTCCCTGCTTGCCACTAACCTGATCTCCATTTTCTGTTGTTGATTTCTCTCCCGATCGGAGCATTGCAGACTCATCGAAGGTCACATCTCTCTTAATCATGAACTTGGGTGACTGAGGATCGGTACACCACAACCGATATGCCTTCACACCCTGTGTCTGTGCATATCCAACGAAAATGCACTTCTTTGCCTTTGGCTCCAACTTGTCACCTGTGACATGAGCATAGGCAGGACAACCGAAAATTCTGAGGTTAGAATAATCAGAAGGAGAACCAGACCATACCTCCTCGGGAGTTGTCTGCACCCATTTTTTTTCCTTTTATAGCAAGGGCCATAGATGGGCCATGGCCCAAGAAGGAACCAAGAGCAAGCAGTTCGCAGCAGCAAGCAAATGGCAAAGGGGGGTAAATACATGAAAAAGGAGGGGCTACCTTGGGCTGGGGCTGCTGCCACCTCAGCCCTCAAAAGGTGTGCTATAAAGCCTCCTTTTTTTGATGCAACCAGGGAGGGCAGAGACCAGAAGCGGCAAAAATAGGGGGAGCAGAAGAAGCTTCTTGCGGCTGGGGAGTATTCCTTGAAGAAAGCCAAGAGAGAAAAGAGAGGGTGAGCTCCATGACCCAAAAGGGTATTAGAATGAGCAAGAGATGAGAGATGGAGCGGATCCCCATATGTTCTTCCCCTTCATTTCTCTTATTTTATGTATTCTCCCCCCTCTCCTATGAGATTACAAAATAATTTTCTTTTATATGAAATTTTGAGTATCGTGCATGCTTCTTAGTGTTCCTCTTCTCCCTTTTGATTTCTTTAAAGTTTCTTGTTCTTATGCATTTATGAGATGTACTTGCTGGTACGATGAAGGGTAATAACCTCAGGTTTCTCCATGTCTCCCATCCATTCTTTGTCTTATTGTAATGCTCATTTCATTCTTCTTCTCTCTGGATAATAGGCCGCCGCCCTCCTTTGTGCCTTTATGCTCATGCATCCATTGGTACAAGGGAGGAGACATGGCATATCACCTTTTTGTGCTCCCCATATGTCTGCTGGATATTTTGATGTTCCGTTGCTTTGTCCATGTGTGAAAACACGAGGAAGTCTTCTACCCAATGGATTGAAGCTTCATATGCTCATTCTAAGGTGAGAGGGAACCGCATAGCATTATGGGTAAGGGGCCTCTCCCCTCTGTCTGATCCAGTGGATCTTAGGGGAGACCCTGTCATCCAACAGTAGCCCTCTTGTTTGTCCAGAAGTCTCTGTGCTAATCCCTCACCTTCTCCATGTGAGGAGCATTAGCTGCCCATTGGACAAGCATTTAACATTTTTTTTTGATACCATGAAAGCTCTGTTTTATCCACTAGACAAATATCTTTGTGAGATGGCTACCGATCAGTTTCTCATTCAGTTCTGGAGTCCACCGTTCAGACTGTCTCACTGTGAGATAGCCATCGTTCAGAGTTTCTGCATTGTAGAAGGCCCACCGTTCAGAGTTTCTGCACTGTAGAAGGCCCACCGTTCAGAGTTTCCTTCACTGTGGAAGGCCACCGATCAGGTTTCCTTCACTGTGGAAGGCCACCGTTCAGGTTCCCTTCACTGTGGAAGGCCACCGATCAGGTTTCCTTCACTGTCGAAGGCCACCGTTCAGGTTTCCTTCACTGTGGAAGGCCACCGATCAGGTTTCCTTCACTGTGGAAGGGTCACCGTTCAGGTTTCCTTCACTGTGGAAGACCGCCGTTCTGGTTTCATTCTATATGAGATACCACCGTTCAGAATCACAACGTCCTCCGGCCTTGGTACATAATGGTCCTTTCCTGGATATGTCCGGAGAACCAGTACCATGTGCCACAATGTTGTTGCCTTCGGCATCAACACTCTTTTTGGCACCGTCTCCGTCGTGGTGGACGAATGTCATGCACACCCCCCCCCCCCACATGTAAAATAAGGGGAGGTGCTGCCGAATTTTCGCCGCGATGATTCCCGAATTGGTTTTGTGCCTATATAGTCACCAAGCAACTTGTGTTGTGATTCGGTACTATTGGCAAACATAGTGTCGCCGCTATGTGGCGAACATCATCCCGTGTGCATTACCTTAGTTGGTAGGTGTTTGCACTAAAGGATCATCCCAACATATGGTGGGCAGGGATGATTCCCATCATGACAAATTATACCGAGTGACCCAGGTTTTACTCCGTCATGTTGTAATTATATCAGCTTATTTTGTGCTTCGTGAGTGCAAAAGAAATAAATGAGTACCGGTGCAATGTATGTCATCCGATTAACAAATCAAATGCAAAGATAAACAAGGAAAATAACAATAACAGTAATAATAATAATAGCTACAAATAACAACAATGAAAATAGAGGAAATATCAAAAGAAACAAATAATTTCAAATTGGCTATTAACATTCAGCTTGATCGGTGGTGCACATTTCCCACCGTTCAGACCACACTCATGCATACATGTGCCACCGTTCAGGTCCCCATGAACAGCAGCCACCGTTCAGCCTGATCGGTGCGTGCAGCACTTCTCCACCGTTCAGCCATACATGCATCAGTTTACCCTCCACCGTTCAGCATATTGTGCATATAGGTAGGCCACCGTTCAGCTTTCTATGGCCACCGTTCAATATATTGTACATATAGCCAGGCCACCGTTCAGCTTTCCATGGCCACCGTTCAACATATTGTACATATGAGCAGGCCACCGTTCAGCTTTTCCTATTCATCTCCAATCCCAATAAAGCCACCGTTCAGGTCCCCATATACAGTACCCCACCGTTCTGCACTATTCATGCATACACATCACTACACACTCTCTCCCATCCACTAGCCCCACCGATCTGCACTATTCATATACACATATTGCCTCCTTCATTTAATCAACTCAATAAATAAATAAATAAATAATAAATAAATAAAAAGGGGGACAAACAGCAATTTACAAAAAGTTAAATAATCAAACCACCTAAAATAAAATTGCTACAAGTTCAAATCAAGTTTTTTAAAAAAGGAAGAATGTAACATCTTAATTCGTATCAAACATAAAAAAATATATATGAATAAGATGGGTTCAAAAAAAAAATATAAATCCAAAGTTTACAAATCAAATAATCTTAAAAAAAAAGGGGGGAGTTAAATCAAATAATTTGAGTTAACCTTGTAACTTGAAATAAATTCAAATAAATAAAGCCCTACAATAAACCAAACAATCAAAACTAATTCAAACCAAAAAAAGCCAATAAATAAAAGAACAAAATCGAAGATGATAAACTTGCAAAGACCAAAAGAAACAAATAATGTTGGAACCAACTCAATAATACAAAAAGATTGTGTCGAACGTTATATTTTGATCGTCTCGCATTAGGCGTAATCAAATTTAATTTTCTATGCTTATCTTTTATCGGATGTTTCTATTTAAGGTCATGAGACTCTTTATTCTGGCGATTAATCAAGGGTTTTCCCTCTTACAGGGATGTAATTAACGTCGTTGCGCTTAGGCAGCGACGGGATCTTGGTCCCGACCCGATCACCACTTTCGTTTGACGAAGTCAAACGGCGCGCAAACAGACCTAAAGTCCTTCGACTCTCGGAGGCAGAACTGTTGTCACTTCGGTGACTGGCACGCCTGCGCTCTGCGATTACCGATTCATCTTTCGTTATAGTGACTTGTTTAGCACTAAACGGGACTTGAATTTGTAATACGCGGGAACACACATGAGAACATGATAAAGAACATTTTAATTTTAAAATAATTTTGTGATGGATTAAATAAAAAAAATCCATTTCCCAGGAGTTTTCAACTCTATGGCTGTGGATGGAGATCTATTCACCAAGTAGCAAGCCGTGTTGACAGCTTCTGCCCAGAATGCCTTTGACAGACTTGCCTGAGATAACATACTTCTCGCTCTTTCTAAGAGTGTCCTGTTCATTCGTTCTGCAATACCGTTCTGTTGTGGTGTTCCTGCTACAGTGCGATGCCGAACGATGCCATCATTCCTGCAGAACTCATCAAATTCTTTCGAGCAGAATTCCATACCATTATCAGTACGGAGGCGCTTGATCTTCTTACCAGTCTGCCTCTCAATCAATGCCTTCCACTGCTTGAAAGTGACGAACACCTCACTCGTTTTCTTCAGAAAATATACCCAGACCTTTCTTGAAAAACCATCAATAAAGGTTAGTAAATAACTTGCTCCACCCTTCGAGACAACTGGAGCAGGACCCCAAAGGTCAGAGTGGATGTAATCCACAGTGCCCTTAGTCCTATGGACTGCTGTACTAAATTTCACCCTGCACTGCTTGCCGAACACACAGTGCTCACAGAAATCTAGCTTCCCAATCTTTTGATCAGCAAGCAATCCACGTTTGCTCAACTCCATCATGCCTCTCTCACTCATGTGGCCCAGTCTCATGTGCCACAATTGGGTAGGATCATCTGAACTTCGTGCCACATTGGCACTGCCCATCACGGTGCTGCCTTGTAGATGATAAAGGCCACCAATCAGCTTCCCTTTCATTACAACCAATGCACCTCTAGAAACCTTGAGGATTCCATTCTCTGCAGAGAACCGGTATCCATGCATGTCTAAAATACTCAAGGAGATTAGACTCTTCTTCAGTTCTGGAATATGCCGCACTTTCAGAGTTCTGATGACATTATCGAACATCTTGATTCTAATTGTACCAACCCCAGCAACTGCAAGGGTTCTATTGTCTCCCAAGGTTACGGTACCACTACTTACTGATCTGTAAGTAGAAAACCATTCCCTGTGAGGACACATGTGGAAGGTACAACCAGAATCAAGTATCCAGTCATCCCCTGTAGTACTGGTAGAGACTGAAAAAACAGTCTCGTCATCGACAGTCTCCTCTTGAATAACATTCGCTGCATCAGAAGAAGACTCCTCCTGAACCTTGCCTTTCCCCTTTAATTTTGGACAATCTTTCCTAATATGCCCTCTTTGGTTGCATTCATAACATTTTACCTTCTTCACTGACTTGGACTTTGATCTACCCCTGCCCTTCTTACCAAACTCTTTTTTTTCAGTTCTCCCTCTGATCATCAGGCCATCTGCCCGATCTTCGCCATGAGTTTCTAGTACCCGCCGTTTCAACTCCTTAGAGTTCAAGGAATCCTTGACATCTTCTACAGAGATATCATCTCTCCCATACAACAAAGTATCAACGAAATGTTCATACGAAGGAGGTAATGAACATAAGAGTATGAGGGCTTGGTCCTCATCATCTACTTTAACACCGACATTTTTAAGATCTATAACAATCTTAGTAAACTCGTTCAGATGATCAGCAATGGGCATACCTTCTTTCATGCGAAAAGTAAACAACCGTTGCTTTAGGTACAAACGGTTTGTGAGAGATTTCGTCATGTACCTTGACTCGAGCTTGAGCCAGAGTTTCGCTGGAGTGTCTTCATCAGCAACTTCTCTCAGCACATCATCTGCCAAGCACAGACGAATTGCCGCAAGAGCACGCTCCAAGTACTCTTCTTTCTCTTCGTCTTTCCACTCGGCGGGTAGAACCTCCTTGCCTTTAACTGCCTTGCTCAGTCCCTGTTGGACCAATAGGGATTGCATCTTCAGTCGCCAGATGCTGAAATCCTTCGTCCTTCCATCGAACACTTCAACGTCGAACTTCATTGCCGATGTCGACTTTGTAGCCATCAACAAGGAACACGGATCAAAAAATCCACCGGGCTCTGATACCAGTTTGTTATGACAAAGACCACTCTGACGTACAGAGTGATGCCCAAGGATCTTGATTTTCGTCCGACAAGAAGAAAGGAGATGGAAGAAGGATCAGTCACACAAGACAATAACACAAGGATTTACGTGGTTCGGAGAGACAGTGTGTCTTCCTACATCCACGGGCGACGACGACAGCGGAACTTCACTAGATGTGGAGAATAATACAAGAAGTACACACCCCAAACCCAGAGGAACAAATCCTCTTTCAGAACTCTCTCAAACTCACACCCCCAAGACTTTCTTAGATCTCTCTCTAAGAAGCACTCTTGGCTCTCACTGTGGGATGCTAAACATGAAGGAGAGGGTCTCCTTTTATAGTGGTTGGAGCCCACCTTGGTGCTGTAGCGTTGGAGGAAGAAGAGCCCGCAAGAAACGGATGCCATTAACACTTGTCCGGTTCCATTGCATGGAAGTGAAAACAAAAAGAAAACTTCCATCGGTTCCCAGCCATCCACGTACATGCATGGGAGCTTAAATCCCAACGGTTTTGAATGGGATTAATTCCCACCGCCCATGTAACCGCAAGCATGCAGTTTGCTTGCAAGTGGCTTGTAAAGGGGAGCCACCACGTAACAGAAATCAAGCAACTTTTTTATATGGTTACAATATTATGTGGTCATATTATTAATCTATGATTCCTAAGCACGTTAATTATACGGATGTTCAAACGTTTGCCCACAATAAAAAATATAATATTGTGGGTTAAAAGGGTTCGTTTAATTTGTTGCCGCTAGCTAGCTCTGTAAAATTGTTTCATATTAACTTTTTTGGTCTGCTGGGTTGGCATGTTAATTGTATATATTATGACTTCTTATCTTTCCACATAAAATAATCTTCTTGAAGTTTAAAACATTAAATAATAGTCATCAGATTGATATTAGAAGAATATGAAGGAAGATGGTGGGAAGAGAATTAATGGTAGAAAATAAATGACGAAATAATTTTTTATTTTTCAAACTGTCAACTAAATTTAAACATTTTATTAACCTACCAAAAGTAGTTTTAACAATTTAGTAGTTGCCATTCATTGAGCATGTTATCATGGTACATAGTGGTGGATCTACCTTGTGATTAGTGGGGTCGCAGGACTCTATTGATTTGAAAAGTTTTTATTAATGATGTAAATTTTTACTATTAGTGACTCCATTAAATCAAGAAAATATATTTAAGGATGCACTTACTGAATAAAAATTCTAGATTCTCCACTAATATACATTGTCAAATTATTGTTAGGGCATAACCGAAGGCCTTTAATGGTGGTCATCTCAGGTGTTTTTCTAAGAATTCAGTGGCTAGGGCAGGGTCTGAGGGTGGGGCCCCGGGTTTCAAGCTGTGTTTGTCCGGTGGCTCAACAAAAGAAATAATAATAACTACAAATACACCCCTCAAATCATACACATATATTTCTATGTGAAGTTGTATTCTTCATATTTTCACTAGATGCCCCTTTATTAAGGAAAATTGTTTCAGGTATAGTCATCAGGGGCGACACCACAAAAAATGACAGAATATTCTATCATAAGTGGGTATTATAAAAGATTCCAAGGGTATACTTGATATTATTGTAACAATATTATAAGATTAAACAAGGGTAGACTACTATTTTTTAGCCATAATCTATGAAATATTATACATTATGAGGGTATTTACTCCAAATGTGAAGAGTATCGGTTCATGAGGTAGACTATACTATAATTGAAAGGTCAAATGGAATTATCTATTGTGCCATAACATACCCACCAAAAGCATCAAGAAAGCTAATCAACTAGGAGATTGATCATGTACACAACTTCCGGGAATCAATATACATATAACCAAGTAAGATTGAACCAGATTTCAAAAAGAGGTAGTGCAATTAGCAAATGTGCACAAGTGATTTCACTCAAGCACAGCTGAAATTGACATCACTGATTGCTCCTAACCACTCAAAAATATGATGTGAAAGAATAATCAAGAACATACCTTATTTATCTGAAGGAACATAGGAAATCACGTGTGTTAGAATATTCAAACAACTAGATCTTTTGGTATGGACGAAACAACCCATAGACTTAAATGGCAAGACAAATGAGAGCGGCACTCTCTTACTTAAGAAGCTCATCTTGTCTAGGGCTACAGCAGCAAAGACGACTGGGCCATCAAGCATGAACCCACTGGCGTATCCTCATGTGCCAAGTCTTTGGTAGAGATAACGCTGCACGTTATAAGTTTGGACATTTGATCAATAACCATGCGCACAAGTTTACGTATTAGGAAACATTTAATCTCAGTTTCATGCTGCAGGAGAAGAATGAGGTGTGCCAAAGATTCACATCTCAATCATGGAAATGGATAAACCTTATGACTATTTTAAAGTGATCTGCCTGTTCTTGGTTGGATACGTACTGTATGTTCAAATGTATAGGCATTGGATACTGTAGAGGCTATTTTTAGCCTCCTAAGCCCATGGGCCCATCAAGGCCCACCAAGGCTCATCAAGACCCATCAAGGCACAACAAGCTATGGCCCTCGCGCCACGTGTCCTCGGTTTCAGCTAATTGACTGTCGAACACGCTTCAGCTACTAAACCCCAAAGGGTTCCAGCGGCAGTTTCCGAGCACCGCCCAAAGCTGCTCGAACAGAATTTATTCTTACCGAGCAGATCAGACGACTCCTGCTCGAGCACCGAGCATCGAGCACCGCGCAGTCTCCGCGCCCAACGACCTCCAGGTCTCCAGGCGTGATCTCCGGATACCCCCCAAACTGTTCGGTCTAAGCTCGCCAAACAGACCCTGTTCGAAGCACGATGCAGCCTCGCCTGCACAAATTATGCCTCCGGGCACCAGACACCGAACAACGGGCTCGGCTACCGAACAGCAGGTCTAGCCTACCGAACAGGCAACCTGCTCGGTACCTTTCGCCCAGGAGAATCCAAACAGCTCTTCGCCCCTCGCGGCAGTTATAACGGCTACGCCGCGCGCGCCCACGATCAAGTGGTACGTTAACTGCCCAACTCCTTAACAGGCGCCTCAACGCATAACCTCCCTCGTTGTGCAAACCAACCGACGCGCCCTTCCAGGCACGATCCAGAGACGTTACACCCATTCGCATTCGCATCTGTACCTATATAAGACACAGGTATATGACCATACAAAGGTACGTGGTTCCAGTCACCAATAGGCCTTACCTCCTAAAGCCCCCTGCTTCTCAAGTCTTTCACTGACTTAAGCATCGGAGGGTTTTCCCTGGTCTTCACCGGGGCCCCCTGATCTTTTCTGGTGATTGCAGGACCCTCGTCTGCCTCCGGCGTCTGTCATCGTCCCTATTTCAGTGTAGGCCCGATCTGCTCCGGCCCAAACAAGGAAAAGGCCTCCACAGATACACTTGAAACTCTTAATGCAAACTCATACCTTATTAAATCTGAGACGTATATATGTTCCCCTAGGGTGCACTTCATATCTATCGCCTAATGATTTATGTGATGCTCCAATGCTATTTCATGTAACATTATAGTGTTTATGAAATGTTTGATCCATGTTTCTTGGAAATACCCAAAGAAAACACAAGCTCACATGATATTCGATTAAACCTTGTAAAGGCCAGAAAGTGGTCGGAGGCTTCACTTTCTCTTGTACAGTTGTAGTAGTGTAAGAACTCGACTGAAAGTGTGGAGACATATATGCTAATCTTGTAAAGAAGAGAAGCATCAAGGGCCCCAGTGTTGGAATTGGAGAAAAATCTTCTGATGCTTAAATTAATAAGGTGATTTATTGTGGAAATGGATTTATGACGATCCATCCGATTATTTTTATTGTTTAGATTTTATCATGTTCTCATATATATATGGATACATATGTGAATTCAAGTCTCATCGAATGTTAATCAAGTCATGGTGATGAGAGATAAATCAACAATCGTAAAGTGCAGGCATGCCAGTCACGTATTTTCGAGAGTCAGAGTATTTTAAATCTCTTTGCGCACTATTTGACTTTGTCAAACGAAAATAGATATTAGATTGAGACCGATGGCCCGTCATTACTTAAATACAATGAAGTTAATTACATCTCTATGAGAGTGAAGGCCCTTGATTAATCGTAAAATAGATAATTTTATGATCTATAAATAAATATATTAAAGAATATTTTGAACTTAACTCGAAATTGTCGGAGGAAAGGATGTGTATTTGACAGTGCTCAATTCATTGTGGTCATTATTACTTTATTTATCATTATTTGCTTTATTAAAATTTTATTTATTCATTCATTTATTTATGAAGAAATTGTGATGTACTCTCTTTTTGGATATGGTGCTCACAGATTTGTTTGTGCGAGGGTGGTGCATTGTTTACTTATTATTATTTTTTATTTGAGCAAAGAATTCTCTCATCACCATTTCTTTTAATAACAAAAAAATGAGATGTAAGACTTGACGGAAAACGTGAAAGACAAAAGGCTACCCAGGTAATGATTGGTGAGATGTTTTAAAAGGGGCCAAATGTTGAGAATCGATTGGGCTCCCCCCCCAAGCAATCGGAAGGGTCCAGAGAAGAATCAATTGGCTTCCCCCCTCTCTTCCCTTCAGCAAACGGAAGGCCCAAAAAGGGAATCGACGGGGGTTTATTATTATTTTTTAAGAGAATTAATGATCAGTCTCCGGTAGAGATCTAACATTATTTTCAAGTTCATGTCAAATTTTTCAAAGCTTTCCGGTTCTTACTTTATGCAGGACTTATTTTTAAGTCCCTATTTTTAAACTCCGTTATCCTCCTCCGTTATCTTAAAAGTGTGTAACTGTTATCCTAAAAGTGTGTAAGTACGAAAGTACGTACTTACACAGTTACATGTAAATCTTGTAACTATGTGACTTATCCAGTTATACATGTAAATATGTAATCATGTAAATATGTAAATCTTGTAACTGTGTAACTTACCCAGTTAGACATGTAAGTATGTAATTATATACTTACGTAGTTACATATGTAACTATGTAACTACATAGAAATTTTATAAGTTTGTAACTCTGTAATTAGGGCTTACCTAATTACATACTTACATAGTTTTAGAAGGATTTACCTAGTTATTTAATTCGTAATATACCAAAAGTGTGTAACTGCATAAGTACATACTCACACAATTACATGAGTAACTATGTAAGTATGTAAATCGTACAACTGTGTACTTACACATTTACACATGTAACTATGTAACTAAATAGAAATTTTATAAGTTTGTAACTCTGTAACCGTTATCTCAAAATATGTAACTATGTAAGTACGTACTTACACAATTACATGTAAATCCTGTAATTGTGTAACTTACCCAGTTACACATGTAACTGTGTAAGTACTACAATATGTAAATCATGTAACTGGGTAAGTGTGTAACTGTGTAAGTACTACAGTATGTAAATCCTGTAACTGGGTAACTGTTTAAGTACATACTTACACATTTACATAGTTACATGTGTAACTGGGTAAGTTACACAGTATAGGATTTACATACTTACTCAGTTACACATGTAACTGTGTAACTACGTACTTATGCAGTTACACACTTTTGATATAATACGAATTAAAATAGCTAAATAAATCCTTTTAAAACTATGTAAGTATATAACTAGATAAGCCATAATTACAGAGTTACAAACTTATAAAATTTCTATTTAGTTACATAGTTACATGTGTAAATGTGCTTACACAGTTACATGATTTACATACTTACGTAGTTACACATGTAACTGTGTAAGTACGTACTTATCCAGTTACACATGTAAGTATGTAAACTAACTGTGTAACTTACCCAGTTACACATGTAAGTATGTAATTACATACTTACGCAGTTACACATATAACTGTGTAACTACATAGAAATTTTATAAGTTTGTAACTTTGTAATTAAGGCTTACCTAATTACATATTTATTACATAGTTTTAGAAGGATTTACCTATTTATTTTAATTCATAATATACCAAAAGTGTGTAACTACGTAAGTACGTACTTACACAGTTACATGTGTAACTGCGCAAGTATGTAAATCGTGTAACTTTGTAAGTATGTAATTACATACGCATTTACATTGTTACTATGTAACTAAATAGAAATTTTATAAGTTTGTAATTATGTAATTAAGACTTATCTAGTTATATACTTACATAGTTTTAGAAGGATTTATCTAATTATTTTAATTCGTAATATACCAAAAGTGTGTAACTGCGTAAGTATGTACTTACACAGTTACATGTGTAACTGCGTATGTAAATCCTGTAACTGTGTAACTTACCCAGTTACACATGTAACTATGTAACTGTGTAAGTACGTACTTACACAATTACACACTTACCCAGTTACAGGATTTATATACTGTAGTACTTACACAGTTACACACTTACCCAGTTCTAGTTCTAGGATTTACAAATATGTAAATCCTGGAACTGGGTAAGTGTGTAATTGTGTAAGTACATACTTACACACTTACATAGTTACATGTGTAACTGGGTAAGTTACACAATTACAAGATTTACATGTAACTGTGTAAGTACGTACTTACATAGTTACATATTTTTGGGATAACGGTTAGAGAGTTACAAACTTATAAAATTCTATTTAGTTACATAGTTATTACATGATTTACATACTTACGCAGTTACACATGTAACTGTGTAAGTACGTACTTACACAGTTACACACTTTTGGTATATTACGAATTAAACTAACTAGGTAAATCCTTATAAAACTATGTAAGTATATAATTAGATAAACCCTAATTACAGAGTTACAAACTTATAAAATTTCTATGTAGTTACATAGTTATATGTGTACTTGCGTAAGTATGTAATTACATACTTACATGTGTAACTGTGTAAGTTACATAGTTACAGGATTTACATGTAACTGTGTAAGTACGTACTTACATAGTTACACACTTTTGAGATAACAGTTACACACTTTTGAGATAACGGAGGAGGATAGGTTAAAAGCAGGACTTAAAAATAAGTCCTGCATAAAGCAAGCTACCAGAAGGCTTTGAAAAACCTGACAAGGACTTGAAAATAATGTTAGATCCCTACCAGGGACTGATCATTAATTCTCCCTTATTTTTTTAAAGAGGGAAAATGGAAGGCTGAGGCACTTCCAATCAGAAAGACCGGGCATTCTACAATCGGAAGGATCACTTACCCTTTTCTTTTTCATCTCCTTTATTATTATTATATGTTTATATTTGTTCTTATTATTTATTCTTTTTTGTTATTACTATTCTCATTGATTTTTTATCTTCTTCTTCTTATTATATTATTATTGTTTTTTTATCTTACAATTTTCTATGAGGGTGGTCCGGAATTTACCAAACAAGCATCAAATTGTCTAGGCCTACCACTCGGTGTCGCCGAGGAGGCCATGCTCAGTGCATCATTATCGTTTATTTAATTTATTTGTTTATTTACATAAACATATAACACAAGCTAATGGAATGACAACAAGGGAAAGCATTCAATTGACGAAGACACAATAATTTTATAAACCGAGGGTGACTTAATGGCACACACCCCTGCCCACCATATGTCGGGGTGGTGCCCACGGGTATCCATTTATAGGCCCGAGATGGTACCGGCGGAACAATGTTCGTACCGGTGGCAATATAGATATTTGCTTATGGTATCGACTCATCGGGAAAGTTTACTCGGTGACTAGGTTGGCCGAGACGTAGCCGAAAACACTCATATAAGCTAACGGAATGCATGGTTCACATTAAACCTCATGGTGGAATGAACACCACTGGTTCATAGGGTGCACAAGCTCACCGTATCACTACTCATAAGAGCCATTAGTTCACTACATAAAAGGGGTCTCATCGGATCACTGCTCATTGGATCACTAAGTGGACAAACTCACCGTATCATTATTCAAAAGAGCCACCAGTTCACTGCACAAAAGAGGCTCACCGAATCACTGAGTGGACAGATCCACTCAATCTCTGCTCAAAAGAGCCACCGGGCTAGAGAATGCGGGTCTCATTGGGCTAAAAAGCCACCGGATCAAAGTTACGGCGTCAAGACTTCACTATTTCAGATATCTCACCGGGCTGGCTTGCCATCGGGTCAACAATTTTTATAAATTTAAAATTTATGTTGACTTATCAAAGCCATCGGGTCATCGGAGTCACCAGATCATTGTCCCATTGGTACAAGAGTTGCATTGAATGGAAAGCCATCGGTTCAATGGTTTGAACATATCATCGAATCAGCCACTGTGCAAGCTCATAGCTACTATTGGTGCTGCCGGATCAGCAGAGAAATCGAATCACGTGCGAGGGAAAATTTCGGTAGAACCTCTCTTTATTTTGCAAGTTGCAAGTTGCGGAGGGTTGTACGATATCTGTCCACCGAGATGGAGATGGTACCAACATCGAGGCACATGCCGAAGGCATCACTACCATGGCACACGACACTGATTCTTGAGGCACGCCTATGAGGGAACTGGTATACGCTGAGACCAAAAAGAAGGGACAAACACACATAAATGTCGCCATTTAAATAAAATATCACTTCTTATTTACCACTTTGTGCTATATACTCATGGGTAGGTGGCTACAGTAGCCACCAGATCATATATTCTACACAATGACGAGGGTTTTAGCGTGATATGATGAGACTGCCTGTGATACAATGGCACTTCGCAGGCCTACCAGATCAGCCTGAATAGCACCCAATCTAAAAGGAATAGTAAAAAACCAAGCGTCTCTTCCACCTGACGTGTAGCATCAATTCTCAAATAAATTAAAGGACATGAAAGATTGGAGAATGACTCACCTTGTTTGACTTTTAAAACCCCCATAAATAGGTGGTTGCATGCATGCATTATGTGTGTATGTTGATGAAAAAGTGATAAAAGGATTATGAACAAGAAGGAGATAGCCACGTTGGGGCTTAGAGGAGATCAAAAGAATAAACAGGATGAATACTGAGAGAAGGAAGAAGTGCTTCCCCTTTGTGTTGATGGCACAAGTGCTTTCTGGAGAGAGCTTTAGAAGATGTAAAGGAGGTGGAGCTGTTGCTCTTGACTCAGCTGTGGAGAGGAGAGGCGGTGTTGATGCGTCGAGGCTGGAATCCGACAGGGCTCCACCACAAAAAGCTCTCTCACAACTCGTTGAACGTGGGGGTGGTTAAACTGGTCGACCTATGGACATCGTCCCAAGAGTCATATTTATAGTGGAAGGGGCTCAGGACCCGAGGCAATAAGCTTTGTAAATCATGACGGGTTCAGTCGTCACAATTAAAGGTGAATCACGACAACTCAGGTGGACACCAATAAGCAGAGTCCAATCCGATTCGGATTCTGACGAAATTCGAAGAGGACTTATGGAAAGTTGCCAAATAATCAATTGAGTTCAAAATAGCGACAGGGGAACCAGTCGCAAATCAAAAGAAGGCAATATTGAATAGCGACAAGATGACGCTTCACCTATTCAACTATCCAAATGTCTCTTCACCCATCGACAGTCGGAGTGTGGTCAAAGTCGGAGTGTGAAATGAAATCTCGACGGGGTGACGGTCGCGAATCAATTATAGCAGGGAATATTTCCAAAAACCATTAACAAAAACTACTAGAGTGGAAGGTTAAAATATGGCATTGAAAAAAGCGACCACTTATAAGGACGTGGATAAGGGTCAGAATCCCAATCAGATTAGAATATAAATCACAATGTGGTGAACCGACGCATATATGAGCACAAAGGGTGACCATGTAAGCTGTCGCGTATTTAAAGTTCAATCGCGACCACTAACCCCATCGCGTATATGAATTTATGGCAGCAAGCTTTAAGGATGATGGGGAAGCACCCCGAATGGGAGGGAGATCCAAAAAAATGAGAGAAAATACTCTCATAAGGTAAAAATGGAGCCATTCGTGGTATTATGGCGTAATTCGAGATTTGCCCACGATGGTGTCAATTTTAACGTGTTTACACCCCTACGATCTATTAAATCGAACAAAGGAGGGGACCCATTACACATGGTATTGTATAGATTCTTCTCAACCTAGAATGGATTTGTGAAGTCTCAGTTCAGTGGATAGAAGGGTCCTTGTGATTTAGCATATGGACAAAGTGAAAAAACATCAAAATACCCAGAGGAAACATCCAACAGGGCAATCACTATATCTCCTCTCTTGTACCATCGGCTACAGTAGTATAAAAGCATATGGGAGAGGAGATAGGACTATTATCCAGAGGGGAAATGAGAAAGCAAATAAACAAGAAATGCATGGGGATCATTAAAAAAACATAGAATCTCTTCCCCCAACATACCACCGGTGCAACTTTATAAAGGCATGGAAAAAGAAACCTTAAACAAATAAGGAGGGAGAAGAAGAAATGGATCCCATCATGACCGAGATGCCCAATCCAAGAAAGGAAAAGATTACAATCCTAAAGCAATAGAAATATGTAAAGAGAAAGAACACTCGTGAGTATGAGGGGTGAAAGAAGCTCGGTACAAGGCTTCCACAAGAAAACCTCCTTTTCTTTTCTCTTCCAACCCCTTTTTTCTGCTCTCAACACACTACCTCCGGGAAGAAGTTGGAGGACTGCCTTCGGATGGAGAGGAGGACGCAGCCGAACCCAGGAAGAAGCTTCCTCCTCAAGTTTCTTCCTCCCTTTTTCTTTAGCTCTTTTTCTTCCCTTTCTTTCTGCTCTGCTCCCCCTCTCACGCAAGCCAAGCAGCTCCCTCTACCCGGCAACCAGGCCAACCTCTTTTTCTCCCTTTCTTTTTCCAAGCTTCTCACGCAGCCCAGCCAGCAAAAAGGTTCCAGCCCCTTGCTCCTTCTGTGCGTAGCCAGCAACATGGGAGAAGAGAAGCCGCCCCTTCCACTGCTGCAACACCAGCTTTTTTTGTAGTAGTAGGGAGGTGTGGAGTTTGTTTAAAGTCACCTCCCAACATGGGGGTACTTTGGGCTTTTGGGTGGTCTCTTAGTGGGTTTTTGAGGGGATGGGCCAGCTGTGCCAAGGCCCAGCGTGGGTTTTTTTGTTGTCCACAGCTGGGTATGACATGGAGGATGTGCTATGTGACTACAGCGTGATCGTTTCAACTGAGCACGGGCAAGGAGTTGTAACATGGTGGATGGGGCTAGCCAAAGACAACCTCTACCTGGTATGTGGCATCATCTCGACGAAGAAGTTCAAGGGCAACATAAGAAATATCCAACAGAGGATTCTGACATCATCAAGAGAGTGTGAAAACAATTATTTGCCGTTCTAGAAGACTTCTAGAATAGCGGAATGATGTTAATGTTACTCCAAAACGAAAACAAGTTTTTTATTTTAGAGGTTTAAGTGCACAATTTGAATCCTTTTACTAGATATTTTATGAAGTATTTAATAGCAAATTTGAGCTTTGGTGGTAAGAGAGAAAGTATATAATTTAAAGAGAATCATTGATTTAAGAGAGAGAGATCACGTGATTATTTTAAAAGAATAGTTTCATTTAATCATATAAGATCTTTTGTTAATGCATTTAAGAGTTAGCAGGGATTTAATAGGAGATATAATATGGGTTAAAGCATTGTTCATGTAAAAATTAGGATTTTTAGACTTACACTATGAACGCGGTTAGGGGCATATCACTCTCATATCGTAGTCTACAGGTCCACCACATTTACCTCAGTTAATGTAGGGTATCGACAGGGCGCGAACTTAACGCAGTATATTGCGCGACCACGTTAAGATGACGGTCTCTATGTTCACCGTGTTCATCACACAGTGAGCACGGTTGACAGTGTTACAATAAAATGCTTAAATTTCGTTACATAGTGCATGAAAAATCATGAAACTAGTTTTTAAATAATGCTAACTAGCTTATGAACATGTAGAAAGCATATGATTGTCACGCAAACATGGATTGAACAAAGATTGAGAGTAAGAATAAAGGGTCGGGTACATGCATGTTCATACACTTATGAAGTAAATACTCATAATATGTTTGATAGAAATTGGGGAAAAGATAAGAAACGAGTTTTTGACATCAAGAGCAACATATAAAGAGAATTAATTAGATTTTTCTTGAGAGAATGCATATCTTTGGACGACTTTGTGACTTTAGGACAAAAACGTGAAGAACAAATGAAGAACACCTTAAGGCTCCTCTTCTTCACGATCTCTCTTCCTTTGGCCTTCTCTTCTCATGTTTGAGAGACTTCAAGCAGCAACAAGGTCGGCCACAATGGTTTAGGGGTGTATTTATAGGAACAACAATTTTCTATTCCTAATACTGCTATGACTCCTTACATTATGAGATTTTATGTTAATCTCTATCTCTTAAGCTTTTCAAACTCCAATTCGATTGGGATAGATTTGGAAAATGTGGCTAGCTTGTTAGGACTCTAATTTAGATAATTATAACATTTATTTAAGTTTATTCTATCTATTTAAATAATAGAATAATAGATATTATGTATTAAATATTAATTTGTTATTATTATATTTTCTATCCCTATTTTGGCCCAATAATTTTTTTATGAACCAACTCATTGTCTATTTAATTTATTGAGTTTTAAATTTGACATTTTTATTAAATTAAATATAATTCATAGAAGAAGGTTCTTGTCAAAATGTACTCTGACAAATTAATTTTCAGCCAGACTTCAGATCATAGAATGGGAATTACGTAGGGAATTTAGAAGAATGGAAAAATTGGTATGGTACAAGCATAATAGTCTGGCATTCACCTAGCTAGCTGGGTAGAAGGGAATCTGTATGCAAGCATAAAGGTACAAGCTGTGGGCTCATGCTTTTTTCTTTTTCTTTTTTTTTTCTTCTTTGGACCTGGTTCCTTGCTTCTTCTTGGTTCCATCAAATATTCCACTCCAACAATGTTGACGTGAGTCCCTACTAAGCGGGATGCAGCTCAGAAATATCAAGTCCGAAGGAAGGCACATTATTCTTTTTCCACCTTCCTTAATTTGAAGTCACCTGAACAGGTTCAATCTGGTCACAGGTAGGGGGCCAACACCAGGTGCTGAGGCTGTTTCTTCTCTTGTTCTTCCGTGTTGTGTGTGTATGGTAATGATGCACCTCTTGATTTCTTCTGAATTCCATCTACCGTTAATTCCGCCTTTCTCAGCTCTTATTAGTTTACAGGGTGACAGTCTATGATATTGTTATTTGTTACATGTGGTTCTTTTTCAAAGGAAAAATGGAAACCTTAAGAGACTTGAGAAGATTGGGAGTTGATCGTTGGGACCATGATTTTTTTTTTCAGACTTTGTTTTTCCCCCTTTTTCCATACATCATCTTGAGTTCTTGAGCCATCATTGGCGACTGGAATAACACCATGTCAAATATTAATAACATAGTGAGGAATAATATTCCTCTATATAATGGTCTTCGATTAGCACTAGTACTATAAACGTTCGGTAGCATGTAATAATTGGTTGGATGGACTCTTTGTTTGATACGAGAGATGATCTCAACAAATTAAATCTTCCCGATGTTTACTTATCTTCATCTGGCCTTAGCTGACAAAATACTAACATGGTGGTTCTCTGCCTCTCAGGTGTTGCAGAAAGAAGAAAAGGAAAAACGTCTCCACAGCTTCACTAATTCTGTTGAGGCGGCCATGAATTTTTTGCTTTGATTCTTCACCCGGTCGTTTTCACAGAGGAACTAAAAGATAAATCGTCTTCGAGGTAAAGCAAAACTTAGCTAATGGAGATGCCATTTTGATTTGATCCAGCACTTGACTTATAGATTGATGCACCTTAAATGATGCTCATTCAGGGCAAGACTTGGATCTTTGCTGTCGATCCACCTTTTCCTGGTCGTTGGATGGTGTTTTGAGGATCTTGGTCGTTGGATGGTGTTTTGAGGATCGAGGCCGACAAGTAGTAGCGGTAAGTGATGTTAATGTTTCTTCTTCTTCTTTCTCATCAAGAAAAGAGATTATTGGGGATGGCTGCAAGTCATCGCCAATAACAACAAAGTCGTCTCTATGATTATTAGGGACGGCTATAACGTCGTCGCTAGTCGTCCCTAATAAGTCCATCACCAATAATATTGGGGACGGTTAAATCACATCCATCCCCAATAATATTATTGGGGACAGCTTATTATCCATCTCTAATAATTTAATTGAGACGGATATGATACACTGTCTCCAATAAAATTATTAGACATGAGTACAAAATCATCCCAAAAAAATATATTAGCGATGAATATAAAGCCGTCTTTAATAGCTTTATTAGGGACAAGTAAGAAGCCGTCCACAATAACATTATGGGGGACGGATGTGCAGTAGTCTCCAATAATACTATTGGGGACGGCTGGAGCCATCCTATGACGGTTCTTGTCGTTAAAACCCGTTAACCTAATAACGAGTTTGACTCGACTCCATCTCCCGCGAACAAACCAAGATCTCGCAAGAGATGCCAACTCAAATGTCCATGGAAATATAAAAGAACACATTAAACATATATAAGATTACACATCTCGTGCATATTTACATGAAGTATACATAGTCAGTTCTCAACTAGAGTCAAATATAAAGTACAACAGCCTGGGGCATACCCGAGGTGAAATAGAAAGTAAAATTACACTGCTGGAGTTGCAAACCCAACTCCCCTATGATGCGGCTCTGAACTAGATGAGGGATGGGAACCCTCCTGCTCTCCTTCACCTAAAAGGAGTAAGGGTGAGCCTCACAAGTCACTGACTCAGTAGAAAAACTCCCTCAAAAGTCGAGACAACACCAATCTCATGAGAAACAGGAGTAAAACATTAAATTAAACAATTAACAGTGCTACCTATACATGATGCTACATCTACATTCTAAATAACAAAACCTTGCTAATAACATGGATTATGCTTTAATAAATAAATAGCAAAACACGCTCAAGTGTACGAGCTAAGGAAAGGTAACGACACACTTGAGTCACGAAAACTAGTTTGCGACATCAGCTACTAACCCGAACAAACCACACAGGACTACCTCTCAGTCTCGTAGTCACGGACAGATGGTCCAACTACTACTCCACCTCTACAGTGCCAACAAGCTGTGGAGACCAACCAACACACCTACAGTGACACATGTTGTAGACCCACGCCTGACACGCCTCTAAGAGTTTCAGAACCCTTAGGCCCTGTTTGGTACTGAGATAAAAACAATGAGGATAGGGATATGTCATCCCTTGTACCATATCCTATCCCCATGTCATTTGGTATAGTCAAGAACAAGAAAAGATGATATCATTAAAATGTGTTTGGTACAAAAGAGAATAAGAATGCGGATAATTTATTGAAAATTTTCTAAATATTATTATATCTTGTAATATCATATGACCAGTTGGAGATTCCTCTGTGCAACTCCGAGAACACCCCAGACAACTTAGAACACAATCATGAAAAGATTCAAAAACCCTGGAATGGCGAATAAAGGAGACCAAGCAGTAGAAAGCAAAGAGGAAGACAAGGAACACGCCACACACAGTTCTGAGAATCCCTCCTTTACCTTTATTCACCCAGCTTCCAACCCTCCATTGCCAAAAAAGAAACCTCTTTCCACCCCCACCATGGCCGCCACCATCTCCACTTCCCTTCCCGTCCTCCGATCCCTCATCTTCCTCCTGCAGCTTGCACGGCCTCATCATCTCCTTGACATGGCTTTCTCCTTCCACGTCTCACCTTCTGCACCGTTTCTCTTCTCTTTTCAGCCACCACAGGCTTCTTCCAGATCTTGCACCCCTGCTCGGCTCAGTCCAGCCTCTGCTGGACCACTTGCAGCGACATCCACATCCACTACCCGTTCGGCATCAACGACAGCTGCGGCAGCCCCTACTACCGCAACCTTATGTCTGCTATGCCATAACGCCTTCTTCCGCTCCACCCCTCCACCTCCGGACACCGTCGGGCACATACCCGTCCTGAACATCAGCTACTCCGAACCCCACCTGGTGTTCTCCAACCCTTCCATGTGGAGCTGCGACGACACTGCCAGCCAACTCGCCTCCTGAAGTCAGAGAGGAAGAGGATGACCCAGGGCTTAGGGCACTAAGGGGTGAGGGGGCTGAATGGGGGGAAGGGGGAAAAAGGGGGGGGGGGGGGGGGGGGGGCGGGGATACGCGGAGGGGATATTTCATTCCCATAAAAAGTGGGAATGATATATTCCCAATGATATCCTTGTTTTTAGATATATCCCTGGTCAACTTATAATTAGGATATCACCATAAATTTGGTGATACCAAACATAAAAAGGGGATAGACCAAGATATCCCCTCCTTCCTGGTACCAAACATGAGCTTAGAGTGAGGCTTTGGAACATAGAATAGCTGGGGACCAATATGTTTACTGATGTCCGTCCCCCAACCACGAGCATGCTACAAGAAACTGAACTGAGAACCAACACATCACAAGTTGCTATCCCTCTATCTTCCTTCTCTCAGTTGGACATACAACTCGACAAACGAGTGAGGGTGTCCAGGAAAACGGCACAGACTTTGACAGTACACACAATACCGGGACAAATTTCGAGCACTAACATGCCTGGCTCACAGAGAACCTAGGGTACCCGACTCAAGAAGTAACCACGGAAGGCGTTGTACTAACCAACTTGCCACGCACACACAAACCATGCGTACACGACATTCTCTAACCACGACATGTGCCAAAGAACCGCTTTCCTACTTTCAATACATTAAGTAACATCACATAACCATCATATAACCTACTTCCATAAGACCTATCACAAATGGGTCACTGCCATCGGAACTTAAAATGCGTCCAACACAAGTGTCGCACAAAGCACACCCAATACGTGATGTACAAAAGCGATCCATTTAAAAGTAGAATCGCGACGGCTCATGCCGTTGCTTTCAAAACGCGACGACTGGGTCCACTCGCCTTTTTATCCGACGAGCCAACCCAGTCTTCATCTCTGAAAATCCCACAAAATACCATTTTACAATTATAAAACCTAGATATATGCATTCTCACAGTTACTTAATTATGCTTGCTATTGACTATCAGCAAACTTCATGCATCACATACTTCAGGCTCGATTCATACAATTAAAAATCAGAAGAATTCCCCTACCAATATGAAGAACGCGAAGAACAGTATTGCCCTGGCATTTTTCATGCTCCGAACAACCTCCTCGTGATGGAAACATGCCAAACTACGAGCCACGAGCTCCGAATCGCCCGAAAACCCCGCAACAGCCTCTCCCTCAGCCGAACAGTGTTTCCTGCACTATTTGGCCAAGGTTCGACCAAAAGAACATAACAACCAAAATCGCAACGGAGTGCGCCGTCGCATTTAAATCGTGATGTCCCCTGTCATCGAATTTAAATGCCGACGTCCCTGCATTTTCCACGCAGCGCACATGCAGCCGCAACCCTCAGAAAGGCAGTTGTGAAAACGCAACGTATCAGGTGGTCGCGTTTACAAAATGTGACGCCTGGTTCGGTCGCGTTCTCAAAGAACAGAACTAAAGGTGCATTGGGCCAAGATTTCCAACCCTCAACTCCACACAACCTGCTAAACAACATAAATACCAACAATAGGCCATACATTGGCCACCAAACCCATTAAATCGTGATCTGAACGGTCACGATGTCACATTACTATCACCTAAAAAGAAATTTCGTTTCGAAATTAGGAAGAAACCTCAACACTTCATTCACAATTAATTATGCATGGAACTATCACCTAAAAAGAATTAAAAGCTTACTCAAACAAGTATGGATATGCTTTTTGCATTTCCTCTGCCAATTCCCATGTGTCTTCTCCTCCTTGTCTATTTTTCCATCTGTTTTACTAATTCAATATCTTTATTTCTCAACTTTTGTGTTCTTCGCCCTGTGATCCGAACTAGATATTCCAGCATAGACATATCTGGCTTCAAATCATCCTCGGTGTAGCTAACTATCTGGGAAGGATCTCGGATATATCTTCTTAACATAGAAACATGGAACACATCGTGTGCATCTGTGAAATTTGATGAGAGGTCTATTCTGTAAGCTCTCTCTCCAATTCTTTCCAAAATCTGGAATGGACCTACATACCTCGGACTCAATTTACCTTTCCTACTGAATCTCAAAACACCTTTAGTAGGAGAAACCTTCAGAAATACATAATTACCAACTTCAAACTGCAATGGCCTTTGTCAGCTATCTGCATAACTTTTCTGACGACTTTGAGCTATTTGAAGTTTTTCCTTGAAAAACTTGACCATTTTTTAACATTGTTGAATTAATTCTGGCCCCATAACCTGCCTTTCTCCCACCTCATGCCAATTTAAGGGTGTTCTACCTGGTCTTCCATACAAAGCTTCATATGGTGTCATTTTAATACTTGCATGATAACTGTTATTATAAGTAAATTCTACCATTCCTAAATGATGCTCCTAACTGCCTTCCCATACCAAACAACAAGTTCGTAACTTATCTTCTATTGTCTGGATTATTCTTTGTATGCCCATCTGTTGGTGGATGATAAGCTGAACTATACCTTAACTCAGTGCCAATTACTCGCTGCAAACTCCTCCAGAAACTAGAGGTGAACCTTGGATCTCTATCTGAAACTATAGTCACTGGAATACCATGCAATGGTCCTATCTTATCCACATACAATCTGGCCAGTCTATCAACAGTCCAAGAGATGCTTACAGCTAATAACCTGCACATCTTTGTCAGCCTATCAACAAAAACCCAAATTCCATTATGACCTGATGCAGTTCTGGGCAGCTTACCACAAAATTCATGGCAATATCATCCCATTTCCATTGTGGAATCGGCAATGGCTGCAATAATCCTCCTAGTCTCTGATGCTCTGCTTTCACTTGCTGGGAAATCAAACATCTTGCTATAAACTCTGCTATTTCTTTCTTCATGTTTGGCCACCAAAATGCTTCTTTAAGTCTTGATACATCTGTGTACTACCTGGGTGAATAGAATATCTAGACCTGTGCGCCTCCTCCAACACTTTTTGTTTTACCTCTGCCTTTAAATCTAATTACACAATCATCATCAATAGTAACAACCTCCATCTTCACAATCTTAGTCAAATTCTCAAATATTCTTTGGGCTTCTACTATCTGCCAATATAATGATGGTTCCACTACACTACTGGCCAATACCGCTCGCTGCTGATTATTTGGGATATACAGAAAATTCTCTACTATATCTTCATATAACTTCCATTATTTTAACATCATGTAACTCATAACTGCCTTTTTGCTTAATGCATCTGCCTAGGGGTGTAAACGGAACCCGATAACCTGATATTCCAACCCGATTCCGATAAAATTATCAATTTCAGAATTAAAATTTGATACCGATAGCTTATCGGAATCGGTATCGGATATTCCGATAAACTATCGGAATCGGAATCGGAATTGAAAAATAATCGGAATCGGAATCAGTATCGGTTATTCTGATAAATTATCCTTAAAATTAAAAGAAAAAACTGTGGTAAACACCTTACCTTATCAGAATTTCGGGTCTGGTAATATTATCAGAATCAGAACGGAATCGGAATTAACCATTCCGATATTATCGGAATCAGAATTGGAAAAAACTATGGTAAACACCTTACCTTATAAGAATTTCGGGTCTGGTAATATTATCGGAATCAGAATCAGAATTGGAACCATATTTCGGTTATCGGAATCGGAATCTGTGTTTCCGGTTCCGAACCCGACCCGTTTGCAGCCCTACATCTGCCACAACATTAGCTTTACCTGGGTGATATGCCAAACTGAAATCATAATCTTTCAAATATTTCACTTGCTGAAGTAAGTCTTCACTATTGGGACCTCATCTAAATAACTAGAAGTAAGCATATAACCACCTGAAGGAACTTCCACAGTTAACTCACATTGCTTCTCTTCTAAAGAGTGAACTATACTATCCATAAAATCTTCAGAAATAAAGAATGTGATGCACCTAGATCTATCAACACTCTTGTAGAAAATTCAAAGATAGGTAGTATACCTTCAATTAAATTAGATGCTTCTGCCTGTGCCCTAGTGATAGCCATAACTCGTCCTCGACCCCTCTGGAAAGGCGGACCTCTACCTCGATCTGCTGGTGGCTGCTGCTACTAGGGTGCTGCTCTACCATAATTGTACTCTCTAGGGTACGAAAATTCCTAATTAAATGTCTCGGCTGACCACAATTATAACATCTATAGTGTGGAGGAACCACAGGCTACCTGGCTATACTCTACTGGGACTCCTCTGGCTCCAGCCTAAAGCCTTAACCCTATTGGAATACCTGTTGTCTACCACTTCATCGACCTCTGAATATCTTCTTTAACTTAGAACCCCACTTAGTAAACCATGATGATGATGCTCCTGATGGTGTCTTGCCCTTACTAACTCATGGAGATCGCCGTGGAAGTCGAAAACTACTTGACTCCCCTTTCTGCCGGTCCTGCACAGTCCTCTCCAAAATAGCTGCTTGCTGAGTCGCTTCCTCCACTGTTCTACACATTAGGAGAATCACCGCATTCTGCAACTCTAGTCTCAATCCTCGGATAAAATACTCCACCATCATTGCATTATCTGTAACCACATATGGTGCATACCTGCTCAATGCCATAAACCTCATCTGATATTCTAGTACCGACAAATTCCCCTACTATAATGTTCTAAACTACTCTCTTTTAGCTTGCTGAATTTGGACTAGAAAGAAAGTGTCATTGAACACTCCTAGAAACTTCGGCCAAGTGATGAAATTTTCCGTCCTTTCTGCAAATGTCGTCTGCATCTTCAATCTCCACCATTCTTGTGCGAAGCCACACAATTGATATGTAGCCAGAATCACTCTATCCGCCTATGGACACCTTATAGTAACAAAGAGGCTCTCAATCTCGTGCACCCAATGCTCTGCTTTGTCTAGATTTGGACCTCTTGAATATGTGGGTGGCTACAACCTCACAACCTCTCCACTAACACTGTAGGCTCCTCTGTACCAACTGGACGTGCCGGTACCACTGGAGGTATAGGCACAACGGGTGGTACCTCAACTCCTGGTGGTGGTGCCACTGGAACTGGTACTACTTCTTCAACAACCTGAGGTGCCACTGCTACTGGCTGGACCGGGACCTACTGATCCAACCTCATCCGAATCTCTATAATACTCTCCCACAATCTCTCAATCAACTGGTGCGTAGACTCTTCCAACTCATCTTTACCACCTCCCCAATATCTTCTATCGACCATTTCAAATGCTGCACATACATCATTCCAAACCACATAATACACTAACTAATCAATACAAAACAAGGATCAACTACCAGCAGTAGACTAAAGTAGAGATCAGGCTATGTAAATCTCTATGTTCCTTTATATTCACACAGACCTTGCTCTGATACCAACTGTGACGGTCCTTGTCATTCAAACCCGTTAACCTAATAACGAGCTTGACTCGACTCCACCTCCTGCGAATAGGCTAAAGCCTAGCAAGGGATACCAACTCAAATGTTCGTGGAAATATAAAAGAACACATTAAACATATATAAGATTGCACATCTCTCACATATTTACATGAAGTATACATAGCCAGTTCTCAACTAGAGTCAAATACAAAGTACAATAGCCTGGAGCATATCCCATGGTGAAACAGAAAGTAAAATTACACTGTTGGAGGTGCAGACCCAACTCCGCTATGATGCGGCTACAAACTAGACGAGGGACAGGAACCCTTCTGCTCTCCTTCACCTGAAAGGAGTAAGGGTGAGCCTGACAAGTCACTGGCTTAGTAGGGAAATTCCCTCAAAAGTCGAGACAACACCAATCTCACGAGAAACAGAAGTAAAACATTAAATTAAACAATTAACAATGCTACCTATACATAATGCTACATCCACATTCTAAATAACAAAACCTTGCTAATAACCTGGATTATACTTTAATAAATAAATAGCAAAACATGCTCAAGTGTACGAGCTAAGGAAGGGTAATGCCACACTCGAGTCATGAAAACTGGTTCGCGACACTAGCTATTGACCCGGACAAACCACACATAACTACCTCTCAGTCTCATAGTCACGGACGGAAGGTCCAACTGCCACACCACCTCTATAGTGCCAACAAATTGTGGAGACCAACCAACATCACACCTACAGTGACACACGTTGTAGACCCACGCCTGACACGCCTCTAAGAGTTTCAGAACCATAGAGTGAGGTTGTTGAACACGGGACTAGCTGAGGACCAATACGTCTACTAGGGATTTCTGATTTGGTGGAGACAATCAACGCGTGGATGAATATGTAGAAAAGAAGCAGCTTCAGGTCAAGGATGTGCACAAGTGGTTAGTGATCGCAAGAATGCTGGGTATGACATGGAGGATGTGCTATGTGACTACAGGGTGATGGTTTCAATTGAGGATGGGCAAGGAGTTGTAATACGGTGGATGGGGCTAGCCAAAGACGGCCCTACCTGGTATATGGGATCGCCTCGACGAAGAAGTTCTAGGGCGACAAGAGGAATATCCGACGAAGGGTTCTCTCACATCACCAAGAGAGTGTGAACATGATTATTCGGTGTTCTAGAAGACTTCTAGAATAGCGGAATGATGTTAATTGTGCTCCAAAACGAAAACAAGTCCTTTATTTTAGGGGTTTAAGTGCACAATTTCAATCCTTTTACCAGATATTATGAAGTATTTTATAGCAAATTTGAGCTTTGGTGGTAAGAGAGAAAGTATATAATTTAAAGAGAATCATTGATTTAAGAGAGAGATCACGTGGATTATTTTTAAAAGAATAGTTTCATATTTAATCATATAAGATCTTTGTTAATGCATTTAAGAGTTAGTAGGGATTTAATAGGAGATATAATATGGGTTAAAGCATTGTTCATGTAAAAATTAAGAATTTTAGACTTACACTATGAACGCTGTTAGAGGCATACTCGCTCTCATATTAAAGTCTACAGGCCCACCACATTTACCTTAGTTAACATAGGGTATCGATAGAGCATGACCTTAACACAGTATATTGCGCGACCGCGTTAAGATGACGTTCTCTATGTTCACCGTGTTCATCACACAGTGAGCATGTTGAAAGTATTACAATAAAATGCTTAAATTTTGATACATAGGGCATGAAAAATCATGAAACTAGTTTTAAAATAATGCTAACTAGCTTATGAACATGTAGAAAGCATATGATTGTCATGCAAACATGGATTGAACAATGATTGAGAGTAAGAATAGAGGGTCATGAATATTCTTACACTTAAGAAGCAAAATACTCTCAACATGCTTGATAGAAATTGGGGGAAATATAAGGAACGAATTTTTGACGTTAAGAGCAACGTATAGAGACAATTAAATAGATTTTACTTTAGAGAACACTTATCTTTGGACGATTTTTTTTTTTTTTAAGGCTCCTCTTCTTCGCAGTCTCCTCTTTTGGCCTTATCTTCTTGTGTTTGAGAGACTTCAAGCAACAAAAAGGTCGGCCACTAGGGTTTAGGGGTGTATTTATAGGGATAACAATTTTCTATTCCTAATACTACTACGACTCCTTACATTATGAGATTTTCATGTTAATCTCTATCTCGTAAGCTTTCCAAACAAAAATTGGGTTGAGATAGATTTGGAAAACATAGCTAGCTTGTTAGGGTAGTGTTAGGACTCCAATTTAGATAATTATAACATTTATTTAAGTTTACTTTGTCTATTTAAATAATAGACTAATGGATATTATGTATTAAATATTAGTTTCTTATTATTATATTTTTCTAACTCCTACTTTGGCCCAATAAATTTGTTATGAACCAACCCATTTGCCTATTTTATTTATTGAGTTTGTAATTTGACATTTTTATTAAATTAAATCTAAATCAATTACTTAATTAAATAAAAAATTGATCCTCCAAATTACATGATATGACTTATCAAAGACTTCGGGATGATTTCACCTTTGAACTGAAGAAGGTCATGTCAAAGTGTGCTATGATAAATTTTCGGCCAGCTTTCAGAACATAGAATGGGAATGACGTGGGGAATGTAAAAGAATGGAAAAATTGGTATGGTATTCTACTATTCTGGCCTTCACCTCGGTAGGTAGAAGGGAATCTGTATGCAGCAAGCATAAAGCTACAAGTGGGCTTCATATGTGCGAGGAATACAAGAGTCGATTCTAAGCAAAACTGTCCTGTTTATGGACCACTCTGGTTAAAAGCCAAACTTTGGCATCGTACACAGCTAGAAGAGCACCCTCCCTATCATAGAAGAAGGTTCTTGTCAAATGTACTCTGACAAATTAATTTTTAGCCAGACTTCAGATCATAGAATGGGAATTACGTAGGGAATTTAGAAGAATGGAAAAATTGGTATGGTACAAGCATAATAGTCTGGCATTCACCTAGCTAGCTGGGTAGAAGGGAATCTGTATGCAAGCATAAAGGTACAAGCTGTGGGCTCATGCTTTTTTCTTTTTCTTTTTTTTTCTTTGGACCTGGTTCCTTGCTTCTTCTTGGTTCCATCAAATATTCCACTCCAACAATGTTGACGTGAGTCCCTTCTAAGAGGGATGCAGCTCAGAAATATCAAGTTCGAAGGAAGGCACATTATTCTTTTTCCACCTTCCCTTAATTTGAAGTCACCTGAACAGGTTCAATCTGGTCACAGGTAGGGGCCAACACCAGGTGCTGAGGCTGTTTCTTCTCTTGTTCTTCCGTGTTGTGTGTGTATGGTGATGATGCACCTCTTGATTTCTTCTGAATTCCATCTACCGTTATTCCACCTTTCTCAGATCTTATTAGTTTACAGGGTGACAGTCTATGATATTGTTATTTGTTACATGTGGTTCTTTTTCAAAGGAAAAATGGAAATCTTAAAAGACTTGAGAAGATTTGGGAGTTGATCGTTGGGACCATGATTATTTTTTCAGACTTAGTTCTTAAGCCATCATTGGCGACTGGAATAACACCATGTCAAACAATAACATAGTGAGGAATAATATTCCTCTATATAATGGTCTTTGATTAGCACTGGTGCTATAAACGTGCGGTAGCATGTAATAATTGGTTGGATGGACTCTTTGTTTGATACGAGAGATGATCTCAACAAGTTAATCTTCCCGATGTTTACTTATCTTCATCTGGCCTTAGCTGACAAAATACTAACTGGTGGTTCTCTGCCTCTCAGGTCTTCCAGAAAGAAGAAAAGGAAAAACATCTCCACAACTTCACTAATTCTGTTGAGGCGGCCATGGATTTTTGCTTTCGTTCTTCACCCTGTTTTCACAGAGAAAATAAAAAGGTAAAACGACTTCTAGGGAAAGCAAAATTAGCTAATGGAGATGCCCTTTGATTTTGATCCAGCACTTGATCTATAAGATGCACCTTAAATGATCATGCCCCTGCAGGGAAACACCCGGATCTTTGCTGTCGATTCAACTTTTTCCTGGTCATTGGATGGTGTTTTGAGGATCGAGGCCAATCTCATACATCAACAAGTAGTAGCGGTAAGTGATGTTATCTGTTTCTTCTTCTTCTTCCTCATCTTTCTCAAGTTTGCACGCATAGTCGATCCCGGTTGTCACGATTTTTGTATGTGGAATCTTATATGATCTACCTTTGTGATACTAATTAATGGTGGCATATCTACCCTCGCAGTCGCAGCTGCAGCGCGCACGTTCGCCTTTTGTCAATGGAGTGTGTCACTGCAGTTACTTCAATCATCTGCCCCGTTGTAGATGTCTTCAAAAACGATATATATGCCAAGGCCAAAGAAGAGTTCAAGTGTGTGTTCTACTTGAAGGATAAGATGAATGGGATTTCTGATTTGGTGGAGACAATCAAACGCATGGACGAAGATGCAGAAAAGAAGCAGCTTCAGGACAAAGTTGTGCGCAAGTGGGTTAGGGATCGCAAGAATGCTGGGTATGACATGGGGGATGTGCTATGTGACTACAGGGTGATGGTTTCAACAGAGGATGGGCAAAGAGTTGCAACACGGTGGATGGGACGAGCCAAAGACGGCCTACCTGGCATGCGGCATCCCCTTGTCTTGCTGTGTCGAGATTAACACCCCCCGCATAGAGATAGCACGCAGGCTTCGATCCATCCACGAGAAATTAGATGGGATAAACCAACGGAAGGCAGAACTAAATCTTGTTCAACATTCGGGTGGTGGAAGTAATGAATCAGATGCCACAGCTAGTAGGGAGACTACTGCACTGGAGGATAAGGAGAGGCCAATGATCGGGAGAAATGAATTGAAGACAGAGATAAAGGAAGCCTTGCTCAATTCTTTCAGAGCCAGGACTTCAAAGTTATCGATTGTATGCATAGTGGGAGTTGGTGGGATGGGAAAGACAACCCTCGCACAGAACATCTTAATGATGAGGATGTAAAAGCGGCCTTTTCCTTGATGAAGTGGTTGTATGTGGGAGACAAATTTGACTGCCAGGGGCTTTTGAAAAAAGTCATTGGCAACAGTGGCCAACATGGTGATCTAAACGATCTGCATTTGACCGTTGCAGAGAAGATGAAAAATGAAAGCTTCTTGATTGTTCTAGATGATGCATGGCTCGATAATGGTGAAGAATGGGGACGATTTCTGAGGCCTCTATCTCAGGGAGACAAAGGTGGAGCCATAATTGTGACTTCTCGAAATTCAGCAGTTGGGACAGCAATACCTCACAGGACAAAAAAATTATATGAGCTAGAACAGATGTCAGATGCAGAGTGCATGGAGATTTTCAAAAGCTGGGCGTTCATGGGGCAGGAAGCAGAGACATACCCTGATTTAAAGCATCTATCAGAACAGGTGGTTCGAAAGTTGAAAGGAGTACCTCTTGCAGCAAGCATGGTCGGAGGATTCCTGGGGAAACATCTTCACGACCGGCGTCAGTGGATAAACGTCGCGGAAGTGGGGTGGCCACATGCAGATAAAGACAATGTGGTTGACGGAGTGGTCGGGTTAAGCTACCTCCACCTGCCCTCGCATTTGAAACTCTGCTTTGCTTATTGTGCTATGTTTCCCAAGGGCTTTAGATTTCGTAAGGAGACTATGGTTCGAATGTGGATAGCTCAAGGTTATGTTGAGAAGCCTCTTGGGAATGAGTTGATGGAACATATTGGGAGTGACTATTTCAATGAGCTGTGCCAAAGATCATTTTTGCAGTTGCAGTCTCATGAATTTTATGGTGATCACTACATAATGCATGATTTAATTCATGACTTTGCCGTAAAAGTCTTTACAGAAGGATTGCAGGTTGGTGCAAGTGACACAGAGGATGGTGCATCGTCTGAGGAGAAACGTCATTTGTCTGTCTACTGTAGTGAAACAGAGCCCCCAAAACTCAAGATATTGGACAATTGTAAGAAACTACGGACTCTAATTGTTGAATCAGATCTTACCATTGCTACACTCCCCACGGATGTGTTTGCCAACTTCAGATATCTCCGTCTATTGATCTTAAATGTTGATGAACTGTCAGAGTTCCCTGATTCAATCCGGCACTCACAGTTTCTTCAATACCTAGACATATCAAGGACTAAAATAAGGGCATTGCCTGAACTAGTGTGTGATTTAGTTAATCTTCTATTTTTTATTTTGCCGGATCCTTGTGCACTGCCTGAGGGAATGAATAAGCTCATTAACTTGCGATTTATAAAAGTAGGAGATGAAAGAGTCCCACAATTTGAGGGGATCGGACAGTTAACTTCTCTCCAACAACTCAGCACATTCAAAGTAGAGAACAAAAGCGGATGGATGATATCAGAGTTGGGGGGTTTAAATCATCTACATGGAAAACTTGTTGTAAGTGGTCTTCAAAATGTAACACACAAGAAAGAGACTAAGCAGGCTCATTTGGAGAAAAAGGTGCACCTTGAGGAGTTACTGTTGGATTGGAGTGAATTCTCAAGCGTACAACGAGAACATGTTGTTGCGGGCAAGGTACCCTTTTATATACTATCTAATTGCTTTTATTTTGCTTCAGTGAAATGAGAGATAAAAAATTGTGATACTAGATTTTGCAGTAAGAGATGAAATGGCAGATAATAAGATATAGTCGTACGCTTTGCTTGTTTTTTTTTAATAAAAGCATGTTCGTGTCTTACTTGTTTTGATCCCTTCCACAAATCACAATGGTTCAACTTTCTTTGTGTATTCTTATCTAATAATTAAAACTCCATTAGATGTTGATAGTGTATTATCCACAAAAATGACATCGCATATGCTAATAAATGATATCGGAGACCTTGCAGGTACAGAAACATTTGAGAAATGATGAGGAAAGCCAAGTACTAGAAGGCCTGTTGCCACCCCCACATCTCAAGGTGCTAAAGATCAGGAAGAACCGCGGAGCAAGGTTTCCAAGTTGGATGGAGGAGCGTTGTTGCCCTAGTCTGGTGAGACTTGAACTTGATGGCTGTTGTAACTGGGAATGCCTTCCCTCAACACTAGGCCGGTTTCCATCCCTCAAAGAATTGAGAATTAGAGGAGCATCTAGTGTGAAGAAGATCGGCCCTGAATTCTATGGTGGGACAGGCGAGAGTGGCGGAGGGTACTTCCGACGCTTGGAGATCTTAGAACTCGAAGAAATGAGTGCATGGGAGGAGTGGGAGATGCCGACAGGGGAGATCAATAGTGGTGGTGGTGGACGACATGTGTTCCCTTCCCTTAAGGAGCTCTGGATAGACGAGTGTCCCAAACTACTCACCCTCTCTCCAGTCTTGCGTCACTTGACTAATCTCAAGGAGTTAACAGTCTATAATTGTCCCAAATTGGCCTCCTTCTCTGCAATGCTACGTCACCTTACTGCACTCGAAGACCTTACAATCGGAGGATGTGATCAGCTAGTGTTGGATGGTGGAGTAGCAGAAGATGACACAGAAGACGAGGCGACAATATTCTCAAGCGAGCAACAACCGGTTGTTGACAGCCAGGTACATGCATCATGCTTTAATTGTTTCCATTTTGTTTTGAGAGAAATATATATGAGAAGAAATGAGACAAGATATAGTTATGAGCTTCACTTTTTCTAATTATAAATTTTTGCACGTCCAGTGTCATGTCTTTTCACCCTACCTTATTTTGACTAAAACTATATAGTAAGTATTGCTCTCCATATATATATATATATATATATATATATATATATATATATATATAGTAATACTGTACCACAGCCCGCACCGTCGGATCTCAATCGGACGGTGCGTTTAAAAAAAAAAAAAACTGCGAGGTGCCGTTTGGGGGTCATTGAATCTGGGATCCAACGGCTCCCGCTATATATATATATATATATATATATATATATATATATATATGGCATTGATCACCCTTGCATGTACATATTAATAAGTGACATTGACGAATGATAAGGTGGGAAATGTGCAGGTTGAGGAGGAGGAAAACGTGATAAATGATGTTGTAGAGATCAGGGAAGTACTAGTAGAAGGCCAGTCTCCATCCCCACATCTCAACACGTCTCTAACGATGAAGAACAAGCGCGGAGCACAGCTTCAACGTTGGACGAAGAATAAGCATCATCGCCTGCTACTCTCCAGTCTGGTGACACTCAGACTTGATGGCTGTTGTAACTGGGAATGCCTTCCCACACTGGGCCACTTGCCATCCCTTCAAGTCTTGACAATCATCAAGGCAGATCATGTGAAGAAGATCGGCCCCGAATTCTATGGTGAGACAGACGTCTACTTCCATGCTTGGAGGTCTTAAAACTTAAAGAAATGAGTGGATGGGAGGAGTGGGAGATGCCGGCAGGGGAGATGGACGGTGGTGGCAGACCGTCACACCTGTTCCCTTCCCTTAAGGAGCTCCGGATAGTCGAGTGTCCCAAACTACCTTCTCTGTCTCCAGTCCTACGTCACTTAACCAGTCTAAAGAGTATAACAATCAGTAGATGTGCTGAGCTGGCCTTCTTGTTGGAGGAAGAAAGGGATGATGAATGTGGATGGTTGCTTCCTTCTTTGCAGCGACTCAACATCGAAGAGTGTCCCAAGCTGGCTTCCCTTTCTCCAATCTTGCGTCACTCGAGCAATCTGAAGGAGATAGAAATCAAGAAATGTGCTGAGCTGGCATCGTTGGAGGAAGGAGATGATGAATGCGGATGGATGCTTCCTTCCTTGTGGTTTCTCAGCATCGAAGAGTGTCCCAAGCTGGCTTCTCTTTCTCCAATCTTGCGTCACTCATCCAATGTGATGACGATAGAAATCAAGAAATGTGCTGAGCTGGCATCGTTGGAGTTAGAAGGGGATGATGAATGTGGATGGATGCTCCCTTCTTTGAAGCGACTCACCATCGACGAGTGTCCCAAGCTGGCTTCCCTTTCTCCAATCTTGCGTCACTCGAGCAATCTGAAGCAGATACAAATCAAGAAATGTGCAGAGCTGGCCTTGTTGTTCTCTGAAGAAGGGAATGGTGAGTGTGGATGGATGTTCCCTTCCTTGAAGTATCTCAGCATCGAAGAGTGTCCCAAGCTGGCTTCCCTTTCTCCAATCTTGCGTCACTCGAGCAATCTGGAGTGGATAGAAATCAAGAAATGTGCTGAGCTGGCCTTGTCCTCTGAAGAAGGGAATGGTGAGTGTGGATGGATGTTCCCTTCCTTGGAGGAGCTCATCATCGAAGAGTGTCCCAAGCTGGCTTCCCTTTCTCCAATCTTGCGTCACTCGAGCAATCTGAAGTGGATAGAAATCAAGAAATGTGCTGAGCTGGCCTTGTTGTCGTCTGAAGAAGGGGATGGTGAATGTGGATTGATGCTTCCTTCCTTGAAGTGGCTCAGCATCGATGAGTGTCCCAAGCTGACTTCCATTCCTCCAATCTTGCGTCACGAGCAATCTAGAGAAGATAGAAATCAAGAAATGTGCTGAGTTGGCCTTGTTGTCGTCTGAAGAAGGGGATGATGAATGTGGACGGATGCTTCCTTCCTTGGAGGAGCTCAGCATCGAAGAGTGTCCCAAGCTGGCTTCCCTTTCTCCAATCCTGCGTCACGAAGATAGAAATCAAGAAATGTGCTGAGCTGGCCTTGTTGTCGTCTGAAGAAGGGGATGATGAATGTGGACGGATGCTTCCTTCCTTGGAGGAGCTCACCATCGAAGAGTGTCCCAAGCTGGCTTCCCTTTCTCCAATCCTGCGTCACGAAGATAGAAATCAAGAAATGTGCTGAGCTGGCCTTGTTGTCGTCTGAAGAAGGGGATGATGAATGTGGACGGATGCTTCCTTCCTTGGAGGAACTCAGCATCGAAGAGTGTCCCAAGCTGGCTTCCCTTTCTCCAATCTTGCGTCACTCGAGCAATCTGAAGAGGATAAAAATCAAGAAATGTGCTGAGCTGGCCTTGTTGTCCTCTGAAGAAGGGGATGGTGAATGTGGATGTTCCCCTGTTTAAAAAAAATTGAGGTGCTCATTATTGATGACTGCAGTCCGAAGCTGCTCCCCTCCCTTTCTCAAATGTTGCCTCACCTGACTGCGCTCCATTATTTACACATCGGTAGGTTCCGCAACCTGCAGTGCCTTCCTCCGTGCCTTCGCAACCTCCGCTCACTCAGTTATCTCACCATAGAGGATTGCCCTGCCGTCGAATGCTTGCCAGATGGGGGCCTCCCTCCCTCGTTTGTGGGGGCTGGAGATCAGGGGGTGTCCGTTGCTGGAAGGGCGCTGCCGAGAGGGAGGTCCCGACCACCCAAACATCCCCACCACAACCCAAGTCCACTTACCTGAGGAAATGTGACTGATGATGATGATGATGCCGCCACATTTCCCAGGGGGTGGTTCTACAGCAGGTAGCAGGTGACTGATGATGCAGCCACATTCTCTAATTTATACCTCCGAGCAAAAGTGGCACTTCCCCTGCCCTCTCTGTTGTCAGTACTCGGATCTGTGCTTATTATATTGGAGGAGTGTATATTGGTCACATCATTTTTTATTGTATAACTAAATATTGCTCCCACATCTCAGCGTACGTCATTATGTACTTGGCAAGCAACCTTGAATCGCCTTCCAACACAAGACAATTTGAAGAAGCGTGGTTATTACATTATAAACAGATGTGTATTTTGTTTGAAGGAGGAAGAAGACATTAACCATCTATATTTTCACTGTCCATATTCTCAAGGCATCTGGAATCAAATCCTCTGCAGGTTTGATCTGAATCGCCCTCCTGCCTCTACCTTGTATGGTGAGCTGGAACTTCTGAAGCAAAATTTCCCATCTAATGGTGTATTAACCAAACTGGGCAGACTACTATTTCGTTTCACAGTATGGTGGATTTGGAGAGAAAGGTGCTCCAGAATTTTTGAGGGCAAGCAAACATCAAAAACTCAGATTTTGCTCCAGATTCTCTACGATGCCAAGGCGTGCATAGAAATGAACAATTGTCACAGCAATCTAACCACAAGAGAGAAGAATATTCTATGCCGATTCAACATCTCCACTAGATAAGTTGTAGCTTTGCTACTTTATTTAGTAGTTAACCGCATCTGATGCGTGGTAGTATGTAATTATCTTCATTCTCCACTTTTGGGGTTTGTACATTCCTATCTTAATATAATTCTAACATTACCTATCAAAAAAAAATATTGCTCCCTCCCAAGTACTACCCATTTTGTTTCTCAAAATATTTTCCCGCAAAGCATCATCTGAGTTGTTTTAGATTCGAACGTGACGTTCAAAATCACGCGCGCTTGGAACGATGAGTTAATTCGTAGCAACCATTCATTACAGAAATTAAGCAACTCTAATTATATATAGTTAGAACATTATGTGGTCCTATTATTAATCTATGATTCCTAAGCACCTTAGACGTACGAATGTTCAAACGTTTGCCCAAAATCTTAAAAAAATAAAGTGGGTTAAAAGGGTTCATTTAATTTGTTGCCGCTACCTAGCTAGCTCTGTAAATTTGTTTCATAAAAATCTTTTTGACATGTTGGGTTGGCATGTTGATTATGATATATTGTGACTTCTTGTCTTTCCGCATAAAATGTTTTTTTTGAAGTCTAAAACATTAATAGTCATGAGACTGATATTAGAAGAATATACATGAAGGGAGATGGTCGAAGGGGGAAGAGAATTAAGGCTTGAAAATAAAAAAAGAAAATGATTTTTTTTTTCAGTCTGTCAACTAAATTTTAATAATTTATTAACGTACCAAAAGAAGTTTAACAATTTAGTACGAGTCATTCATTGAGCACGCTACCATGGTACATTGCCAAATTATTTGCTAGAGGCTCGTAACCAAAGGCCTTTAATGGTGGCTATTTTGATTCTTTTTTCAGAAATTTAGATCATGTTGGAATCAGGTAGATCGGAGATAGAGTGAACATATCTTCAAAATTTTGAGATTATTTTTAATTTATTTTCGATCTATTTTAATACGGAAAAATCTTTTAGTGGCTGAGGCAGAGTCAGAAAATGGGGCCCCGATTTCGAAGGTTGTGTTTGTTTAATGGCTCAAAAAAAAAAAAAACAAATGCACCCCTCAGATCATATACATATAGTACATATATTTCTATGCGAATTAAGTTGTATTCTTCATATTTTCTCTAGATGCCCTTGTATTAAGAAAAATTGTTCCAGGTATAGTCATCAGGGGCGACACCACCAAAATCGACAAATATTATGTCATAAGTGTGTATGGAGATGTTAGGTGCACGGGGCACTGGGCAAAGCAAATCATTTGCCCGGTTGCGCCAGCGCTTAAGCATTTCCCGAGTAGGTATTATAAAAGATTCCAAGGGTACTGTACTTGATATTATTGAAACAATATGATAAGATTAAACAAGGGTAGACTACTATTTTTAGCCTTAAATCTATGAAATATTATACATTATGAGGGTATTTACTCAAAAATGTGAAGAGTATAAGTGAATAAGGTAATATTAATTGAAAGGTCAAATGAAATTATATACTGTCCCATAACATTTTTTTAAAATTATTTATTAAAATTAATAGTAGTGTATTATATTGTAGGGATAAACCCTTGACAAATCTAATATTGTTGGGAATGCATTCAGAGTGCCCAACCAATTGAGTATAACATACCCACCACTGTCATAAGTGGATAAACCTTATGACTATATTTTTAAAGTGATATGTCTATTCTTGGTTGGATTCGTACCGTATGTTCAATGTATAGGCAATTGGATACACTTGAAACTCTTAATGCAAACTCATACCTTATTAAATCTGAGGCTTGTGTTCCCCAAGTTGTATTTTGTATCTATCACCGAATGATTTATGCAATGCTCCAACCCTATTTCATGTAACAGTATAGGGTTTATGAAATGTATATGATCCATGTTTCTTGGAAAAATCCACAGAAAACACAAGCTCACCTGATATTCAATTTAAATCTTGTAGAAGTCAGAAAGAGGTCGACAGAGGCTTCAATTTAAATCTTCTACACTTATAGTAGTGTAAGAATGCGTTTGGAAGTGTGGAGACGTAGATCTTATAAAGAAGAGAAACATCAAGGGGCCCTGGTGTTGGAATGGGAGAAAATTCTCTGATATTTAAGTCAATAAGGTGACTTGTGAAGTGTATGGGAGCTTGAGCGCAAGAGATTGTGTACGTTATCATTGGAGGGTTTGGTTCCTTTATATAGATGAAGCATGGGCGGTTAACATTCCAGGTTTCCAGCAAACTATAACAGACCAGTTGAAAGTGGCTGTTAAGGTCCTGATGAATGGGCCCCTTAATAGGATGAGATCGTGGCGTGCAAGTCACTTGAAACGTGGGGAGTTGTCTCGTAGTGTTATGTTACATAAGGTAATGGGCCCGAGAAGGGCGCGAATGGTTTGATCGTCGGAGTCATGTATACATGCATGGACCTGCTCAGTTAGCGAAGCTTATCCAGGAACTCATAATGTCAACTTTCAAACTGAAATAAGGTTCTGCTCGGTCTCCTCTGAAGTGTCTGAGGACACATAGAGGGAGAGTAGGTGTTCAGTCGCCTCTGAAGTGTCTGAGAAGACGTGGTGGAGAGCTACGAGGGTCCATGCTCGTTCGCCTCTGAGGTGTCCGGGGATAGGTGAAAGGGGAGTAGTAGATGAGAGGGCCATAGTGGGCCGTACTAGGCAAATGGGCCTGATTGAAAGGATGTACAGAAAACTACCTCCTCATTTGCCCCCACTCTTAAGTCGTGTGTGTCTAAGTTGTAAGACACTTGAGAGTAGAACATTTGCCGAGGACGTTGTGTCAGAGCCACATGATCGGGCTGATTAGATAATTCCCTTTCGAGGAGGAGATGTTGCGATGGAGGTGGAACTAGGGTTGTCCAATGCATCTCACGATGAGCACTTTAATGATGGCGCCGGTAGACAAAGCGTCGTCTTTGGTAGTCGAGAAGGCATCTCGGGTACATGAACCGCCATCTTTGATTTCAAATTTCAAGCCATGCAGAGGTGGTGCCTACTTATATAAGAAAGGTAAAATTACAATAATAACCATTCTCTGACTAACTAACTAGAATAAATAATAACTCTCTAAGATGCATTTCACGTTCGGAGTACAAATTCCATCATTAAGTTTTATTCCTCATCGTCGCTACCTAAAAATATTAGGAAAGTAGGTATGAGCACACTCATCCAATATAATTTATATCGCTATGTGAAGACAATGATACAAGTGATTAACATTTTAATCAGAAAGGCATGAGCATAAGAAACTAAATTACAAGTACGATGAAATAAATGACAAAGTGCTAGTAAGATATCATGAAGACATGAACATATAAAGATGATAGATCCAAAATTTCAACATGTAACTAGCAATGCAAGAACACAAATTAATCGTATCAAACATGAATCAAGTATGTGCTTTTCGCAAGATAAGCATGTACTTTGTTTCGGTCTGAATGTACATTGTGGGTTTGTAATAATGTCAAGTTGAAGTAGAGCGGCAGAATTATCAAACCGTTGAAAATGCATATCAACGAACAATAGATTGACAGTAATAAAATAGAAAGTCTGAATAATAGACTAATAGTGTCACGTCCTAATAAAAGACTATTTATCGGAAATGACAGAAAATAGGCACAACAGGTAATAGTTATTTATCCATTCATAACGTCATAAGCGGAAATTTTATTACATAGACACTCCTCAAAACAAGTAAGAGAGGAGTAGATTAACACAAACTTATTTTACATTTCTCATTTTACACTACTAAACAGAAATAGAAACTAGTTGGCTTTTCTTATCACGGTCAGATCACTCAGCACTCAAACCCTTAAGTGTCATCCCCAACTGTATCACCTGAAAATGGTAGGAAATAATGAGCTAACTAGCCCAGTAGAATTCAAATTCCATAGTTCAATTCATAGTTCAGGAATGTACACATGATAACCAAGACAGGGTCAGGACAGAATATCAAAAAGACACACCAGATTTCAGAACAGTAAACTTGATGCAATGACAGTAAAGCTCAAATCATACTCAGATATATATAGCTCAAGAATTGATTCACATATCAGCTACACAATATAAAAATTAAGATGACCATATTCAGAAAATGGTTGATGTAATGCCAGACATCCAGATGTCTTTTATCATTCCACGTGGTCCGAAAATAAATTCGGGTGCTCCTCCCAGGACTGGACCAGTCCTATTTGCACATGCATATAAATCACAGAGGGTACAAAGACCTAATAATGTCATCATCAATATTCACATCTCATAAGGTGTTCAAGCATATGAACTCTCATGTGATCAGATTTCATAAACTCATTTACCGAGTACCGAAGAATAGACTCAATCGGAGTGCTATTCGTAATTTACAACTTTAAGATTAATTCAAGGGAAGTTAAGGTACACAAAGTGGTTGAACTTTGCAGTAGTATGACAGTAAATATCAAGGTAAATGAGAGGGTAACTTCCTTGGCTTTTAGGATGAAGTTTTAGCATGGATTCGAGCATGAAAGAGTGCAGAAATTCGAATCAGCATAGTACCTGTCAACAGCCAGGAAGGGGCTGTTGACAGCAAGCAGTAGACATAGCTCAAGTTTTGCTGGCTCTGTGTGTATCTGTCGACAGCAACAATGGATCTGTCGACAGATCCACACAGTCCAGAAACCTGGAGTTCTGGAAGGCATGCGCCTGTCGACAGCTTTGGGCTAGCTGTCGACAGGTAGCTGCAGAACTTCCAGAAAGGACTTTAAATCTATCTAAACACCCTAATTTTGAATTTATGAACCAAGACATGTTTTATATCAAATAGAAGAGTCTAATTATAGTTCTCATAATGGTTTATAAACCGAACAAACAAGATGAAACAAGAAGTTTACAATTCAAGCTTGACTTGCTTGAAACTAAACATAGTTTAGTACTAGAAGTAGAACCTTGATAGCAATGGTTGGATGGAAGGTTCCTACATAATGGATACTAAACCACAAAATGTTTTATGTATCTAAATCAAAACTTGAAGTATCAACCATCTAAACCGAAGTCTTCATATTATCCTACAAAGATAATTGAGACTTCTACAACTTTATAGCATGTACAAAGATCAAAGGTGGAAGAAGGAAATAGGAGTTAATTTCTAAAATGGAACTAAGTTGTTCCTTTCCCAACAAGAGTAATTCTATCACGACTGGAAAGGAAAAACAGAGAATCACAAGTATAGTCACTTATTCGTTCATTATGAATTCCTTGTGACATATGAAAAACCGAATTGAACCATAGAGAGATGAATCCTACCTTACCAAACAGATGAACTTGCAGGTATCCTTGCTGAAGATCCTACACACAGCAAGAGAAGTGTTTCTCCTTCTCAACGTGGATGATGTCTGCAATATTCACCTCAAATATAGCAGCTACAGAAGAAATAGGAGCAGAAATGGAAGTAGTTGCAGGTGCAACAACAATAACTCCCAACAGCACTTCCAATAGCTCCTCTAACAGCACCTCTAGCAGCAAGAAGCAAGAAATGCAAGAACAGGGCAAGAACAAAGTGTGTGGAAAGGGTGCGTACGATGGAAGGGAAGTGGCTTTTATAAGCCTCAGGACTTCCTCATGCAGAGACACGTCGGCCATGAGGTGTCATGGTAAAACCCTTTGGTTTTTACCCCAACACGTAGCTCATGCATCCTTTCACCCCCTTACACCTTAACCCCAACGTGTAAGAGTTTAAACCCAAGTTCTATCCTTATCCTAACGTGTGCTGGCCTCCTTAAGGCCTTACACGTAAGTACCCAGAAAATCCCAGAAATTGGCCACCGTAATTAGCCCTTAAATCAGCTGACCCAATGATCCTTATGTAAACCTATCCAAATGGTGTCCATTTGTATTGAAATTTTAACCATAGACTAATATAATGGTTTTAAAAGTTATGATGATTTTTATTCAATTTTTAGAATTTATTTTACAGTACTTGAAAAATCACCCGAAAAATAGTCGTGTCGACTTAATCTCGAAATCTGCACGTCGAAAAATTCATATAATTATATTTCTGATATCTCCACATTTTATAAAAATTATGGTGCTCTCGGATTTCGTTTTCGTTATACTTTTTCAGTGTCGCCCTGTGGGAGCGCGCACGTCCGAGTACGACACTGGGGTAACGTTAGTTAATACTAATCATACCCAAATATCAATTATTACAATTTAAGACTAATACTTAAGTCCAATAACTTTATTTTTCATGTTTTTCTATAAATAAAAATTCTGGGGTGTTACAAATAGTGTCACAGAATAACTGACAGATGTCTAGCTTAATCAGAAGATATAGAACCAGTGCAAATGCAAACACTCTCATTAGCCCCAGGTATTTTCAGGTGGCTCTCTACCCCTAGGATTGGATTGGAGCCCTTTGGGCACTCTTTGTACTCGCTCACATAAAGCAGTCAGTATGCATTTTAGTCCAGTATGAGTCACAAGACCTGTTTAGCACTAGACAAAGCAAAATAGTACAAGCAATCACAGCTCAATGGTAGCCAATAATGAAATTTTAAGAGTTCAAGGATGTCACATCAAGATGTTCAGGAATGTTAGTAAGATCATGTCAAGAATAGTGTTCACTAACAGTTCTAATTAGAATATCATGTTAAGAGCAGTATTCAAGAGTAAGGTATTATGAACACTATTGTTAAGGAGACAAACGAGTAGCATTATGACGTATTTTAGTTCAGTTCAATATTTCATTTAATGACTTATTAATGTGTATATTCTCCGAGTACAATCGAGAAAGAAAGATGAGAAGAAAAATAGACACTAACTCTAGGGAACTTCAATGGTACAACATGCTCATCGGCCTTGTGAAAATTCAAGGTCAGAGAAAGCTTACGGAAGTTTTAGTAAGGAAATTACTAGTCTGATAGAAAGAATATCTGATGGAGAGTTCATCGATCTAATGCCAAAGCAAATAGCATATAGTCTTCAGAAAATCACCTTGAGCCCTAGAATTCGATGAGAATTCTCTTGGGATGTTGGGTTGTTATCTTTAGGGCTCCATAATACCTTGGTATTTATAGACTCTTGCAAAATATTGTGTCTTTGAGGTCCAAATCATCTTATCTTGGCAAGAATTCTAATCGAGGAAAGAGTCTACTTCAAATATGAAAACCTCGTCACTGGAATTGGTCGATCGTTCTTCTAGGTTAGGTCGACTGTTCTTCACACGGTCTTTAGTTGAATCTAGGAGTTGAAGGTAGCACTATGCATCGGTCGATCGTCTTTTAGGGTTCGGTCGACAGTTCTTCATGCCTTTTTGAACTTGGATGCTCTGGGAGGTTCGATCGATCGTTCTTGATCTTGAACTCTAATTGTAATCTCTGGGTGGATCGATCGACTGAAAATCAATGATCGATCAACTGACTGTCAGTTTTAGCTAATTTCCTCTTCTATTCAAAACCAAGCCTTTGCCTTTTGATGACTCGTGACCAAGATGAATTTGGCCTATTTTGCTGCACACTTAACACATAATTTAGACCCTCAAAGTAGATATAACAAATCAAACATTTAGGTCATCAACATGAACATAAATTAGTATTTTGTGATCTTATCAACATGAACAATAATTAGTATTTTTTATCATCAAAATTTACAAAGTATAATATCCCTCTAGCCATAACTGGCTTAAGCATTAGAAGGTCGACCCTAGGAACCTCCACCATGGGTTTGATTTCCTTGCTGGAATAGGTGACGTCGGCTGTGACATCTGTGATATGTTGTCATCGGCATCTTCATTTCCTTTCTGCATCAGTAGATCTGAGATCGCCATTTTGGGTCTTTCTGAGACTGGCCTAATACGATCTTTGTGAGTTGCAATGTCGGCATCATGAGGATGGTACTTGAATGATATTGTTATGCATGATCTTGAAACTATCTAGTGGAGTTTTGATAAAGAAAGAGAAGTGATGTGATCGGTTCGATTTGTGGTCGAGATTGATTTGCCAACCATGATGATGAGGTTGAGTTCTAGTTGGCTTAGAACTTTAGTTGGGCGAGATGGTTGTTGGCTGAGAAGAGGGGCTCAGATTCACCAAGGTCTGGCCGACCCAAGACTTCAATTGACCAAGGACGATTTGACCTACAAAGATAGTCAATCTCGAGGGAAATCCCTGGGTTGACCATTTGATGGTCAAGTTATAGCTAAGAGAAGATTTAGGTCCGAACAAGGGGTTATATAGTTTAAGGGTAGAGAGATGGAGTGTGTGGTGTCTTGAGATCACACATATCAAACCTTCATGAAGGTGACTCTAGATGGTAGGGAGGAAATTGCATGTAAATATATAATATAAATATATTATCATCATTTAAATGTATAAATATTAATAAAACTATTTATATTTACATTAATATAAAATTTTAGTTTGAATTGAATCGAACTGAAATTTATATTTATAATTTCTCTTCCATTTGGATCGGGTTGAGAGATCAATTTGGTTCAATTAGAGTTATCGAAAAGATGGGCTAAACTAGATCAAATGGACCGAAGGACAGCCCTACACAAAAGACATGTGTTCCTTAGGTTTATTGTGAGAACAATTTTAAAGGGAGATGACGTGACACTTATCTTATGCAGATAACAAAATAAGAAGTGACGGAAAAATTGCATTTTTTTGGCACTCTAACTTTCTATATAGCTATACTCGTGTAAAAAAAGTTGCATTAATTTGGATCTGGCGTTTCACCCACATTCTATCCCAAGACAATTCGACATTCTTCTTATTTAATTTATTTCTTAAAATTGTGGTCTAAAATAATTTTGCAGGTAGTTCAAATTAGAATTTGTTTATTCCAGTAGTTAAAGTTGTTAATGGCGTCTATTTAGTGTTCAATTCTGCGGTTTAAGTGGGCCTATTCGACTAATGGGATTCTGGGAAACGCGGGCCCCGGCCCAACTTAAAAGCCCAGTGGGAGTTCGGAAGGTCAGGGGATAGAAGGCCCATAAACACATACATACATATGTATATGTATAAGTATATTGGTTAAGTGGGCCTATTCGACTATGGGCCACCCGGAAAACATGGGCCTCAGACCCAACTTAAAAGTTCATTGGGAGTTGATTAGGTCAGAGAGGAGAAGGCCCACACACACACATACATATATATATACTAGTTGGACACCCGTGCGATGCACGGCGTTTGATTATAAAATATATTAATAAATATAAATTATTTTTTTAAAATTATATAATTATTATTATAATTTTTTTATTAAACTAATTTTAATTAAAATATTTGAACATGAATAAAATAATTACACAATAGATTTTAATTAACTTACTGCAGCTGATCATCCAATCCATTCCAACTGCACCTGAAATTTGCTGCCAAACATGGGCTTGTCTAAAGATCATCATGTGAAGCTAACTCCAACAACTCCAAATCATTTCATGCCACAAATCATCCATGTGCTTTCTTAAAGTAATAGCATGTTTTAATACGCACATATATTATTTTAATATGTCTCGGCAAAAAATTCATTAAAATAGTCGCATTAAAAAATATTATGAAAACAAAATTTTATATATGTTTATAACTACTTATCATATTCAAAAAAATCAAAACCTGAAACCAAATACTTTACCTCCAATTTAGTCCACACTTTATTATTAATACAGAAAATGAACATTTCTTAGGAGATGCAAGAGCATCTGTTCTATATATGAAATTCATAAAATGTTAGCACATTAAAATGACTTCTATATATGCTTATAACTGCTTATGATATCCAAAAAAAAAAATGAAACCAAAAAGTAAAGCTCCAATCTTCAAAAAAAAAGAGACCAATACTCATAACTTGAACTAAACTATTTTGATAAACACATAAGACCCTTTCCCAATCATCACATGTCTGTTAATTCATATAAGAACATAAAAAGTCAAATTATCACTCAGGGTTAGGGGGACGGTGCGAGGGTGTGGGCGAGGGTGAGGCTGCTAGGGCTAGGGGGACGGTGCGAGGGCGAGAGTGAAGGCGACGCTGCGAGGGCGAGGGGGAAGGAGGACGGTTCCCCACACCATCTTCACCAGGAAATGGCGGGCAAACATTGGAAGGTGAATCGGCAAGGAACTTTTCATCGGGAAGTGAAGGGGCAGACAAATCATTGATGTGGTACGAAGGTCTAGGCATCACAAAGAGGAAGTAAGAGAAAGAGAAGAAAAGAAATTTAAATGGGTAGACTCTGCTGCTGCCACGTGTCTTGGGTTTAACTTGGGCGGGAAATAGGGAATTCTGTTTTAGTAGTGTAGTATAGATAGGCCCAAATGAAATAATCTAATTTCTCCCACTGTTCTGATGGCAATTGAGTTCAAATTCTGCAACCTGCGTTAAGCAAAATGGGAAAAGGAAGTGGAGCGAGGTACTTCGGAAACTTCTATTAAAACCGAACCAAGTGTATGAGAGGTTAGGGTTCAAACCATCACATGCCTACGCCATCAACTTCGCGTTTGGAACATTTGCCATCTGCAACACCTCTCAGTAAAAAGAAAATGTGATGCAAAGAAGAAGCCAGCACTAATAATAACAACCCATCTCTTGGCATCATCCTAATAGCCACTGAAGTATTTGACAAAGAAGAACCAAACAAAATCACAATTTCCTCTGTATAAGAGAATACAATTATGCAATTTCTTATAAGTAACTCCATACCTTCACCCCTTTTCTATAATGTTTAAGTCTAATGAGCACAGAGGTAACACTAAATACAAAAACCCCAAAAGAGATAGTAGACTAAACAAAATTGAGGAAGCTATCCTCCAATTCTCATTTCTCCAGATTAGAGAAATTCCAAAGATGGCATTGTCCCATTTGCATCCATTGGCAATGTTGAGATGAGAAAAATCGAAACTTACAGAATCCAGAAACTTATCTTTCAGCCATCCTGAGCAAGGGTGAGATCATGCCCTGTATCTCCTGCAATGTCCTCTGGATCTGAATCTCCTCAGCAACCATTCTCTTGAGGTTCCTCGCATGGGTCATCAATTCTGCCGAAGACCGGATGTCTTCTTCGTGCATTTGAAGCACCTTGGTCGCCAGGCCCATAAGGAATCTTGCGTACCTAGGCAATGTGGTGTTCCTGTGTAGGAAACTGAGCAGCAGCCCCAGCCCCTCATCGTCCAAGGTCTTCACAGCAGCCAACAGCTTCCTCCTCGCCACCAACTCTTGCATCACGGCTACCAGTGTCGGGGTTTTTCTTCTCCAAAACGCACACAAGCGCCTCCCTGTTCTCAAACTCTTCAGAAATTATACTCATTTTTTTATTGTTTTGGTTTCTTTTGGCCTAGGAGACCAAATCTCTTCTTTTCACTTAGCTATTTGACTCTTGACTCACGCTTTTGACGGGAAAAAATGGTAAAATAGCTCTTCCTTGAGTCAATTATTTTGTTTATACAAGTTATTACCTCGATTTATTCATGTAGCCTTCTTTGCACCTCAATTTGCATCTCCAGTGCTTCATTTATTTGTAGGCCTCTGAGACCAAACATAAAACATTAGTGAAACAAAGACTTCATGAGAATTAAATTAATTCCTGGATTCTTGTGTCAAGATCTTACAGGTTCGTGTGGAAAGGGTTGGTCCCATTTGTTAGAGCTCCACTAATTTCAGGAAACCTTTCTACAAATACAGTAGAACCTGCGAAGAAAAAATGACCAATGGTTCTTAATTCATGTCATTTGTTTCCACCATACCGTCAAATCCTTTTATAAGGCTATTGACTTACCACTCTTATTTGGCACTTGGCTATCTTGTACTTGCAAATTCCTACTGAGCCTGCACTTCTTAAGGAGCAGAAAGAACCATCAGGTTATGGTCAGTAGTGTTTCAACCAGATTTAGGAATAAAAGCTGCACCTGAACATGGCTCTTTAGTTGGAAAACTACCTGCTAGGAACCCAAAAAAAAATAATAATAAACTACTTGCGAGGATTGGGTTTCCTCTACTTACCAGAGTGGATGATCTCTCCGACCCTGCATTGGTAGTGCCCGCTTCGACAACATGTGCCTTGCCATTGTGCTCTCTCCCCTCTCTTGCATAGCGTATAGTCCCTAGCTTTTGCCTACTCTTGAGAAAACCTGAAACCAAAAAACAAAATCTGAAATCAAAAACTAAAACTTCGATGTTCAGAGAAAGAGAAACCAATGCTCATAACTTGAGCTAAACTCTTTTGATAAACACATAAGACCCCTTCCCAATCATCACATGTCTGTTAATTCATAAAAGCACATAGAAATTCAAATGTCTCAACATTACTGTAACTACCCACATCAAACATATATTTCAAACTTCTAATTATATTATAATGAAGTTTGTATGAACAAAAAATGAAATCAAGATATCTAGTTTTAGTGCACAGAGAGTGTGAGAGAGAGTGAAACCAACAACTAAAGCTCCAAAGTGTAGTTGCTGTAAGGGTTGAAAACTCAAAACTTTTGAGACCCTGAAGAGCTATGAACAAATTAATACCCAAGGTGAAAAAGATCACTAATCTCAAGATCGATCATTTAAACACAACCAAAATGAATAGACAGAAAGATAAAAATTCTTAAAACTTTGAAAGCAAATAAATCCGAATAGCTGGAAAGCAAATAAATCTGTAAACATATAAAGGGCAAAATAAGGTAAGGTCATTAAAGAGGAAACACGGGTGAAAAATATGTGATTAATTTGATGAAAAATGGCAGGATCAGCAGAAAAGAACACTTTAGAAAATAACATCAGCATTAAAACATAAGCATAAATGAAATTAATTGGCACATTAAAACCTATAGATGTTATTTTAAAACCATAACATCTCATATTGCAAGAAAAATATGTTGTTCTGATTAAGTGGTTGGAAAAAAATTATAACCAATAAATTGTAGCAGAAACTGTATAACCAATAAATCATAACCAACTAAATTATTCCCCTTCACAATTCCCATGGATCTGTAGGGGTTCTATACAACCTATAGCAAAGCAAAGCAAATTATACAAACTATATATATATAGCTCTTATCAGGCTATTGCAGAATCCATTTGTTGCACCTATGTTCACAGGCTTTTGTAGTCTTTTGAGATTTTGTTTATCAACATGTCTTTGGAAATGACAAAGACAAAGGCCAGTTTTTGCTTTTCTATGTTGGATAGGTCATTGATCTATATATGCTTATAACTGTTTATGATATCCAAAAAGTTGTAATTACTTGAAGATAAATGATGTTAACAAAAAAATGAGTACCTTATTTTTCTCTAAATTTATGAAGAAAGAAGAAATCCATTTAATTGGTACCTAATCAAGAACAGGAATCCTGTAGCCCATAATGGAGTTCTCTCACCCTGAGAATTCACATCCCGTTTTCTTTGAAGCACACAAAGTGCTCCTCCTGCTCTAGCTCCTGTCTAAGGACTCACATCCTGGGATCCATCGCACGTGAGAACCTTGTTTCCATATGGGGACTCAAAAGGACATGTTTGGTGGTTGGTCGCTGATGCTCTTAGGATCCTCTTGCATGTCAACAGGAACATCTTATTTTGTAGAGTTTCTGTTTATTAACATGTCTTTGGAAATGACATAAAAAAATTATATGGGCAGAACATCTAGTTCTAATACATCAATGGACAGTAAACATTATGGTTGCCCTGGGAAATGTGGTCTCGTACACCACCCTGATCAAAGGCTTCTGCAGCAGGGGAAACGTTAACATGGCCCTTGAGTTGCTGAGAGAGATGGTAGTAGGGGGCAGTTCTTGCAAGCCCTATGTTGTCACTTATAGCACAATGGTAGGTGGACTATGCAATGCGGGATCTCCAGATGACTCATTGAGACTGATTGAAGAAATGGATGCTGACGGAGTTCCTCCGAACACCATAACATATGGCACACTTATAAGGGGCCTCTCCATGATAAGGAAGGTTGGCATGGGTCCTGAGATATTGAGAGACATGAGTCAGCGAGATCAATGTTGTAATCCTAATGTTGTCATTTACAGTATGCTAATTGATGGCTTCTGCAAAGAGGGATCCATGGCTGATGCTCTGGAACTACTGAAAGAAATGAAGGATGTGGGTATTTCTCCCAATGCCATCACATACAATACCCTTATCAATGGATTTTGTAGGTCTGGGGACACCAGCATGGCTTTCCAGCTGTTGACGAAAATGGCAACTTTTGGTGATTGTTGTAAGCCTGATGTTGTCACATACAGCACAATAATCAATGGGTTGTGCAATACTGGATTCTTAGAAGAAGCCCTGTCGGTGGTTGAAGAAATGAATGCACAAGGTATATCCCCAAACCTTGTTACATATCGGACACTTATCAATGGCCTTTGTACAGTGGGGAACACTGACAGAGCTCTTGTGATCCTGAGAGGGATGGGGGCATTGAACAGAAATTATAAGCCTGATGTTGTTGTGTACAGCATGGTAATCAATAGCCTCTGTAAAAAGGGGTCCATCGATGATGCATATAACTTGTTTGTAGAAATGAATATTGCAGACATTTCTCCAAATATTATCACATATAATATCCTTATAAAGGGTGTTTGCAGGCTGGGAAACATTGGCAAGGCCCGTAGGCTGGTTAGACAGATCATACAGTCAAGTAGTTGCTCTAAGCCTAATGTGATCACATATACCACAATAATTTGTGAGCTTTGCAAAAAGGGATATGTAACTGTTGCGTTAAAATTCATCAAAGAAATGAATGTGCAGGGCATTTCTCCAAATGGCATCACATATAATACACTTGTTAAGGGTTTCTGCAAGGTTTGAGCCACCATGTCGGCTTTTAGGTTATTCCTGAAGATGAAGATGCTGGGTTGTGAATCTGATATTATTACCTACAACATGATAATCAGGAATCTCTGCAGAGAAGGATTTGTAAATGGTGCTGTAGCACTTTTTGATGAGATGAAGAAGAAGGGCTTCTCACCTGATCCATTCATTGAAACTATGTTGCTAAAATGTTCTAAAAATGGCATACCGCACCACCAAAGCATGACTGCTTCATTGTAATTCTCCACATGGCATAATTGTGAGTGGTGCAAATATCAACTCATATGAACATTAAAGATCACATCTCTGATGGAGTCGTCATTCAACAAAACAGCTCATCTAAAATCCATAGTAAGAATGATCTTTTCTTTTTACCGGAAAGCAGTTCATTTAACTTAAGTTCTTATACTTCGTAATGATCTTTGTGCATTTCTCTTTTTAGCTTCAGGCAATGTGCACCATGGGCTGTTTTGTTATGATCACACTGGCGATTCTAAGGATCTTGATATGCAAAATCTTAATACAAATTCTTCTGGTGTAAGAATGATGTTTCCTTTCACTTGAAACTACTTCATGTTCTTGAAAATTTTTAGCTCTTTCCTCCCTCTGAAGTTTTAAGTTGTTTCCCTTTATCTTCTCACACACCTAAACCAAACCGGAGATGCCGCAGCTTCATACTTTTACAGCTTCTGCATGAACACCACCAACTTCTTTGGACAAACCCTCTGTGGAACTCCCAAGAATTAAATGACTGGTCTTCCCCAGTTTATCAACTGATGGAGCACCCCATGAGCAGCTTTTCCACACACATTTTTCACACTTGCTGCACGCAGCAACCAAGTCGTTTACTTAAGAGCACCCTTCCCTTGCACTCCAAGGATTTCAGAATTGGATCATGTCCGTCTAGTCCCTAGCTGGCCTTTTTTCTTGTTATTTCCTTGTTATTTCTTTGTTTTTTTCTGTTGTGTTAGAGATTTTCATTAGCTGGGAATTAGCAATATATCTGACTTACTCTTCTGCAATTAATGTTCTTCAATTTAGATGCATTGCTATATAAGCCTTGTTGATTTTTTACCAAAAATTACATTTTGTTGGGCTTCTGCTATCCAGTTAGGTCTATCATTTTACAGTGGATAATTTCTACTTGGTCCTGTTGGCTGAATATTTGTTCTATCTATGCTACAATGATGGCTACAATGATGCCTTTTTAACTTACCTAGATGATTTTTTGGTATTGTTTCAGTTTCCAAATCAGTTTAATGGCAATCCTATGCTTGGTTCCTGATGCCCTTTATAAGTTCCAAAAGTGCTTATCAATTTCATGTTGTAATAATATACAACTTGGGATGTAGGTCAGTGTGTGTGTTCTTGTGGGTGGGTCGTTACTTAATAATGGGTGAAACATGCCAAGCACGCAGTTGCTGCACTCAATATATTCTTTCCTTGTCTAAATCAAGAACCTCTTCCACTGTCTGGTTTTAAGATTTCTCCTGGTCATGACAACAGAAGCATTGGACACAAAATGTTCAACTGATTTTAGATATTGCATAACCCAATAGATTTCCTCATTCATGAGTAATCTGAGATTTGCCTGTCCAAAGCACCAAAAGAATCTCCCACTCTATGTAAAATGGTGGAGGTTATTCTTGAATATCCTTGCCATTTCCAAAATTTGGGATTTGCTGTCTAGTTTTTTCTTCATAAAATACATGCTACTCTTCGCTACATGAAAAAAGATGACTAAAATGAAAGAAGAAGTAAAATTCTGCATGTAGCACTCCTGAAAATCTATCTGACTTGAAAATAGAGGCAAATATAAACACATATTGAGGAGTTAAGTAACAAACCAAAATGGTGCATACCATTTCCAAATGCAAAGCATTTAAGGTCACCTTGGCTTCATTTGGTAGAAAGAATACTGAGTGGAAGGTCAAAAATACATTTACAAAGAGAACAACACCACATACCCAGTGCGTATGGTCCTTTCAACTGGTGGGCAACTTGACTGTAGAACATCTACGTCTTCCTTCCACTTATTCTTTCGTTTTCTTTTACTGGGCAGAATGTCACCTTTAAAAGGCTCAAGGTGGCCTGGACAAATCAACTACAATTGTTAAAGGGAAAATCTGCTGAAAATAAAAAGGGAGTTGCATTTTAGAATCTATATTAAAAAAATTGATTCAAAGATCTGTTATTTTTGTAACATGCATAGATTTAATGAGAAAACACTCAATGATTTTATCATGCAAATAGATTAATAACCAAATGTTTCAAACTGTATAGGGTTTATACAAATTCATGTTTAAACAGGGACACATGAACCTACTCACAGTAATGTGTTACGCTTACAGTATTCTGGCTCGATAATGGAATGAAACTCTATATTGTAGCTACCAGAACCATTTAGCTTTATATTCACTTGGTTTGCAGCCGTGCCTCTCATAGTTTGGTTGGCAGGAGTACCAACCAATGCTATTTTGCCAGCTTTCTTGATCCTAAAAGTGTAGATTCATTCTCTATTGCAATTCCATGGAAAGTTGTCTAACTTTTTTCAGAATTATCTTGTCTCACACATTTGTTGCTAACTTATGGAGACCCTAAGAAGGAGCTTGTATGTGTATCCTTTTTTCTGATATTATTATCTGATTATGTTCATTATCCAAGTGAACCAAAGATAGTCATTTAAGTTGAATCAGAGATTAGAAAATTGTTTGGTAAGGTGAAGGTGTTTCTTCCCTTCTATAGGCAGCTAGTATGTAAGATCCAAGAACTGATGAAGATTTTTATAGATGTACTGATTGATGCTATAAATCATATATTACTTCACATTTATAAACTCGAGGTCTAAAGCAGTAAACAATGAAAAAAAGCGCATTACTTCAAAATGGGTCTTGGCCCTTGGATTCTATCCTTCCTTTTAAACCTTCTATAATAGCAGTGGTGGGCATTTTTAGATCCCATTCCTTTTGAACCTTCTATAAAGCTATACAAAGGTAATAAAGATTGATATTGCAAACCTACTTACTGCCTTGTGCTTTTCATGACAACTACACATAAAAAGGAGGAAAAAATAGGCCAAATCTCAACATATTTCTTACTAAAAACTAAACTGCTTAAACTGCTTATTCACAGGTAAGCTTTGTTAGGTTGAAGAAAATGAAATAATTTCAGTAAATCTGTTGGGAGGTTAACATCAAAAAGTACTTTAAGATGATATAATTCAGTTAATCACTTGTGAGGTTAACTTCAAGTTCATGCATGTGATTATCGAAGTTAGTTGGCTTTTAGGCACAACTATAATTTCTATAGTCCTCCCATGTATTTCACAATCTTATACATTGGAATAACAGAAAAATTACTTCTCCATCACTCTATTTCTATGAAATGTAAATGTTTGGAATAAGAGAAAAAGTAATTCTCCATCACTCTATTTCATTTCTATGAAATGTAAATGTTTGGAATAAGAGAAAAACTATTTCTCCATCACTCTATTTCTATAAAATGTAAAACACTCATATAAAATGCAATGGTGACATGCATATCAAAATTATATTTTCAATGGAAGGCCTCGATAATATAATACAAATTCAAAATCTGTCTTTTAAAAACTCATGACATAAAAAATCAGAGAGTTCATTCTTAAAACTCATAACATAAAAAAAAACAAATGGGCAGAACCAATTAATTGCCCCTTTTTAAAAAGCCTCAAACTTTGATGTTATAATTTCATGAAATCTGTTGGGAGGTTAACATCAATAACTTAAGCTAAGATAAGAAGACAATATATATAGCTATTATCAACCAAACTAAGTTAACAAATCACGAAAAATCATAATCTTAAAACTCAAAAGATAAAAAAACAAATGGGCAGAACCAATTAATTGCTCATTAAAATGCATATTGTATTGATAATGAAACGAAATTGCATCAAACAAAATTGCATACTTTTGATATAAAGGGCAAAATAAGTGGATGATAATGACATTTCAACCATTGTAAACATATTAAGGGAAAAATAAGGTAATAATTTCAAAAACTTTGAACTCTTGTTAAAGCAAATACCTGTTGAGGCAGTGATTAAGTGGACATTCCTTGAGTAGTAGGCTACTTTCCCTGCACAATGATAATTAGAAAATAAGTATTCAAGGAAGACTAATTACAAAATAAAGAACACATTTAGAATATTTCAATGGAAAGCCCCGGTAATATAATACAAATTAAAAATCTATGCTTTAAAAACTCATGACATAAAAAAAATCAAATGGACAGAAACAAATGATTTGCCCCTGTTTAAAAAGCCTCAAAGGAAGTAATAACATGTTTAACATGCACATTAAACTATCAGTTGACAGGAAAAAAAAGAATAAAACTAAATTTCATTTAAACACACCCATAAAGAGAGAGAGAGAGAGAGAGGCGGGAGGGGTGGTGGGGAGACTATCAGTGTTTCGAAGAGAGAACTCAGTCGGAAACAAAGAAATGGAAGGGAGATAAGCAGGAACCCAATATACACCACACCCCCACAACCCCAGTGTATGGGAAACACCCTCGATAAGCTAAATATCCAAGTTTTACAACCCATCAAGGATAGTGGTCTTTTTTTTTTTAAAGGCACAAAGGATCTTGCCTCTTTATCTCTACCAACTGCCACCGCCATCGGTTCAATAACGATGGATACATCATCCAATTCTGCTTCCCATAATAAGACAACAGAAAACTAAAGAAAGGAAAATTCTTAAAGCCCGGGAATCGACCTTAAGCCTGTCCCTAATCAGGCCGAGCACGATCTGGAACTCAGCGTTGTCGGTGGAATTGGGGTCGGGCAGCTTCCCCATCTTCTCGAACTCCTCCTCCGCTTTGACGCCCTCGTGGATCAGCAGTGCATATACTTCCAAGAACTTATTGGTCATGGCAGTAAGAATAAAGCAAAAGGAAATTGTTGATCAAATTGTCAGAAAGGTTCAAGTCAATGCTTAACTCGACCACTTGTTTTCATTGACTTAAATTTATTCTGGCCTTCATTGAGTCAAATAATGACTTACTTTTATCATATGGCAGTTCATTTCCAGTGATTTCATTGTCATGCTATTCCATTATGATGGCATTGTGGATGAGTGGGCACACTTTCAATGGTGTGATAGTGTACTACATGTTTCTGCAATCAATCAGACAAAATGGTATATAATTTTGTTTAGTGAAACATATTGATCCAGTGGTCTAAGTAATCTTTATTTATCATAACATGTGGTTTGCCAAACGTTTTCTGCATCCAGATATAGTTGGTGAATATAGTTACATTTTTCTTTGGGATGAGGATCTTGGGCTTGAAGATTTTGATCCTAAACGTGGTGTCTGAATGCAATACCTTTTTTTTGTACCTTTTTATGAGGACCAGCCATGTCATATGCAATGCTAATCTTAACATCAGGTATTGAAGGTTGTGTGGACATATGACAGAAAACAATTCAAAACCTGAAATAAAGATTGATATTGCAAAGGCAGATATGGGGGGATTCAAATAATGAAAAATTAAGTAAAAAATTGAAGAGAAAGAGGAATGTATACAATTAACTTATATTAAGTTATATAAACTAAACAGAAATGTTTCTTGTTTTAAATCACACACACTTAACCTGTAAAAATATAATTTTCTGTTAAACTGATAAGACATATGTTGAAAAATAAATGAGTAAAGAAGATTAGATGACATCCTAGAAAGTCAATCCTAAAAAATCAGAGAGTTCATTCTTAATACTCATAACATAAAAAAAACAAATGGGCAGAACCAATTAATTGCCCCTTTTTAAAAAGCCTCAAACTTTGATGTTATAATTTCATGAAATCTGTTGGGAGGTTAACATCAATAACTTAAGCTAAGATAAGAAGACAATATATATATAGCTATTATCAACCAAACTAAGTTAACAAATCACGAAAAATCATAATCTTAAAACTCAAAAGATAAAAAAAAAAAATGGGCAGAACCAATTAATTGCTCATTAAAATGCATATTGTACTGATACTGAAACGAAATTGCATTAAACAAAATTGCATACTTTTGATATAAAGGGCAAAATAAGTTGATGATAATGACATTTCAACCATTGTAAACATATTAAGGGCAAAATAAGGTAATAATTTCAAAAACTTTGAACTCTTGTTAAAGCAAATACCTGTTGAGGTAGTGATTAAGTGGACATTCCTTGAGTAGTAGGCTACTTTCCCTGCACAATGATAATTAGAAAGTAAGTATTCAGGGAAGACTAATTACAAAATAATTAGAACATTTAGAATATTTCAATGGAAAGCCCCGGTAATATAATACAAATTAAAAATATGTGCTTTAAAAACTCATGACATAAAAAAATCAAATGGGCAGAAACAAATGATTTGCCCCTGTTAAAAAAACCTCAAACGAAGTAATAGCATGTTTAACATGCACATTAAACTATCAGTTGACAGGAGAAAAAAGAATAAAACGAAATTTCATGTGGTGGTTTAATATTAAGCAATACATGTGGTGGTAAAATATCCTTCCAGAACTTATATTAAGCAATACATGTGACATTTGTCATTTAGTGGTCAAAACTTGTGAATGTGTGCAGACCTTTCTCACAGTTTCAAAAAATCTCACTTCAAAAAAAAAAATGTTTTAGGCTTACCTCCTCTCGGCAGAGAAAAAGGGCAGCGACGTAGGCGCGATGAGAGGAAGGGAGAACGGTGGCGAGAAGGCGAACGGACAGCTGAGGCGGCGCGCCGGTGAGCAGATGGCAGGCACGGCTGCGGTGGGTGACGGCGACGAAAACCGCCGTGGGCAGGGAGAACGGAGGTGGCGTTGTTTCGCTGGCGAGCCACAGGGAGAGTCGGCGCGCAGGCGAGCAGGGGTGGTGAGCTGGCAAGGAGCACGGCGACGGCGAGCGGTGTGCGGTAGCGGTGGCGGTGGCAGACGCGGCCGAGTGAACGGCGTCAGTGCGCTGGCGACAGGTCAGTGAGTGCGTTGGCGGGCAGTATGGCGGGGTGGCGTGCTCGCGAAGGTTTGGGTGCGGACGGAGGTGACAGCAGGTGAGCGTCGGTGAGCGGCAAAGCACGGAGGCGTGAGGGCCCCAGTGAAGTGGGGCGGCCGGTGTGCAGAGGGAGATCTGGATGGGGAGACCAGTGGAGGAGGCGAGGAGGTGCAGAGGGAGATCTAGATGGGGAGATCAGTGGAGAAGGCGAGGAGGTGCAGGGGAGGGAGAGAGAGAGAACGCTGGGATGAAAGGTTGGGAAGGAGTTGCCCAGTTCGAAGAAAGTAGTTGAAAAGTTAATGCGTAATTGAAGGCGGGCTTATGGGGAGCTGCGTGGAGATAAATGCATTAAAAAGTATTAAAGTTTACTGAGATTCAAATTTAGAGTTTTTGACAGTCCGGTTGAGGAGAAAGACGGAGGAAAAATAGTCTGGTGTTTACACGTGTCCGGAGGTAGGTTTGGGCGGGAAACAGGGACTTCTGTTTTAGTATTACTAGTTCTTTGCCCGTGCGATGCACGGAAAGTTATTAAATTTATAAATTTTAATAAATGTTAATATCTAAAATAGTTAACATAGTTAGTTGTTTCAATACATAATATCTTTTATATTGAATTTGAATTGAATTACATGTTTAGTCTAAATAATTTTTTTACGATGACGGAAAAAAAATTTATCCAGATTCTAAATGAATATAAAATTTCAAATTAGATGTCAACAAAATACAACTTTCCCAACATGTTTATGTATGGGTGAGCGAGGTTATACAACTTTCCCAACCATTTTCAAATTTGCAGAATATAATAAGAATCAGCAAAAACTCTAAAAAATCACAAACAATCTACTTACATCTGGGAAGATAGTAGTCTAAACTGAGTTTTGAAGTAGCTGATTTTGTCCTCATAAATCTACATTTGTAATTAAGAAAAGAGGCAGTTCTATAAAATAATCGATAGAAAAAAGTCTATAAAATATATAGAGAAAAGTTTTAAAGTTTACTGAGATTCAAATTTAGAGTTTTTGACAGTCCGGTTGAGGAGAAAGACGGAGGAAAAATAGTCTGGTGTTTACACGTGTCCGGAGGTAGGTTTGGGCGGGAACAGGGACTTCTGTTTTAGTATTATAGTATAGATACACATACACATAAGTGTTATAGTACGGCGAGATTTATTGGTGCGGCCCCACCTCCTCAACCCTCGGATTTCAATTCGAGAAGCCATGTGAAAAATAATAAAAATAAGGACTAGCCTACCCTGTCGTCCCATTGCACACGTCGCACACGAGGCAGGTAGGGTGTGACGACCCTTGGATTGAAATCCGAAGGCCATGAGTTATGGTGCGGTACTATAACAATTCTCTCTATATATATTTATATATTTATTATAGTGTGTGTATGTATGTATGTATGAGACATCTAATGTGGTTTTGAATCATGGAAACTAAAATTCGAATATTTTGCATATATTTAATGAAAATAGGTGTTGTCATGAAAAGGGTTGATTGATGTATCAATCAAACTTTTGAAAACATAAATTTTATAGTACGCTTGGCATCCAATTGAAATAATATATGGTTGTAGGATCCATGCATAGTAGTCAGTCCTCTCCACAACATAATTGTGTTGAGGGGGGCAACGGATGGAAGCTCCATTTGGAAGCCACCTTTTTTCATCATGTTTAAAGAAAAACCTAGTTTATTTATCTTATGTCCAAAAGAAACGCAGGTTGTTGGTTTTATGAAACCCACATGTTTTAAAATCCCTAAAATAAAAATACTTCATTTAAAAACCACAGGTTTTAATATCTCTAATTTGGTTTTTCGTAGTTTGGAAATTAAAATAGTAGAAATATTCTAAAAGATATTTTAAACATTCTAACTTAAAAATACACTGCGTATTATTCACTAGAATGATCTTAGGGAGAATTAATTATTAGTCCTTGGGAGGGGCGAGCCATTATTTCCCGATCCCTGTCAGGTTTCCCCTGGACGCCCGGTCCCTGCTTTATGCGGGACTTATTTTCCAGTCCTGGCGCTTAACGGACGTTATCCTCCTGTGTCCATTACCCATTCTACCCCCAGCCCACCCACCCGTGACATGTTCGATTTTACTGCCTTTCGAAGGAGGCAATGGCGGAAACCTTCTCGCCGCGGCATTGCAGACCAGCGTGCCCCGTGCTTGTCCGCTGCGAAGAGGAGACCTGCTGTTTGGGAGCGCTGCGAAGAGGACACCAGGGTTGCCGTTTGGGTGCGCTGCGAAGAGGACACCAGGGTTGCCGTTTGGGTGCGCTGCGAAGAGGAGCGCAGAGATTCTCACTGATTCTCACTTCCTTCCTTCTATCCCCCGTGTAGGTGAGTTTTTCTTGTCGTTCCGATGCATATTGGTTCCACCGATCCCCTTTGACCTCTGTATATCCACATCCCTTAGTCGCCAGATCTTTTTCTTGCCAAGAATGTTTCATCCATTTCCGTTCTTGGTTTAAAAATAGTTACATACATTAACTTTTTAATTATGTCATTACCAACTGTTTTTTTGTACATAAGTGTCTAACTATTTGTATTTCTAATTCTTGAACAAGTTGTCGAGTACTTACATATCTTAACTGTGTAACTCTGTAACAACTTTGTAAGTAACTGTGTAACTGTGTAACTGATGAAGACTTACATATATTAACTGTCTAATTATGTGATTACCAAATGTTTTTGGTATGTAAGTGTCTACCTATTTATATTTCAAAGTATTTACCATGTTCTCAAGTACTTACATATCTTAACTGTCTAACTCTGTAACAACTTTGTAAGCAACTGTGTAACTGTGTAACTGATGAAGAATTACATATATTAACTGTGTAATTATGTGATTACCAAATTTTTTTGTACGCAAGTGTCTACCTATTTATATTTCAAAGTATTTACCATGTTCTCAAGTACTTACATATCTTAACTGTCGAACTCTGTGGAACTCTGTAACAACCAGTTGAAAAACTACATATGTTAACTCATGTTCATCTCAGGCTTATTTGATTCAAGAAATTTGGGAATGATTCCTGCTCGATGTGCATTTGGGAACGATTCGTTCATTTTTTATGTTGAAGATGATATGGGAATATCGAAATAAGGGAACGGATATTCCAAAGATGGAATTTGAATGGTCCTCATTGGTGTATTAAGTACCAGTTACCTGGAGAAGTCAAATATCACGTTTGCTTAAATGTGAATGATGACATAGAGGTTATGCGTTCATTGCATAAGAATGGGAATGAGAAATATGTGCTAATGCAGGTTGCTTGCAAAGAAGGGTAAGCTTGTACATGTTCTCTTTTTTAGTTTTATGCGTGAATATCATCGTTGTTTGTAATGATACGATGTGTTTTTTTGTAGGTGTACAGCAGTTCGTTCATCAGGCCAGTCTGGACCGAGTACGTCAAATTGTAGGAAGAGGCGTATGTATCATGTTCGTCCAATTACGTGTTTGGAGAATGTACAAAACCGACGAATTCGGAAGCGTCAATATTTTAGAAATGGGACCCGTGGACACAGTGTTTGAGTTCGTGTTTCCTTTTTTAAGCACTGGTTGGAGTATTGTTATGACTTTGTTAAGTGAGTACTCGGTGAATGTAATGATGTTGTGATTGCTATTGTTTCCAAACAACGGAGACATTTGTGCTTTAATGATAGATATTGTCACTTACGTACCGAATGCAATTTGTATTTAGGCGGACCTACATGCTTACAGATTTCCAAACAACCAAGACATTTGGGAACGGAATTTTTCTTAATCAAACAGATATAGAAACATGTACTTAAACACTTACATACATACATACAAATTCATCATCACTTAAAGACTGTGATGTTGGTAACATTTACAAATATAGTAGCATAGGAACATTGTTTGAAAGTTAATAAAGAGATGACATTGTTTTCAAGTTAATGATGGCATGGCAATGTTTATGCCTCATCCGATAATGAAACAATTTTTTCAACTGCAGCTTCACCGTTGCTTCTGTTTTCTTTCTCCCCGTTGACCTCTTGAATAATGGCCGATGCCAGTTTCCCCCGCATTAAGTCCATATCAGCCTATGTGAATATAAATGAATGAGAATATAGAAATTTTTTTTGTAGACTATGATGTGGATTATATACATGTGTGAACACAGTTACCTGGGAGAATGGCAAACCGATTACGTTCTTGTTTGCTAAGCATTCCATATATTTGCATACAAACAGTGCACAGTCGTCCCCAGCTCCTTGTTGTGGACAAGGACTTGGCACGATGATTGGCCATTCTGTTGTATCCAGGCCAAGAATTTGAAGAAAACCTTCTTTTAGAAATTGCACCTACAGTAAAAAAAAAAATACATAAGTGAACATCAAACTTCCTGCATACATAGAACCCCTTGCACAGAATTAGATGAATCAGAATTTAACTGATTGTATGGAGGAGTACGGGCACTTACATAGTTGTGGAAATCATTTTTGGGATGCTGGATCATTGAGTCATAAAGTTCATATTGTTTAGTTCTCATGTTGATGACCAGCAATGCCCAATGATTTATGAAATGCATCGGGGAGAAGACCATGTCTTTGTCTTCTACAGGTGGCTGCAGTGTTTTTAGAATGTACTCCAAGTATTCCTTCCTTTTTTCATTTCGGGTCCATCCCATTATCCATCCCTATTATAAACAGTAAGGAGCACAATATTATATCAGTCATCTGTTCATTTTAAATGGTGAAGGGAGTCAGAATAGTATGAATGGACCACAAACCTTGCCATAGGCAGGCAGACAATCATAGTCATAATATTCGGATGGTTGATCATCTTTTTTTGTTTGCAATAGAAGAAGGAACATATCGATTATAGCAGATTCTAACTGTTTTCCAAACAAGAGGGAGATCATGTGCTCTGGGTTGAGATAGGCCCCCCGGCCATCCTTCTTTGGTTCGTAGATATTGTCACTACATGATGCAACAAACATGTTTATAATGGTAGTTGATGTAACTGTGTCGCCTTATTCATAATAGTGTAAAGTTTATTACCCATCAACTCTGGTGGTATCGAGGAAGTTGTCAATAACCCGAACCTCATCTGTAGAAAGTTCATTTCGTCCGCGATAATCTCGACGGACTTCAAACTGGGCAAACTGAATTATGAGAAATACATGAGACAAACATGCATAACGAAAGTTTATGAAATAACCAAAGCAGAAACAATGGAACATGCTTGATGGTGACATGCCTGGGTTAATTGGGTTTCCTGGGAAGGCACAATGATTGGAACATCCTGCACCTTCTTCTTCTTCCTTCCATCAAATTCGTAGTCCAAGTCCTTCCATAAATATACATGACTTAAGCACTTACCAGAAATATGTGATTACACAATGGTTTGGTTACACAATTGTTTTGTTACACCAATATGAAAATTAAATGGTCACATAGAAACATAATTGTCAGGTTACAGAATTACTTATCTACCTTGAATAAAGCGGACTGTGACCTGGTCCTTCGTCCTTCCTTCACCCTCCTTGTCAGCGACGAGGGTGAGATGGCTTTTACCACCTTTCTCTTCTTCTCCCCTGCTGGAGGCATCTTTGAAGTTGCTGTGGGAGGCACAATATTCTCAACCAGTGCATCTAGGGTCTGCATGATAGTGTCCATGTCCTGGCCCACATCCTTCTTTGGCGCTTCTCTGCCTTCCTCCTCCATGATGGAGAGCTCCTCATGTTCCTCTCCTCCTTTCTCCTTCTCTGTGGACATCACATCCACCTCCTGACCTCCCTCCTCCTTGGTCCTGTCCACCATCACCTGTCCTTCCTTTTCCTCTTCATCTCTTCCCACCTTCTCCTTTTCTTCTTCTCTTCCCTTTCGCTTAGACAATTTTTCTAATTTTTTCTGTATTTTTCTCTCTTCTTTTCTCTCTTTCATCGTGATTATTTGTCTAAGCATACTTCTAATTTCAGTGAGAAGAATGATTATTTGTGAAGTTTGGGAGGGTGTTGCTGCAATTGATGCTGATGCTGGCTTCTGCTCTTCTTCTTGCTGCTGTGCTGTGGCTTGTCTGGCTGATATTCTGACCTTCATTTTCTTGCTTTTAATTTGGGCTTCCTCATCCTCAGAAATGGTAAGATCGGAGATTATCTGAGAAGATATGCAAACATATAAGTTATGTGCTGGTACTTACTTTCGACAACTAAGGAATGAACCACTACTTGTCGACAAACAAGTTTCAGCTGTCGACAACTACTGGTTTCAAACAGTACTTGTCGACAAACAAGTTGTCGACAACCCAGGATTGAAACAGCAGTTGTCGACATCTGCTTTACAGCTGACGACAACCAAGGATTGAACTAGAAGTTGTACACCAGCATGGATAAAAATATATAAATTTTAAACCAGTCGATTGAGGTTGAGATACAATTACTTACAGAGTCTGTGTTCATTTCCTTGACAAAATTCTGCCAATAGATCTTTCTCTGCCGACAAACCCACCTGAATATACGTGGAAGCCTCTCTGGAAAGTCTGGCTGAATCCTCCTCTGGTGCTCCAAGAACCAAGCCTGTCATGAAAATATCACTTTGTTGTAAATCAGATATATTGTGATATATATATATATATATATATATTATTGATAGTATTTGACAAACAAAAGACTTACACCAAGGACGGAAAGCATCCCAAAATATAAACTGCTTTTCCTGACTTTTCTCTATTTTGTTTCTTCAAATCGTAGGCAATTTCACTCATCTTGCTCATGAGGAAATGGTGCACAGCACCTGCCCAATCAACTTTGTTGACTTCATTTAGATTCTTCACGTAATGAAGAATTGCCATGGGACAAGCAAATGCAGTTGTTGTGAACAAAAAACTAGCACAAACTAAGGCTATCCAAAGCCCAACAAAATCTCTAATGTCTTGCTGCCGATTCGAGTTTGCTAAATACTGCATGGCCTTTAGAATATTATTCTGTGCACTTTGTGACTGTTGGGCAGCAGCTTATGAAGGCGGCTGTCTGCACTCTGTTGAGAAAATTGTAGCTTCTCTCCAAAATCTGGAAGGCCAACAATCAATCTTACATCTTTTGCAGTGAATTGTAGTTTCTGACCTCCAATAAAAAATGTGTCATCCCCAACGTAGTGCAAAATAATCTCCTCTACCAATGGAAGAGGGATTGACATGTGCTGTTGACTGCTGAAGACATTGAAACATGTTCTCGACATAAGGGACTCATGGCAATGGCGAATGCCGGCCACCTTGAGGGCGTCCATATAGTATTTCCAGTTAGAACGCCCATGTAAATTGCATACGTTACTCTCTTCAGTCCCTGTATCAAAAGTATTTCACATTACTAATAAAACATTTAAGTCAATGCAAGGTGTAACTAACATGATTACGAAATAAGTGTGTAACTGTGTAAGGGCTACACACTTATTTCGTAAGTGTGTAACTGTTACAGACTTACGAAATAAGTGTGTAACTGTTACACAGTTACACACTTACGCTACCTTATTATGTACACTGCCTTTATGAAAATTTATTTAAATTAGTAATAATAAATGCCATGTGCATACTAATTTATTTTATTATTAACTTACATACTTACATACTTCTTACACACTTAGTGTGTAACTGTTACAGACTTACGAAATAAGTGTGTAACTGTGTAACTGTTACAGTCTTTCGTAAGTGTGTAACTGTGTAAGGGCTACACACTTATTTCGTAAGTCTGTAACAGTTACACACTTACGAAATAAGTGTGTAACTGTTACACAGTTACACACTTAGGCTACCTTATGTATAATGTGTTTATGAAAATTTATTTAATTAGTAATAATAAATGTCATGTGTTACTAACCTGATGATGAAGTACAAGTATTCATACTAATTTATTTAACTTACATACTTACATACTTTACACACTTACGAAGTAAGTGTGTAACTGTTACAGACTTACGAAATAAGTGTGTGCCCTTACACAGTTACACACTTACGAAAGACTGTAACAGTTACACAGTTACACACTTAGGCTACCTTATTATGTGCACTGCCTTTATGAAAATTTATTTAAATTAGTAATAATAAATGCCATGTGTTACTAACCTGATGATGAAGTACAAGTATTCATACTAATTTATTTAACTTACATACTTACATACTTCTTACACACTTACTAACTGTTACAGACTTAAGAAATAAGTGTGTAACTGTTACACAGTTACTTCGTAGCCTACCTTCCTCTTCTCCTTCTTCATCTGTTTGTGTTTCCCATCCCCTTCTTCTCCTTCTCGTTGTTGTTCTGTAGGAGAATGTTGTACTTTCTTCTTTGTGTGGCCAACGTCTTCAACGCCTTCCCTTTCCGCTGCAATAGGTGAGAGTTAAAATGAGAAAATGTGATGCATGTATGAATCTTTCCTGGTTTTGTAAGTTGAAATAATACACAAGATAACCTATGGAGAAATCCTTTAAAATCTTTGGCGTTCTTTCTACGAGGAAATGAGACTTCTCCACAAACACGAAACTAAATTACCTGCATGTTCTTCTTCACGGGTTCGATCTATGAAGGCTTGCAGCGGTTCGTCGCTGCCGAGACACGCTTCTGCTTCCCTTTCCACCCTGCTCTGTTTCACGGGGGCGGACGCTGATTGCTCCATCTCGCCTCGTATATCCCTTTAAAACTCTCTTCCTCGCGAATGCTACCTCCGTTGGTTTGATCGTGCAGAAGGGAGAGGAACGGCAGAGTGGTGTGTGGTAGAAAACTGTGTAACGCAGGAGTTACCTAGTTTTTGCGTTACTTAAACGTGACGGGAAATCGAAAAGACTAGTGGCGGTTCGAGGGCATGATGGTAATTTATAAATTTGAAAGGACTGTTGACGGCGACAGTGGAGAGAGAGAACCCGTTTTCCCGCCGAAACACCACTCCCATTTGTACATCCACTTAACAGCAAAAACGACACTCCCCATTTCCCTTCCTCTGCTTACTCCTCCAGCCATCTACTTGAAAGGAGTGTAAATTCTGAGGGATACATGGAGAAGATTCCAGCCCGCTGTTCCTTTGGCGAGGACTCCTTTGTGTTCTATGTCTTCTGCGGAATGAAGCTGGAGGCACTTCGTGCTCAAATCTTCCGTCGATGGTCATTATCCGGCCGAAGATGGATCATCAAGTACTGTCTCCCCAGTCTTACAGATACCTATTGCCCATTGTGTGAAGATGGGGACGTGGACATCATGTATGACATTCATAAAGAACATGCCACCAACCCTATCATTATCATGCGTGTGGAGAATAACGAAAGCACTATAATGGATCCTGCTGAAAAAGATTACAGGTACGCACATGTTAGTATGTATGACCAGAATGTAATTCCTGCTGGAGAAGATTACAGTTACACAGTTAGATATGTGCATTTGTAAGTATGTGTATGCTCCTTAAATTTTCTAACTTTGTAACTCTGCTAACTTTCCAGATCATCACCATTGATTACAGTAAGTCCAAAAGAAGCAGATGCTAGCAATACAAATAACAGTTGCCTTCAAATATACACACAGTACACAGAATGTGAAGGTGGCAGCTCACATGTAGTTCTGAGAAGTGAATTGTGGGCTCATGCATTAACTGGGACGGGGCAAATATTTAGCGACAAAGCTCACTTTCAGACAGAACTGACAAACTATGTTGTGCATCGAGGTTTTGACTGGTTTTATATTAAGAATGATCAGAGTCGTGTTACTGCAAGATGCAAAGGACAAGGTTGTCCATGGCGGGTCCATGCATCAATGTTGGGAGATGGACCTGATTTTGCGATTAAGACAATGAATAATGTCCACACATGTGGCTGTGATTTGAAGAGCCAACATCATCCAAGGACATCAAAAAAATGGATAGCTGAGCTAGTGAAGAAAAAAATGGCACACACTCCACAATACCGTCCATGTGATATGGTTAAAGACATTGCTAGTGACTATGGAGTGCGTGTGCCATACCATCAAGCTTGGTGCGGTAGGGAAGTTGCCGTACGAGATTTGCATGGAGATGTACGAACAAGTTATGATATGCTTCGTTGGTACACCGAAAGAGTAATGGAAACGAATCCCGGAAGTATCATAGATTTGGTAGTGGATGAGGAGACTCATCGATTTAAATCATATTTTCTGTGTTTTGCCGCCTGTGCATATGGTTATGAGGTTGGTTGCCGACCTTTGATTTTTCTCGATGGATCACATATCACTGATAAAATGCAAGGTGTCATTCTTGCAGCAAGTGCATTAAATGGAAATGACGAGCTTTTCACAATTGCATTCGCTATAGCGGACTCGGAGACATATGAAAATTGGAAATGGTTCTTAAACAACCTCAAGAAAGCTCTTCTCACTGAAAGACCGACAGTGTTCATCTCAGATAGAGCAAAAGGTTTGAAGGAAGCGGTTCCTGAAATATTTCCATTGGACCATCATGGATATTGTCTAAGGCACATTAAGGCAAACTTTATGACTGAAGCTGCAGCAAGATACCGAAAAGCCCTTAAAGATAGTATGGTGAAGACACTCAACAAGGTTGCATTTGCACTGAATGAAAGTGAATATGTAGCTGCATTGACGGAAATGGAACGAAAATCCCCAGAAGCAAAGGACTGGATCCTGAGAAATGATGTTCAACATTGGGCAAACACTCAATTTCCTGGAGAAAGGTACATGTGTCACTTTGATAGTATGTAACTACAATTTTCACTTGTTCCTATAACTTTTGACGTACTTGTCTAACTGTTTTCAGGTATGGCCAAATGTACTCCAATCTAGCAGAGTCTTTTAATGCTTGGATCAAACCGGCACGTGGCCTTCCCATTCTTCAAATGGTGGAGACTATACGCCGTCAAATTATGGAAATGGGAGGGAGGAGAAGAATAGAAGCTGCAAATTGGGAGACCACCCTATGTCCTAATATTGAGAAAGTCTTGGCCAAGATAATGTCCAATGCAAGGCAAAACTCTGTCATTCCTTCCGATGGCCGACTGTTTGAGGTGGTGAATGGCAACAAAACATATGTTGTCAACATCCCAGAATGGACATGTTCTTGCCATAAGTGGCAACTTCTCAAGATCCCATGTGAACATGCATGTGCAGCTATAGCATGTACTCATAAAGCTTTATATGATCATGTGTCTCCATTCTATACAACCAACACTTATAGGGCGGCCTATGCAACAACAGTTAACCCCGTAAATAACAATGACATGCCATGTATGAACATCAATGATATTCAAGTGAAGCCGCCGATTACAAAGAGATTGCCCAGACGGCCGAGGAAGAAACGAATACCATCAAGAGGTGAAGCGAAACACATATACATTTGCTCAAGATGCAAGCAAGAAGGCCATAACAGAAGGACCTGTAGAAACCCAATGATACAGGAAGACATTTAATGATGTTTGTGTCGTCTATGACAATTTTAACTTCGTCATTTTTTGTAAGGCAATTGAACTGGATGTTCACCCTCTTGTAAATGAGGTCACAGATATCTTTGTAAATGCAATACATGAATCTAAATGTACATACTTCTTGTAAATGAGCTCACAGATAACTTTCTGAATACTGTTTTATTGGTTGTCGACAGATACATCTTTGGTGTCGACAAGTACTGCTTCTTTTGGTTTTTCCAGAACCTTTTTGTATCATGGAGATTACTGGTTGTCGACAGCTATATCCTTGGTTGTCGACAGGAACTGCTCATTTCATTCAAAGTTTGAGCATATGTACATATTTGTGATTAACATTCAACAGGATGGAAAGTACAATAAGTCATGAAGGAAACAAAAGTTAATTTCATTCAAAATATTGATCATTCATTACATGTGGCTGTGATGCCATACATCATACACAGATAATTCAAGTGAAGCCGCCAATTACAAAGAGATCCTTGGTTGTCGACAGTTGTACCCTTGGTGTCGACAACTACTGATTTTCTTTTGTTTTGCCAGAACCTTGTTGTCTGATGGAGATCACTGGTTGTCGACAGCTATATCCTTGGTTGTCGACAACAACTGCTCATTTCATTCCAAAATTTGGGCATATGTACATATTTGTGATTAACATTCAACAGGATGGAAAGTACAATAAGTCATGAAGGAAACAAAAGTTAATTTCATTCAAAATATTGATCATTCATTACATGTGGCTGTGATGCCATACATCATACACAGATAATTCAAAAGATGACCACTTCATATTTCTACTGAACATTTGTTCCTTTCAAAAAGAAAATTCTCTGTATACATGTAATGTCTACGGATTGTCATCCCTCGGAGGAGTGGGACGATAGGGACCCTGAGCAACATGAGATGGAAAGTTGAAAAATTGTCATCTGTAGGGTAGGGAGGATTGTAAAATTTTGAAGATGTTGAAAATCATCCCGAAGGTGCATTAGACCATAATCCATGCCATCCAGATGCCTTTGAAGATGACCATGACTCTGTTCAATGGCATCCATTCTAGTGTCCACGTGTTGCTTCAACTGATCCAAATGCTGGTTCAACTCACCAAATTGAGTATTTATATGCTGTGTGATTCTTGTTTGACATTGAAGCAGTTGTTCAGAGATGAAGTCTTTCATATCTTGAGACAATGGAACTTGAGATGCACTCTGAATATCTGGTTCACTTGGAATATATGGTACATCCTCATTGCCTCCTGAAATGTCCATATTTTCTTCTGATTCTTCTTCTTCCTCACTGCTGTCTTCTTCTTCGGAATCTTCGTCTTCCTCAGCTGCTTCTTGCCCTTTAAGGGTCCTTGTCACTCTGCCTTCAACCATCTTGTACCCCATCCTTTTAGCTGTTGCGAGATTATATGCACATCTTGGTTTAAGGGAAACAGTGTCACCTGCTCTAAGGGGAATGCCAACATAACATATGACGGATGTGATGGGACAGGCGTAAGGCATTGAGCGTTTTGGATCCTTGTAACAATGCATGATGAGGTCAAACATGAGCTGTGGCAAGTTGATTTGTAGGCCATTAAGAAAAAAGTAGAACAGATTTTTGTGAACTTCAGTTACAAGTTCTCTACTACCATCTTTTGGAACAATGAGGGTAGTGAACATATGATGAATCATCCGATGAAGGGGCGGAAAGGTGTTGGCATTCAATTTGGCAATGGCTTTTTTGGAGTCATAGGGTTCCTGAGTGATAAGAGTATAGTAGTCAGTAGGATGCAATTGTGTGTCAAGAATGCTAGCCCCATTGTTGGGTATTTGAAGGGCACGGCTGAAAAGATTGGGGGTAACTTGAAAGGTGATGCCTTTCACTGTAGTGTACAAGTTTTGTTCTTTTGACATACCCAAGTTGTTGAAGAACTCAGTAACAGCAGTTGGTGAGTACTCCTTCTGCCATTTCACAAGGCGAACCCAGTGTTGCTTTTGGAACAGGTCTTCCAAGCCCTCAAACATATCTTCAAGGGAGGCGAAATTCACATATCGTGGCTGCATTATTTTCTTGAAAACACCAGCAACCCTACAGAGATCCAGGTTCTCCGGTACATGTACCTCTGGGGTGCGGTCTGCCGTATGTTTGCTCCGCCGCTCTGCAGTAGCCCTAGAAGTGTCGCCTGCCTCTTCTGACGGTTTTCTTTGACGAGCAGAAACCATCTTCCGCCTCGTTGACATGGTGATATGGCGCAAATGGAGGAATGGAGAAGATACTAGAAGGATAGCAGGAGAGAAAGTGAGTGGAGATGGCGCAAATGGAGGAATGGAGAAGATACTAGAAGGATAGCAGGAGAGAAAGTGAGTGGAGATGGCGCTCTGAACAGAAAACGGTGGGATTTGTGTTACAAACCTCGGGATTCGCAACATACGGGAAAATGAGGTGTTCAGGGGACGTCCGTGACGACATTTAGGGTTATTTATAACCCCTTGCGTGAAACGACACAAGAAAAAACGGTCTGAAACTGAACCGGTACAAGTTTTCAAGTGAAACGGTTTCCGGTTGTCGACAGCCAGACGTCGTCTGTCGACAACCACTGAGAATATGAGCCGAAGTTGCTTTTCCTCTGCATTACATAGTTACACAGTTACATACTTAACTGTGTAACTATTTGGAGAGTTGGAAAAATGTTACTATTACAATACTTATGTACTTATGTACAAAGGAAGTAAGTAATTATATACTTACACAGTTAACTATGTAAGTACTTAATACGTAATTAAATACTTTGCACAATTACGCAGTTAAGTGTGTAAGTACTTCATAAGTTGTTACACAGTTACAGAGTTAACTGTCGGTAACTACTTCATAACTTCTTACACAGTTACAATTAACTATATGTAAGTAGTTGGAAAGTTGTTAAACACTTACAATAATAAGTACTAAAATACGTATGGAGGAAGATAATAGGTAATTACATACGCTTAAAATACTTCCATAGTTGTTACACAATTACTCTCATAAGTACTAACAGTAAATTTTTTTGGTGGATTTGCATGCGTACAACTGTGATTATAGTAGTGAGTTACAAGCATTTATGGATCCTGTTATATTTATTCAACTAAACAACATTACCCAGTAACCACATGATCTTTCTCATACAGAAATGTGGGTCAGTATATGTGTTTTGCGTAACACAATATGACATTCTCAATGTATACAATATTCTAAAAGTAAACAAAATGGAACCCATTCTAGAGAGTACACATATCTTTGCCTTCACTAATACAACATTGTGAATTTACATTCATTTGTTAACTGACATGTGACATACAACAAGCATAAAAGTCCTTTAATTATCAGCCTCCTCTGTTGTCAACGTGGAGATTACTCGACCAAGGCTTGCAGTGATCCTAGTCTTCCTCTCTAGCTGAAGTTGAAGTTCTTGTACTCGCTTTCTTAAAATTTCATTCTCTTCAACTAGTTTCTGCATCACCTCATCACATTCACACTTTGCACCGGATGATCGACCAAGAGCCAAAAATTCATCACACCACATAAAGAACTTGCATGATCCTTTCTACACAACAAAGAAAATTCAAGATGTTACTTCAACAATATCAGACCTCTCACCTATACTAAGCATTACAAAGAAATAATGACTGCCACGAACTCCACACCATATACACACCTTGCACTTATAATATTTGCGATTCGGATTGTTAGTAGTGTGACTTGTAAATATATCACACCACCCATATCCACATGGACATCGCAAAGATGGTATTGTCGTCGAGCAAGAACCAGCAGATGCCATCGCCAAAGTGGTACTTTCTCTATACCCTGCAATTTTCATGTGTATAATGATCACATTCTTGTGCAGTACAAATACAAGTTCATAGACAGGGATTGCAAATAGGTAGATTGCAAATAGGTAGACACTTGCGTACAAAAAATATTTGGTAATCACATAATTACACAGTTAATATATGTAATTCTTCATCAGTTACACAGTTACACAGTTGCTTACAAAGTTGTTACAGAGTTAGACAGTTAAGATATGTAAGTACTTGAGAACATTGAAATATAAATAGGTAGACACTTACATACCAAAAACATTTGGTAATCACATAATTACACAGTTAATATATGTAATTCTTCATCAGTTACACAGTTACACAGTTGCTTACAAAGTTGTTACAGAGTTAGACAGTTAAGATATGTAAGTACTTGAGAACATGGTAAATACTTTGAAATAGGTAGACACTTACATACCAAAAACATTTGGTAATCACATAATTAGACAGTTAATATATGTAAGTCTTCATCAGTTACACAGTTACTTACAAAGTTGTTACAGAGTTACACAGTTAAGATATGTAAGTACTCGACAACTTGTTCAAGAATTAGAAATACAAATAGTTAGACACTTATGTACAAAAAAACAGTTGGTAATGACATAATTAAAAAGTTAATGTATGTAACTATTTTTAAACCAAGAACGGAAATGGATGAAACATTCTTGGCAAGAAAAAGATCTGGCGACTAAGGGATGTGGATATACAGAGGTCAAAGGGGATCGGTGGAACCAATATGCATCGGAACGACAAGAAAAACTCACCTACACGGGGGATAGAAGGAAGGAAGTGAGAATCAGTGAGAATCTCTGCGCTCCTCTTCGCAGCGCACCCAAACGGCAACCCTGGTGTCCTCTTCGCAGCGCTCCCAAACAGCAGGTCTCCTCTTCGCAGCGGACAAGCACGGGGCACGCTGGTCTGCAATGCCGCGGCGAGAAAGTTTCCGCCATTGCCTCCTTCGAAAGGCATTAAAGTCGAACAAGTCACGGGTGGGTGGGCTGGGGGTAGAATGGGTAATGAACACAGGAGGATAACGTCCGTTAAGCGTCCAGGGACTGGAAAATAAGTCCCGCATAAAGCAGGGACCGGGCGTCCAGGGGAAACCTGACAGGGATCGGAAAATAATGGCTCGCCCCTCCCAGAGACGAATAATTAATTCTCCCATGATCTTAAAATGGTGTATTACTTTAAACCGAGTCAAAACTATTATATATATATATATATATATATATATATATATATATCTCATTATCATTATCAAAATCTTATTATATTATTTGGGGTCGGTTATATCAATCTTGTTTCGTAAAAAATTTTATCAAGTACGATATTCATGTTTAAACTTATAAATTAATCAGCATCTTTTCTAATATTATTGCACCATCTCATTTTAAAAAATTTTCTAACTCTTTTACAAGTATCTACCAAGATATGATCATATCTTTTAGCTTATACTGAGTAGGATTCCAACATTCGAATGGAAGAAATTAGGAAAGAGGAAACCATGCAAATAAATCAATATTCTTTCTAATAATATCGCACTATTTTATTTTAAATTTTTTTTGAACTAATTTATTAATATTTACTAAGATTTGATGATATCTTTTAACTGACACGACACCGGCATTCGAATGGAAGAATTAAGAAAGAGGGAAACATGCATATATAAAACAAGGTGAAGAAGAACATGGTTTACTTGTCAAAACCAGGATCTTTTTTAACGTTGGACTTCTGTCCTAAAGCTTTACCACCTGACAACTATTGCTAGGTCAAATGATAAAAGATTTCTCTCCAACCCCACAAGCTAATCCACTTTAGGTTTTGAAAACCACATTATGTAGTGGAAGGGGGGAGTGCGCTGAGGGGATTAGAAGATGTTGCATAGAAGTTTGGATAACAAAAAGATAAAGTCAAAACCATAGGTATCATGTATCGTTTAATTAGGACTTCTTTATATAAATAAATATATATATATGATAGTTAAATACATAAGTAACGGTTTAGTAGTTATAATATCTTACTTATGGGTGAAAATGAGCCCACCCGAACTAAATATTATTTTGCTCAAATTTTATTGTTACTTTTTAATTGAGTATTAAAAATAATTATTTAAATTTGATTCGTTTAAATATTTTGGAGTTCAAACTCTACACATGTATCTTACCGATCTATAAGTAAAAAATGGATCATTCTTAAGATCTAAATCTATCTTATTTTAAGTTCATTCTCATTACTTAATTTAATTATTTTAATATAATATTTTAAATATTTTAAAATATTTTATAATTTATATAAGTAAAAATATATAAATTTATTCACAAACTAAAACTAGTCGAGTAGATTTTTACTCACACTCAACGCATTTGCAAAATAAGTTTAAATTTTATTTAACTTAGCTTATTTATCTTGTTAAACACACTGAATTGGAGTAATATTATAAACCGTTCTACTTGTCTAGTGTATTAAGTTCGTTTGTAGTCCTAATCTTCCTTTATATATATATATATATATATATATATATATATATATTAAGATCTAGTTTTGAATTCCTATTCCATACTTATCTATATAAAAAAATTATGATAGCCCACGGTAAAAAAATCCCCCCCCCGCAATAGTACTTTCAGATAGATTAGTAGTTTAAGGAAATCTAGATGCAATGATCTTATTAACAACATTTTTTCCCTCTAACATTCAAACTTGTTTTAAGTATGGATAAACCCCAATGTGAGGCACTAATTATTTCTCTCTCCTTCTTTCCCACCCCTCCAGCTCAAAACAAATAAGAAAAAGGAAAAAACCCAAATCATGATTTAAACCCATGGGAATCTAACATGGATTTAAAGTGCTAAAATTCTAAAAAATAAAAACACCATGCATAAATCTCATAATTTAAGTATTATTAGTGGGAGGGGTCAATCAAGAAGGGGAGCTTCGCCTACAATTGTATGTCCCTCCAAAATTGGGCACTTTTGCCTCCCAACCTCTCACTCGTCACTCGTATCGACGCTAACGTTATTTTCTTGTACTGCATGTCCAAGCAAATAACGGGCTGTTGTTGAGACGCCGACAAAAACGAATGGGACTGGTCACGTCGCACATCTTTAGAACCTCGCAATCCGACTTACCATGTAGATATTTGAGATATTATTCTTATGTTTTAATATTACTTGATGATCTCTAACTCATCTTGGATGTAATTATAATAGTGTATAATCTTATATATATATATATGTCAATTCACAAATATATAAATATTAATGATCTATTTACATATAAGATAATACATAAAGAAAGTCTTGACACACCAATCGACTCCTTACCTTTGTCCACGTCAGTTTAACTTCTCCTACTCAATCTATCACCCAGTTAATAGATCAAGAAAACATTTGAATTCGATTCAAATTCGTATCTAATTAAGTAGAAATTATCTTATTTAAAAATATCAAATGAAATAAATTTTAAATATAATATTATCTGGATAATAAATAGAACAGACGCAGAAACGAATGATCTACTCGATTCATGATCCGTTCTAAAGTGGAGTTGTTTCTGATTATTGAATCTTAGATTTAATGACATGTATATAATATATAAATATAGAATATATCTAATATTATTAGTTTTTGTTTGTGATCTTATATTTTTAAAATTTTATAGATTTTTTTTTTTACTTTTAATCACTTAATGTCTCTTATTAAGACTCATATCTTCAAAACATATAATATCTATCTCCACTCCGAATTTGAATATTGTTTAACTAAATTATCTACTCCATATCTGAATTTTAGTTAAAACGAATACGAATTATTCTAATAGTTATTTAGATTTAAAATGAAAAATCTATATCCGCTCGGCTTCGTATTCAATAGTACTGCACCTGGGATGCAGAACCAGGTGCCGCCAACAGCGTCCGTCCAGGTCTTCCCAACGGACAGACAGACCCCTCCCTTCTTCGGAAGGTCTCCTCCACTGGCCATGGCGATCGAGAAAACTTGACCTGCTCCCATCTCTCTCTCTCTCTCTCGTTGTTCTTCTCCTTCCTACAACCGGCATCTTAATGACGCAGGCAGGGTGCTTCCTAACCTCACCGGCCATTAATAAATTTTAGCGAATATCCTCTGGAGGGCACCCATCAAGACATGCGTATCAAACAGAGTCCAAGCAGCAGCCACAGGATCAAGCCACCCACAGAGACAGAAAAAAACCCACCAATTTCCATTAATATAGAACACAAATCCTCCGTTTTGCAGAGTGGCAACAATCCCCAGTCGATCGATCCGCAGGCCAGGAGTCACCCCTCGCGAGATGACGAGGGCAGAGGGGGAATGCTCGAAATGGGAAGACGGCCCGCCGCCGGTTAGAGCCCCCCGGCCCTACCCGGTGGAAGAACACCTGTTGCAAATTAACGTCAGACGACGTGGATTAATCCTCCGTTCTGGAACCTGGTTTCTGACCTGGTCTCCCTCGATCCCGTCCAGAACCCAGTTTCTCTCCTCCCTCCCTCCTTTTCTCGCACTTTTCTATCTGGGTTCTGAGATTTGCAAGGCCTTTGTTGAACACCACCCGGGAGGGATCAGGTCACGGTCCGGGGGTTTCTTCCCTCTTCCTTCCATCAATTCAAAACCCAGTTTTCCCCACCCTTTCTTCTTTGTTTATTCGCAGTTTCCATCTGGGTTTCTCAGATTTGTACAAAAGTAATGTTCTTTTTTATCTTTAACCACCGGGGCGGAGAGGAAGGTCGTGGCGATCAGGCGCTTTCACCGCCGCCATCGCCATCATGAGCACGTAGACGCCGGAGGAGGAGAGCTGTCTGCATGTGTACGTACGTAGGGTTGAACCCGGGACAGCTCTTACCCTTTCTCTCTCTCCGATCTCCTGCGATTATTCTACCGCTTTCGCCGCCCCCTGGTTCCCACCATTCAGGCGTCCGCGCGCGGGTAGATTCCTGTGGCGCCCTTTTGTTTCCTGCCTTTACCAGATTAATTTGTCCGCTGGGTATAAAAGGGTGGGGCTTGTGCTGAGCGGAGAGCCATGGGAGTGGAGGAGTGGCTGGTCAGAGGGAGGAGGGAGATGAGGCCGCTTCTTCTAAAGATGGGGGTGGCCGTCTCCCTCTCCGTCGCCGGCTACCTCTACTCCCATCTCAGCTCCCGGATCCGTCATCACCCCCACACCCCTTCTGGTAACTACTCTCCGATCACCACCGGGGTTTCCTTCCTCTTCCTGTTTGCTCCCTTTTGTGATGCTTGTTAACGCAGGGATTTGCATGGTTCAATTACAGGGGTTGAAGGTGGTAGAGAGCCATGCGGCAGCGGCCTCAAAGACGAGATCATATTCCTGCAATGCGTAAGAACCATGATCTGGGTTCTCTGATGTGGCACTTTTTTCTTCTTAATTCTCCACATTAATCTGGAATCTGGCTAATCCCTATCAATCTGGGTCCTCTGTTTGTTGCCTCTGTTTTGGTTGCGTACTGCGGTTTTTATTTGTGATCTGAGATGGGTTTCCTGCGATGCTGCAGGAAGACGCACGCTCTAACATCACCAATGGCGCCACCGGCATCACGGTCGCCGCAGCCTGCATGGCCGACCAACTCTCTCCACACAGCAAGAGCTCGGGGGATGAGGAGGAGGAGGAACGCCTCCTGTCCGAGTTCAACGCGCTGGTGCTTCAAGAGTTCGAATCGGTCGGGCGCCTCGACATGGTCGCCATGGAACCTCCCCCACTGAAGAGATCGGCTTCGGATTACAAGAACGGCCGGCGGACATTATTGTTGCAGAGCAAGATGTCGTCCTCCTGAAGAACCTAGTCCGGTCGCTCCAGGAGAGGGAGAGGAGCCCGGAGATCCGGCTACTCGAGTACTACGGCCTCAGGGAGCAGGAGTCCGTGGCGGCCGTGGAGCTCGAGGGCCGCCTCAAGATCAGCGCCGCGGAGACCGACTTCCTCAGCCTAAGGATCGAATCTTTGCAGGCCGACAACCGGCGGCTGGCGGCGCAGGTGGCGGATCACCTGGAGACGAAGGCCGAGCTCGAGTCAACGAGGCCAAGGTGAAGCATCTGAAGCGGAAGCTAAAGTCGGAGTCCCTGCAGGCCAAGGAGAGGATCGCCGTGCTCCAGCGCAGGATCTCAGCGCTGCAGGATATGGAGCGCCGGTGGGGGGAGGCGGCGGAGGAAGCCGAGAGGAGGCCGACGAGGGTGAAGGATCTGGAGGGCGAGGTGGCGGAGCTCAGAAAGGCCAACTCCAAGCTGGCCATGGCGAATTCGGACATGACGAAGAAGCTGGAATCCACGCAGAACCTGGCCTCTTCCGGTCTGCCATTTGCAGAGGTAAACAGAAATTATTATTATTATTATTATTACTATTATTATTATATTAATTATGGCAAAGCATGTTAGGGGGTTTTCAAAATTAATAATTTTTTCTGCTTTTCTTTTTTCCTTAAGATCGAATTAATATAAGAACGGAATTCGTGTAAATTAAATAACGTTTGATTTCTATCTAGACTGATCGTATTTCGTCAAAAAGTGGTCATAATCAATTTGCTTTTATTTTCCCCACTATTTGACGATCTATTTTCTGATCTATTATTAAATTTACAGATTCGATAATGGCGCATTTTTCAAATTGACGTATATATGTAATAGATAGAATAATGGACATAACATTTAAATTTAGATGCATATATAGCGGATAAGGTAACGGATACACAGACTGTACGTCGAACCCTAGTATTCGTTAAACTTAACCTATATAAGTTAAATTATGTTTTAAAGTACTTAATTATATTTTACACCATTAAATTAACATCCAAGTGGGTTCATTAATACTCATTTTATTTTGCACCCTTTTGTATATTTCTTTTTTCTGGTAGCAACATTTAATCTTGAAGAATCATGGGTCGCCTTCGGGTTTTGCCCTTTTGAAACCTAATTATGTGATGCTTTAAGCGGATCCTAGTCCAACAATCCTTTATTTTGGAACTTAATTAGGTCTAATGTTCACAACCACGAATGGTGATGATATTTTTTTTTCTGAGTAAATTTTTAAATAAAAATCCTTATATAATTTTTACAATTATGCGAATCGTAGTAAATATTATATTCTTTTTATCGGATACTGATAGATTACGGATAATGGATTCAGTTATCGGGTACCCGACATAGAATCCGATATCACTGTCACATTAGTTCCTTCTGTGGCAGGCGACCAAGGCGGCCATGGAGGAATCGAACAGCCTGCGACGGAAGAACGAGGAGCTGACAGAGCAGCTCGAGCAGCTCCAGACCGACCACTGCACCAACGTCGAAGAGCTCGTCTATCTCCGGTGGGTCAACGCCTGCCTGCGCTACGAGCTCCGGAACTACCAGCCTCCGCCGGGGAAGACTGCGGCCAGGGACCTGAGCCGGACACTGAGCCCCGTCTCCGAGCACAAGGTCAAGCAGCTCATCCTGGAGTATGCCAACTCCGGCGACGACGAGAAGAGCATCAGCATGACGGACTTCGACTCGGAGACCTGCTCTTCCTCGCAGGCCTCCTCCGGGGACCCGGAGGACGCCGTCGTCGAAGTCTCCAGTACCCCCACGAAGACCGGCGGCGGCACCTCCGGCAAGAAGAAGTTCTTCACCAAGCTCAAGAGATTGGTGCTGGGAAAGGAGAACAAACGCCAGAGCAAGTTCAAGTCGCCGGTGGGAGGGAGCCCCACCGTGAGCTGCGGCAACTCCGCGGCGAGGGCATCTGCGTCTGCGTGCTCCTTCGACGAGATGTTGGTCGCCGTCGACAGGACCTCATGCGACAGTGCGGGTTCCTGCAATGCTCCGGACCATGCAAAGGCCGATATTAACGGGCAGCAGGACGGCGGGTCGCCGTGGACCCGGGACCTGTCTAGGGTTTCTGTGAACTTCCAGAGGCTCAGGGTCCACGAAGAGCTCGGGGAACGATGCAGGAGTACTGACGCAGAGGTCTCCAAGGTCGACGCCGGCGCGGCCCCGTGCGAGAAGGCTCAGCTGGGTTCTTCTCCGCGTGGTGCTGCCAGGCCTGGCAAGGAGACCAGTAATGGCGATCATACTGGGACGTTGGAAGAAGCCATGGGGAAGCACGTCCGGGCAGTAAGAAGCCCCCATGGGAAGCCGAAGGTGCATCTCAGATCGGCATCCTTCAGTTTTTGTTGAACAGTTTTTTGCTCTGCGGAGTTCTTGCTAGATCCTCTTCTTATCTAGGTCCTATAGTTGACTTTGACTTATATATATATATATATATATATATATATATATATACACATTAGAAAAAAGTGCTTACTCTCCTAAACATAAGTGGATGTTAGTGGCGAAATCCACATTTATTTGTATGTATAAGTAAAGAAGATCAAACATTTCATCACACCATCAAATATTTTTCATATTTTAGACTCTCTATAAAGGTCCATCAATTTACAATGCTATTAGGAATAGTAAGCGGCAGCATGCCATATTTCCAATAGCACTAGCTATTTGTGTCATTTTTATTGCTAGATACACTAATTTATGAACAAAATTATATATGCCTAATACACATGTTCACTATGTGCTTAGCAGTGTTAAAGCAATCAATTATGTCCAAAGCCCAATATCCAACTTAGCGCGACTACAAACACTCTAACCCCTAGACCCATTAACTAGTTTGATAACAGGTTAACTATCTATGGGTAAGTTAATCATGTATTGTTTAACTAAAAAATAACCCATTTTTATTTTGAAAGGCTTATCCAAAAGCTAACTAAGTTAGGCTATCTATTTTATTTCGAAATATACTAAGACCTCTTTTGATAATACTCAATGAAAGTCTAAAATCTGAAATACTTAATTTTTAAGATTTTAGATTGTTTGATAAAATATCTAAAATTATATCGTAATTAATCACTTAAGTCTAAAATCCACTTAATTTTTAAGTTAAGAAAAATCACTTTTTTAGATCGGTGATCAGCGGCAAACATCGTCAGAATCTGACGACTGCCGACGGCAAGTTTTGGCGACCGCCAGCTAATCGCCACCTAGCATTGATAACACTTATTTAAAATGTATAAATATAATTCCTCGTCTATTCTCTAAATTTAAATTTTAAAAAAATAATATATAAGATATAAGTTAAGAGGTGTTTGATAACTAACTTAAATAATATTGAAGTGTAGCGCAATTGGTTAAGATGCTATATTATTATTGGATAGGTCTTGGATTCAAAATCTAAAACTGTCAAAATTATTCTTTTTGGAATTGATATATAGATTGTCACCGGAGCTCGCCGGATTCTGACCGGCGATCACAATCTGAAATCTTAAAAACTAAATATTTCAGACTTTAGACTTTAATTAAGTATTATCAAATGAGACCTAACTCACCTACCTCGGAAACTAATCGGTTAATGCTCCACCAACTACGATCAATGTGTGTTTTTGTTTGTATTTTTTAAAAGCAATAGTCACATTTACTTTGAGTGGGCCCCACATGTCCACCTAACCCATCTTAACTCACCTCTCAGACATGGTTAAGTTAATTGTGGATAAGATTAGTCAATACATTCTACTCAAAATCAGTTATATTGCTTAACAGACTTATCCACTCTTAACCAAACAACAAAAGCGGCCCAAAAGAGGGGCATTTGAAGGCCCAAGCCCACGGGTCGGAGTCTGGTTACTCTCGGATCTCCATACCCTCCGTTGTCCACAACACTGTTCCCTACAGATCGACCAATCCCCAAGCGGAGCTGACCATAAAGAATCCACGTACTGATCACCACACTCCGAGATCGCAACTAACACCACCGCACTGCAAAGGCCGCTTCACACTTCACACACTACTCTCCACCTCTCTCACTATATAAAAGGGAGTGTCGCCTCCCTTCCCGCTCGAAAGCCCACTGCCCATCACCACGTCCGGAGCAGAGGAGGGGGGGCGATGGCGGACGGTGCTGCGGCCCCGGAGCCGCCTTCGAGCTTGCCGCCGTCGGCGTCCCTGTACGTGGGGGACCTCGATCCGGCCGTCGGCGAGGACGACCTCTTCTGCGCCTTCGCCGTCTGCGGCCACGTCGCCTCCGTGCGCGTCTGCCGCGACTGCCGCACCGGCGCCTCGCTCCGTTACGCCTACGTCAACTTCCTCTGTAGATCCCACGGTAGGACATGGAGCGAGCCCTTCTTCCGTGCCCGCCGTGTTTCCTACTCGTCACTGTTGCTTTTGGATGGTGATGATACTGTGGGGTTTGTACGATCTGGTTCTTCGTTTCGGCTTGACGTGCTCGGTGTTCTGTTTTTGGTTTTCTGGTTGATCCGGTTAGCGGAGAACGCTCTGAGGGCGCTGAATCACAGCGCGCTGCGTGGGCGGCCTATGCGGATTATGTGGTCTCAGAGGAACCCCTGCTCGAGGAAGAGTGGCATGGCTAATCTCTTCGTTAAGGTGAGTTTGGTTCGGATGGGATCCCTTTTCTTCCTTTTCTTGGTTGTCTTCTTCCTTGATCTCGTATAGGTTTCCCTGTTCTTCTTCAGTTTTCGTCACTCGCTGTGCTTTTTCTGTGATTTTATGGTGGGGAAAACTAAGAATCTTGATGAGTCGGTGGATGGAGCCCAGCTTGAGGAGATGTTCGGCAAGTACGGCACCGTGTTGTCGTGCAAGGTGGCGACGCAGGAGGACGGGCAGAGCAAGGGTTTTGGCTTCGTTCAGTTTGAGGGAGAGGAATCCGCTCAAGCCGCTATTAAAGCTCTCGACGGCGCTGCCGGACACGGCAACAAAAGGCTGTAATGATCAGAGTCTGTGTTCTTAATTTCTGTTGTTTACCTTTTAGCGGGTGGTTCTAGGCTTCTAGCTTCTAGCCTCGACTTCGCTTCCTTTGTTTTTTTTAACGAATCTGGTTGTCCATCGATCTTTCCATGTTTAGACGATTCCTTTTTTCTCATCTATGTTCTTCTGGAATGTGGAACTTGGGGCTGTTCCGGTGTCAGAAATGTTTTTACTCATCGGTATTAATTGTATTTGGCGTTTCATCTTTGATTTGAGACTGCATGTTTGTTCCTTCCATTAGCAATTTCATGATTTCATCTCTTTCTTCGAGGTTCTATTCCGGTATGATATCAAAAATGTTGCTTAAATCATTACATACGTGATTGTGATTTCTGCAACGCTATGCAGTTATGTCGGTAAGTTTGTGAGGAAGAGCGAGAGGCAGCCGCCTGATGTACCTGTGTTCTCTAACCTTTACATCAAGAATCTGGATAATATCATTACGGATGATTTCCTCTTGAAGAAATTTTCCGGATTTGGCAAAGTCAGAAATGCTCTCGTCATGAAGGATGAACTTGGGAGATCGAAGGGTTTGGGTTTGTCAGCTTTGAGTCGCCGGAAGACGCCCAGAAGGCAATAGAGGCCATGAACGGTGCCCTACTTGGTAATCATCATTCTGTTCCATCTCTGGTGTTTTTTTTTAACCTCATAGATCTTTATGATGGCGATGGAAACCGTTGTTTGGGGCTTCAGGGTCAAAAGCTGCATATGTGAGTAAGGCTCTAAGAAGGACCGAGCGATATAAACTGCGAAGAGAACAATCCAAGGGATTTAGCAACTCGCTTCAAAAGATTAATGTAAGGTCTCTGTTTTATCAGTCCTACATGCACAAAACAGTGGAACATAATTGACCGTGGATACCTGTTTATTCTAGAAATCAAAGGTCTATGTGAAGAATCTTCATGCCTCTATTGATGACAAGTGTTTGCGAGAAATTTTCATTGGCTGTGGAAGAATAATCTCAGCCAAAGTTATACGTGATGTTAATGGTGGTAGCAGGGGATTCGGCTTTGTATGCTTCTCTAGTCCCGTGGAGGCAGAAAGGGCCAGGCTCACGTTGAATGGTATGGCTGAAATCCTCTGCAGGGACACCTGCATTCATCATTACCTTGGCTCACTTGATATTGGTTCCTTGATGTTCTCGTCTGCTATGCTGCCACAGGAACCATGGTCCTTGGGGGGCGCTTATTTGTAGCGATATCTCAGAGTAAAGAAGTCCGCCAAAGAGCTTTCCAGTCACTGCCTGCAAATATGCAACCTGTTGTGACCTCGCGACCTCAAAATCGGCCATTACTGGTCTACCCACAGCAAGTGCCCACCAAACAGAGAAATCACCCCGGGGGGCTCCCCGCGTTTCCGATGGTAAGTGGCAGTGGCGGAGCAAGTCTATCTCCGGTGGGGGTCACACGATTCTACTGAATTTTCATAACTCTATTAAAGAGTTTAATTTTTTCTATTAAATTTATTTTGATTGATTTTTTTTCAAAAAAAATGACCTCACTAGATTACAAAATAAAATCTATAAATACACCCTAATTTTTAAAGTGATCCTACTGAATCAAATTTTTAGATCCTAGACGTAGCTTGCTTTATTATTATTATTATTTTAGAATATATCATATGTCCATCATAATAAATGCCGGTTCTTAAGTTTGCAGCTGCGGTATCAGCAGAGTCAGGTCATGTATGGCAACGCTAGTTGGCTAACTGCGTTCCCGTACTATGCCGAGAATAACCAACACTCCCCTTTTGTCTCGCAATGGTTTCAACCGATGCAAGCCATGAAAAATGCTCTTTGGATGCAGGTAACATCCCTCCCTCGGTCATATAAATTGAGTATAGAACATCTATGTATTTCCATGATGGGTGTATTTATTTCTGCATTTAGTTGTCTCAAAACCTTGATATCTGTTATTAGGGAAACTATTACCGTATTCCGTTTCGTGCACCGGAGTGCTATGTCCCGGAGATGAATATGACTGAAGCCATGAGAGGTTTCACTTAAATCTGGTCTCCCTATTTCGGAGGGAGAAAGTGATTTGGATGGGGGCGCCATTGCGACACTGTAAATTCTTCTCCCTTGATCATATTATGATCCTTCCCTTTCAAGCCAAGGTATCAAGGATAGGTTATATGTTTCTACGACAGCATTTGTGGGTTGGGTTGGGTTGGGATGGGTTGTTTTACATACACTGTGCTGTTACTGATTTTATCAGGTAAACATGATTTCTGTTGTTGTGCTTACGGTTCGAGTTTTTAGAAGCCCTATCAACTGCATAGAAACTTCGATTTTGATGGAAAGCTATTAGAAGGTTGATTTCTTGTTGGAAAGGGGTGGATTTCCCAGTGACCATGTAAAAACAAAACATTGTCAGACTTGTTCAACTCCGCAGCTCCTCTAACATTTGCCATTGATGGAAGTGTCTGTCAGCTGCTTCTGAAATTGCAAGGCAAATGCGGGCTGCAACAGCTGTGGCAAGCTCGTTCGCAATTAACCATGCCTTTATTTGTGCCCCAGTACAACTGTTGACGCAGCACTGGTGCTTTAGTGTTCGAAATTTTTCTATATATATATATGTACCAACGAGTCGTTCCAACGTTTCCCACGAATTAAATTTTACAGGTAATATAGAATAACCTCAAAATGGGGAATGGATGTTCACCAGTAAAGAGAGAATTTGTTTTTTTTTCTTTTTTTGTCCAAAAAAAAGGAAGGGACCCCTGCAATTTTAGATCCATGGTTTTCTATTAAATGTAATTAAAGCATGGGTAGCATGGTAAAAAAAAAAAAACTTTCGGCACATGTGGAGATCGTCGCCCCACTGCATCCTACCAAACACTCTCCATCCAGGCCCGTGACCAAGTCCCCGCCCTCTGTTCCAACCCAAAAAAAAAAAAGTGCTCCCTTTGTCGGTTTTAACCGACGGCGAGAGGAGGGCTTCCCCACAACATCATGCAGCTTCCCGGTCCACAACGTCACCCCCGAGTACAGGGTGACGCCCCTGGCCCCCACAAATATCTTTTGTGATGATTTGAAATCGCATCAAGAACCTAAAAAAGATGGGAAAAAGGAAGGAAGAAAAAAGAATCTGATCTGATCTTGATCTGTATAGGGGGAGAGGAGAGGAGGGGGTGTGTTATTTGCTGTCGTTGTCCTATCATCATCAGTCACAGATGGCCTCAACGGCGAGCTTCTTCATGGTCCCAGGGCAGGGATCTCCGCCGAAGACTTCCGGAGCCACCGTTACCGAGCACCGCTGCCGACCGACACAGTTCTGCAACAACAATAACAATTACATAGCTCAGCAGCAATATAAACATCAATAAATGCAGAGTCCCAAAACATGTGGAGGCATCTCCCATTAACAAACGGACGAGTAGATGGAAAAAAGCCAGAACGGCAGTGCAAGTTCTTTCTTGTAGGTAGGTGGGTGGCGCGGGGCCCTTACAAGTAAATTTTTCTATTATATTCCATGTGATGATGGGTCATTGGATCTGGCAAGAGTCGTCGCAAGGTGGTGTGGAATCCAGAGATGGACGAACCAAGAAGTGTATATTTGGGGGTGGGGGGGTTGCACTAACAAACCGTGTTCCTCTTGTTTATAAGTCAAAAAGGAACATACCTTCTCGAAAGCATCATAAGATTTGTGGGCATGGCAGCTCCCCTCCGAGTAGCTCCCGCACACTCCCTCTGGGTTGCCAAAGCTAGCAAATTTGATCTCCGAGATCTTCTGCCCATGCGAGCACCGCAGGTGCGCCTTCGGCATGCGTAAGAACTCGACGTTCTCAGAGTCTCTAATGTGCTCATATCCAGGCTGCCTCTCGGCAATGTTGGCACACACACTACTCAATCTTCTCTTCACCATGGAGATCCCCGTCGGATCGCCGCCCCATTCCTCAAATATGACGATCAGATTTCCGGTGGGGTTTAGCCATGATGGAGGGACGTGGTACCTTGTGTATGTTCAGAACACAACACCCACACCACTTCAATAAGCCTTTTTCTTATAGGGAAGACCACAGGGGATGCATTGCTACCTCTACCTGCAATTGGAGACTAGGAACAAGGATGAAATAAGGGAGCTCACTCACCATCTCTGAGAGGCCTCCCCACAGTTGCTTAGGCACTTCTTCTCATGGAATGTGCCGGCATAACTGCAAGCCCCGCAACCGCCGCCGTATGCTTTGTAGCCGGGCCAATACCGTCCAATGCTTTGTCCATTTACCCATATATGTCCTTTCCCCATGCTGTTCATATCTAGAGCTAGAGGACCATTCCCAGCTGGTGCATTGAATAAAGCCTAAGAGCAAGCACAATGAGGTCAGAGGAAGCAGTTGTAGAAAAAAATTTGAACTGAGTCCATAGTCCATAGCTTCAGTAAAGAAAAATTGCCACATCTGGCTGGCACACACCTTATACCATGTTAGTGGTTGTTTTGGGTATGCCTCACCCCACTCAACCAAAGAGCTTCCACTGAGAGAATGGAGGCTCAGAGCCTCACCTTTTAAACCAACCTGCGAGAAACATATATACCAGTTGAAGGGAAATGATATAACAAACAATAGAAAGCATACATGCAATGGAAGCGTTTAATTGGAAAAGTGGTCAACCTTGTATGCCCAGTACTGCCATGTAAGATCTCTTTTCCCCTCATTAAGCCCATCCAACACCACTGGACCCAGGACACCAGCATTCCATGTCTCAAAGTTCAACCCAACATTCTGAACCCAAAAGCACGTAGAGGGGGTTGAAGTGGGTGAGTACTTTCGTCAACTTAACATGAAGCTGAGTAATCTGATCAACATGGACAAGCAAAGGAGAACTGACCGGTAAACCGACAGCTACACTTAAAATGGAAATCTTGTTACTGCCCGCCCAGAGCTTCACATTCCCAATATAAGTTAGTTTCGGATTGTCCAAACCTCCGTATACCGTCCCTAGTAGATAGCAAGTGACTTATTCAGCAAACAGAAAATGTGCCAGGTAGTATCTCTGCTAGAATGCATCAGACAGCCTACTATTAGAGATTCAACAGCCTACCTGTGAGCTTTCCATTGACAAAAATATGCAATGAATGGCCTGCTGACATCACAGTCAAGGTAGGATATTGACCAGTCATCAAGAATTTTTCACTTTCTTCTATTCCGACACTATCAGACGACAAGATAAATAAATGTGTTATGGTGCAGTTATCAATATTATGACGGCATCATATATGTGATGAATCTCATAGTCTTAGCTACTTACTATGTAGTGTACCAGAGGTAATCTGTCGTATCCCTTGTCATGTTTACTTGTTCTAGTAATCCTGCTGTTGTATATGAAGTATCATCATCAGAAGAACTTGCTTCTTCATTGTATGCTGTCCATTCAAACCCTCCAACTGTATGCATTTGCATGTGTGTCGTCTGAAAATTCACCTGCATAACAATTACATGAGAAACAACAAGTCAGATAGGGAGTTTTTTTGGTTGGAAAGTCAGATAGGGAGTTACTTGCAAGTCATGTGAAAAAAAACATAAAACAGTATTAAGAGTCTAAACAGGATAATGGTTCCCTTTCTTCTAAAAGAATAGGTAAAAGAAAAAGTGACATCAAAAGCCATACGTGAAATATGGACAATACCCAGAGAACAGCAATAAAAATAAGTCTCTTGGTGGCAGTCATCTAAAGTCAAATAATACATTGAAAGTGTCTGCAATTTCAAACTCTGATGCAGGATAAATAAAAGTAACTGGAAAATGTTAAATATTGACCTTTTCTCCAAAGACAAAAGGTGAGATGCAAAGCACAGAACACTAGGCTTCCAATGACCTTATCAGAAATAAAAGATGAGCAGTAATGGAAGTCCTAAAGAAGATCAAATTCATAAACTCATTTTATACTGTGATTTCTGGACAGGTATGACTAATGGGAGAAAATGTTTCCCTCACCCTCGCAGTGTTGAAAATAACGTTCTTGCAGTCAGGAAGAATGCTGATTGACCAGGGAGGAAGATCATAGTGCATCCCGTCAAAAGTCACTTTCGCATGTGTTTTTGCGTCAAGGTTCATTAGAAATGCAGCACAAGCTCCAGTCTCTGATCTGAATACATGTGCCTACATACAGATTGAGAATCACAGAATAGCATCTTAGCTGAAATCATCAGATGACTACAAGACTAGCAACGTTGCTAAGAAAAAGGGAGTGTTAAAGGGAAAAAACCTCTTGAGAACTTCCCAATGATGTAATGGTGGGGTCACCAGAAACTAAAGCAGGTTCACACAACTTGATTGCCCTATGCAGGTCTCGTAAATGACCCCATTTTGGTTGCCTTAACAGTCCTACAAAGGGGGGAAAACATTTTGCATAACAAAATTGTTGGTTCTGTGAATCTTGTAAGGACTAAATTGCCATGATTAACTGTTACATGCTGTCTTGTTTTTGTGTTTGTCAGTGTACTTATATTCTTGTTAGAACAAGTCCAAGGATTTAGATGTGTAAGCATGCACGCATACCATATTCGTCAATCGGTGCATCATAATCATAGCTAGTTGCAATGAAAGGGCCACCAGCTGTCCTGCCAAAGTTTGTCCCTCCATGGTACTAGTGAGAGGATGGAAAAATGGGTGTTAAATTACAAAACAACCGAAGGCCACAATACATAGCAAATTCGATCATCTTGGATTGCAAACAGTAGCTCACCATGTAGTAGTTAATGAAAGATCCACCTTTCTGAATGAACTGTGCAACAGAAAAAGCCAAGTCCTCAACTGGACGGTAAGGGACTGGTTGTCCAAAAGCTGTGAACCTGTAATTTCAGAATTTATGGAAGATCATGATTGTGAGTCCTAGTCAATAAAAAAGGTACTCCACTTCAATGAGATGGTAAACATTATTACCAGCCAGTCCAGGCTTCTGTCCACATGATTGGTTTGTTGGGCTTGTTGGGAGAGAAATCCTCAATGTAGAAGCCATTCCAAGTGTTTATCTGTTGGTAAAGAAATTAAGTAAACTGTTACATGTCAGGGAAAATAAAATGGAGATAATCTCCTTGTGACATAGCGATATCTAAGAGGATGTCATTTGTGGAGTGAAAGAGGAGGGCGAGGAGCGAAGCTTACAACTGGGTCAGGGGCATCCTGTGCTTGCACATGACCCAGGGCACACCGGTGTCGAGGCCGACCGCCATCTTGGCGGCCCATTCTGTATAAGCTCGCCCGGGAGCTCCACTATAGTACTCCACTGGCCCATACTCATTCTCTATCTGTAAGAATCAACAAAAGCAAGGACCAGTGATCAAAGTAAGATACATTCCTCATTCCACCCACTTGTTGTTCCACAGATGCTTTCCTCTTGCATAGAGAAGGTGGTTCCTGGTTGTCACTCAGAAACCACAAAATAAGAAAGAGAGCAAGAACCCCAGTTGTATGGAAGTGATTGGAGAGACCTGGGAGAGGATGATGGGGCCACCTTGCCACTCGAAGAGTTTTTCAGACTTCATCATGCCAACAATCTTCTCTGTGAAGTTCTGCATTGCAGCCTTTCTCCCCAGATAACACCCCCCCCCCCAAAAAAAAAAAAAAATTTGAAATCAACGATTCTGGGTTAGGCAAGCCATCAAATTAAGCAGGCATTGCAAGAAATGCCAGGAGCACTAACAGTATTATGTGATCAGATCTTTGAGCAGGTCTATATCAGGAAACCAACCTTAAAGGGCTCATTGTCTGTTCTAAACTTGATGCCAGGTACATACTTGAGCCATACAGGGAACCCCCTGCCGTGCAAGAGAAACGGAAAAAAAAAATAAATTTACATGTAAAGAGAACTCCAAAAGATGGAAGGAAAAAAAAAAAGAGTAAGAGCAGGCAAAGTTAGATTTTGTGTTCACCCAAAATTCCACTCCGCACAAACATATGGACCAATGCGGAGATTAAGGTAGAGCCCCGCCTCCTTCACCAGCTTGATGAAGCCGACCAGATCATACCTCCCCTCGAAATAGTACTGAAAACATGAAAGGGGAAGGGGTGGGAAGAACAGGAGATGTCACAGAGAAGACTAGCAAGAGAGAGAGAGAGAGAGAGAGAACATACATTTCCGGGAGTGGGTTCGTGCCCGTTCCAGAAGACATACGTCTGGATCACGTCCAGCCCCCGTCCTTGGCCTTCCGTATCAGATCCGGCCACATCTGAAGAACAGCCCAGAGAAGGACCGGAAGCAGGTAAAGTTATCTGTTATCGTCTCGTCGGAAGGACCAGCACGGCATCGTCAAACACACAAGCAGAAAGGTGGCATCTTGGAAGCAACTCCACGCTTCGGAGCAGGAATTAGAGGGGGGGGGGGGGGGGAATGGAGGGAAGAAGGGGGATGCCCACCTCGGGAACGCTCCTGGGGTAGTGGATGGAGCCGGAGATGAGTATTCTCCGCTGCCCGTTGATGACCACGGCCCTGTGGTCGTAGGTCACCGTGCCGGCGACGGGGCCGAGGAAGAAGAAGAAGAAGAGGAAAAAGAAGACGACCCACGAAAGCAGCAGCAGCGACAGCAGCCGCGGGGAGCCCCACCGGCGGCACGCATTGCCGGGATCCTCGACCCCATTTCCCGCCACAGCAACGCGGCACCACCACCCCGCCGCCGCCACCAGCGCCGCGTCTGCCGCTGCCCCCTCACGGTGAGCAAAAGGATCGTCCTTTTCTCCACATTCTCTGCTCCCCACAATTCCCCTGCTCCACCCCACCCTCTTATATATCTCTCTATCTCTATATATATATATTATCAAACGCCGGTGGAGAAGGTACAGACTATAGAGTAGCTCGCCACGATTAAAAAGAAGATGTGAATACGAAGAAGGGGATAGAACAAGCGATATAACAGCTGTTCTGCATTTGTCTACCGATACAGTAAAAAGTCCAGCGAAAGATGACACGGAAAGCTTATCCCTGTTCATACGGAGTGATAACACACTCAAAATAGAGATAAATATAGAGAGAAATAAACGCTTATATCCTGTGAAAAATTACGCAATTCTCAAAAATATCTTGCTATCTCCATCTGCACCAATCATATAAAGATAATCTCAACACATTATCTCTTACCACACATTTAGCATTACTGTTATCTCTTGTTCTATCCTCCCTGATCTCCCTTCCTAATCATGGCCAGCTACTCCACACTCTGTAATCTCCCTCTAATCTCTCATCTTGCTAACCCCCATGGCAAGCACTGGATTACCTTTATTGCCCTTCTTTTTTCTTCTATCTCTTGTCTTTTTCTTTTCTTCTTTCCCCTTTCTTCTTTTTTTCCTCTTTCTTCTGGAGAAAACAAGAGGTATTTCTTGAATGGGGCATTACTAGCTTTTAATTCCACTTGCTGGTCTTCTACTACTACTACTGCCTGTTCTCTTTCTCCTTTCCATCTCTTCTTGCTTGGTCGGAATCGGACCTGGGACCCCCGTCGCTGTCTTCTCCCTCCTTTTCACTGTTCACTGCGTGTGACCCATCCCTCCGTATCAAACGTGCCAAGCAAACTGCACTTTTTTTTTTTTGCTATGACTCTGAACAATTTCTGCAGTTTTCTCTGAAATTAGAAGGGTTTTTTAGTTAAATGTGGACAATTAATCTTCCGTCCACAGAAATGACTATTTTTGACTTAAAAGACAGTAGTGTGTGAGAAATCGATAACACTCAAACATGGGAGTCACCCATGAGTTGGATTCCTGTCCTGCACACCTATTTGACATCAACTGTTGGGTGGGTGAGGGTGACCAATCTGGTCACCAAAAAGCCTTCTGATGGGTGGGAAGGATGGGCCTGGTGAGTTGAGTAAAAAGTAGCTTTTAAAAAATCATCTAACTACTTCTCATGGGTGTCAATTCAAGTTGGGGTTTGTTAAAGGAAAAAAAAAAACTTAGTAATATGAAGTGGGTGACCTAGTGAAATTGCATGAATCTAGTGGACTATCTACACCTTTATATGTCTGCCCTCCAATTTGCACTAACCCAACATTTGTTTTCTCTCATTTTATAGTCACATGGTCTCCTTCATACTTTTTAAACAGGGCATATCAAAATGTCTAACATACAAACATACTACCCTAACCCATAAGATAGCATCTCTATCTCATATTAAGGCCGGTGATGCCCTAATCACATATAGGTTTATCCGGTGGGTTAATTGCAGGAGAAGCAACCCTAATCCACAATCTAATTGATGGCTCATAAATTAAGATTTTTTTTTGGTATATTAAGTCGGTTGGCTTAGTCTTGATATGTACAAGAGATCTCAAATTTAACATCTAAGATTTACGTTTACATCTTGTATATTTATAAATCTTTTAAAAATTACCTAATAATCTTGATAGATTTGAGAATTAAACTCATGATCTCCTAATGTACGACCAAACGTCCGACCAATCGAACAACTCCTTGTGTACCCATAAATTAAGATTTGCCACGTAAGTGCATAACAAGAGCAAAAAATAGTCTTTTAACGTTATTTTTTGACACCAACTTCAACGCAGCAATGAATTATGTAGTCTAACTCCCTTTTTTTATGAAATGCCAGCTTGTAACTTTACTGGGGTGACGTGGCATGCTTTGATTTGTTAAGTGTCAAAATATGATGTCAGAAACTAGAAGTTAAGGAAGTGTCTTTAAGAATGCCAGCTGTAAACAGGAGGTGTTGCCACCTCACCCGTCCACCGGCTTCAGACCAGATCCGTTCCGTTCCGTTCCGTTTCCCGGGGGGGGGCCCTACCGCTCAGCTACTGAAGTAGAAGATAACTGACCCCAACCACCTTAGTGAAGAGAAGTCACTAGCTCGCGCGTGGTCACGTCAACCTTGTGGAGGACCTACTAAAGACCAGTCTAATCATCTCTGTGGTGTTGATCAGGACGTTGTTATGAACTTTTGTAAGGTATCACCGTCTATGAGGTGTTACTATTGTGACAATTTTGTTAATTTTTAAAGCATCACCATTTATAAAAGTGTTTATTGGGGCAATCTTACTGTCAAAAAGATTTTACTAAATTTTTAAGGACATAACTCTTCATCCCACATGTTTTGTCACTCTCATTTCGATCGTCGGATTGCGAGATCAAATTATAGAAGAATAATCTAAATTTGATGTTTTGAATGATTTAGTGCCGAATTTAAGTTTTCTTTTTAAATCAAACATTGACACAAAAATATAATGATAAAGAGTAACATTAATTACAAAGTATGGTTTGCAATTTCCTCTTTCTCATCAACAAGTGTCAAGTGTCATCTTAGACAAGGTAAAGTTTGAGGTAAGCCATCTATTATTCGTCCCAAGTACAATAACGTGAAATTCGTAGTGTATTGATAATTACGTGTTTCACTTTTATTGTGTTTAAGATAAGTAACGAATGACTAATTTCAGACGAATTATAAGAGTTTTTTTATTAATATTTTAAACTCAAAAACTACTTGAAAGTTTTCTCAGCAATCCTCTCATACCTCTAACTTAACATTGTTTGAGATTTGACTAAATCTTCTTTGAAAAAGAAAAACTTGAAAGAAAAAGTTTCTTTTATGAAGTGACTTGTATATAGAAGATAGTACCAAACTAGTAGGGGGGCAGCCACCGAGCTCTGTGCGCATGTCACGGAAGCCTGTTAAGTAACCAAGTTATAGTTAACCACACTTGATGTCATCCAGCAAAGTCTTCACCTTTTTTTTCCTTTTTGTGATCACCTTATCTTCATTTGATTGATAACTTATATTCATCATATATTTCAAAATGTAAGTTATTTGGGTTTTTCATAATGACTTCGCCCCCAATCTCTGCTTTGACATATCATCTCTTAGGATCAGGGGCGGACCCACATTGTGGATCCCCCCCCCCCAAAAAAAAAGTTTTTACCTCCTATGATTATTTTAATAAATAATTATCATTTGTATTAGATTTCAAAGAAAATATCTAAATTGGCTCATCTTCATTTTACTCAATTTATATATCTTTTTACTTCGGCTCCCTCTTTATATGTTGCTCTGCGTCCGCCTCTGCTTAGGATCGATCCTCCTTGTAGTCATTAGTATCTATCTCCTTAATTTAGTTGTCCTCATTTTTTGGGCAAGTCTTTCCATTGTCTAAGGATCTTTCCCCTCATTTGACTAATATTTTTTATTTTGTACGCAACTTTATGTCTTGTATTTATTTCCATCAATAAATAAAATTTTTATTTTCTATTAAAAAAAGCATATCACTAATTACTGGGTCTGTTGTGTCATCCAACCTTTGTCATGATCAGAAAGAGTAAATCTCCTCATATTAGTTCATGCTTAAATAGAATGCACACACTTGTGGGCAAACAAAAGCTTATCTTTGCTTGCCAAGGACTTCTCCTCTTCACATCTAGCTCATTTGACTCCTGTAGATGTCCATTTCATTAAGCTGAAAACCATGGCCTAGTTAGCTTCTCTTAGAAGGCAAGCCAATTTGGCTGGCCTGGTCCTCCTTCCCTTTAATGTGGGGAAAGTTTGAAGACTGAGACCCCCATCAATATCTATTGATGTATCATATTGCAGTGATCAGACCATATAATTAACCTTCAAATAATCCAACATGGACAAATAAATTATATGTTAAATATATATGAGGCATAGACACAAAGGGGGATTATTTTTGCCAACCTCTCATCAATTGGCATTATGTGGGCTGACTCACTCAATCACTTGCATGCACTAAGCTTTTATTTTGATTTTTTTCTAATGAAAAACACCTGTTTATTCTTTTTCTTGATGAATAAAATGACTTTTTATTGGGAGAAGTGGAGATATCCTTAGATTTGTGGCACTCAACACGAGCCAACTTCATTGTTTTCACTTGTAGTTACTATATCTAACTTAAATTTGGGGAAGATAATGTTACAATTTTAACCTTTAAAGGTTAAATTTGTAGAAACCAAGTTGTGCGTCATCTAATACTCAAGAAATAGTTTAATAGTAGTCTTTTATATACATTAAAAAGAGGTCAACGAGGTCAATGATTCAACTCTTATCGATAATAAATTTATTAAAAAAATAAAAATAATATTAAGAGTTCAACTTTCATTTGACAATATAATATATTAGTCTTCTAATTATTATTTTTTTAAAAAGTCGTGAGCCGTCCATGTGTTCTCTATAAATGATAGAACCAAATCTATACAAACATGTGAGTATGCGCATTATTTATAGGTTGTGGAACCCATAGAGAGAGAATACTATTACTCTTCATGTGACACCTTTAGATCTACAAATCTCCAACTCTAGAGGGAAAATAAAATAGTTCAGAATGCTCAAAATTATATTCTTCCTAAACTTTATATATATATATATATATACTTATTTATTTATTTATAGTTCTATACACCTTACCCAGGAATAAAGATATGAGACAAGTTGCCGTGCTAAAGACACTAATATGCCTAACGTGAGGCTGATGCTAAGAAGAAGCTTGGACGTTTGAATTGTTGACTCATTGTGAGCTGTCACGGTCTAAGATGCGTGACTCTTGCTTAATATTGTCTTCTCCTTTTGGGGGGAATAATTATATGATTACCTCTGCATTCGTAAATATTGTATTTCATACCTTCATATTCTTCATATTCTCATACATACCCCTGTGTTAAGTAAGCACTATTTCACCTGTCTGTCGAGGGCTGTCCTGCACCGTCTAAACTTAAACAGAAATTATAGGACTTTAGAAGGACATATAAGATAATGACCTAGATATATCTGATGAAATACTATAATACACGTGATTTGAGGGATGTATATGTAATTATCCCAATACCATCATCCCACCTAGTACATATGATTCTGCAAGCATCCAAGATAAGAAAAGCTTTCTGATCCACACTAGAGTAGGCGATTTATCTCCGCTTAGATATATTTGATCTCACTCATTTATATTTGAGACGGATATTAGTTGTCAATTCCAATACGAACCCAATTAGGTAATACTGTATGTGTTGTGAAGCCAGCTACTGCAAGCTGCTGGATCTTGTCCTACATTGGGCTTGCCTCCTTGTGGGCTGCTTACACTTGTGATTAATAGGAGGCAGTCCAATGGATTGGCCCATTAAGTGCCAATGATGGCCCAATACCCACCCTCCTCTCTCTCTGTCTGTTATACACACACAAAATCACATAAAAAGGGTCCCCCATTGGTAGGGGTGTTTATTAAATGGTCCAAATCGAAAAATCAAATTGAACCGAAAAATCTCACAGTTCAATTCGATTTTACAATGTGAAACTGATATGAAACTGAAAATTACACACATATATATATAATATAAATAGTATAATATTTCATATGAAAATCAATGGTGCAGTGGTTAGTGCACCTTCTCCCATGGAGAGGTGTTGTGAGTTCAATATTTATAACCCTTTTAAAAATATTTTTTTCCTATTTTTGATTCAAATTAAATCAAACCAGGTCAATTTGATTTGCCTCTAAATTCGATTCGATTCATTTTAAAAAAAAAAATCTAAATCAGATCGAATCTAACCGTGAATAGTCCTACCCATTGACATGGGGAATAAGATCTAAGGGAGCAATGAAAGAAATAATTCCCCAAAATGTTATCATATTGGCTTAGTCAATAATTACGCCACAATTGATCATGTTTTTTCTTATAATTAGAAATCTCATGCATAATAGTCTGTTTAAATTCTTGACTAGTACTTAGATAAATAAATTCAAATAAACATGTTGTGTTAGTTCAAGGCTTAAGTAGAGTGCAAGCCTCATCAAAGTGTATTTAGTCCAACTTTGGAATGTTAGACATGGTAATGAGATAAAGACTAGCATTTGACTTGGAAAAAATGTTAATCTACAAAATACTAGGGCCGGCAGCTAAGGTGGCTAGAGTTGTTGTTGGGACTTATTCCAGGCGGATAGCCTACGAATAAGCTCCAACGTTGACACTTATTCTAGTTCGTCTATCTCTATTCTCTTCGTTGTAGTTAAGAACTTGGAATAGTTGGAAATATGGTTGGGTCGGACTTTAAATATAATACAAATTTAAGTATAGTACGAGTAAATTGGAATAGATTGGAGAACTTTAGATATAGTACAAATCGGAGTATATCGTACTAATTCATTCGCCTCCGATTATTCAACTAGTTAGAAGATGACATGTAGGCGTTTAAGGGTTCTCCCCCTTTCCCTGAAAAAAAAAGGAAAAGATTTTTACATATATTCTCTAAAAGCTTTTATATTTGTAGATATATCTTTCGTAATTTGTTAGATATATTTATTATATATATATATGAATTATGGAAGGTCTCAAATATGTCTTAGGTGTCGTTTAAGAATGATTTTTAAAAGTAAAAATTTAAAAATAAATTTTATTGGGCCAGACGTGGGTGGTGCGCTTTTGGTCTCGTCACCTACATTTTAGGTGACGAGTTGTGTGAAAGATAAATACTCTCTTATCTCTTTCCTTTCGTCCGAGAATTTTTGAAAGTTGTTGCGAACTTACTTTGATGAAAATCGTAGCGCACGTAAGTCGACACCGACCAAAAACATTTGGAAAGGTTGCTGAGTTTTCTCAAAAATTTTAAATTTTAATTTTTTTCCAACTCCTTTCCTAAACGACTTTTAGTGAATGTCCAATAAATTAACTTTTTAGTCAATAAAATCCTCCTAGATAGAGATATTGGTGATCATTTTTATAATCAAGTTTTCGTTAAATTGATGGTGGGCCTAACCTATCTCATCGACCCGTATTATATGTACACACACGTGACATAACATAAAATTAAATACTCCCTACTAACCTTGCATCCATCGCCGTTGCCATCAAATTATTATACCAATATTTGTTGCCATTTGTTGTCTGTTGTCTTTAAGGCGGCACTAAAGGCGCCACCACCCACCCCCCCATCCCCATCAATTGGCATCGTGCTATCATTCTAGTCATCACCACACCACGTTATTACCTGCCCCCCCACCCAAATATTTCGCTCATACTTTATACAAGTTAATAGATTACTTAGAAAGAGACAAAATCCCAACCATGTTAGCCCCACGCATAGAAGTAGAACAGACCACCCCGTTTTATATTAAAGTAGGAAGTACCTTTGCCGTGTTAACCTCCTCCCGCGAACCCACCACGAAACCCCCATCAACCTTCGTATGATCCATAACATCCTCTCACAGGACACAATCATCTAACTTATAAAATTTTACATCATATTGAGAAAAAAAAAATATTTTATACTCGGACGCACGAAAATATTTATGTGTCTGTTCGCACATATAAATGAATGTGGATCACGAAACCCACTGTTACTGCTGGAGTAACGAGATCGGCATTAGTCGAGAGACTCCGAGGTGAGGATGACGTTCGAACGATGCCGACTCCTTCCTGCAAGACCAACGAGTCGTCTCGGGGGGGAAACGCTCCGACGATCAAGTTAGAGAGGGGTTCAACTGGGAAGAGAGTCTTGGAATGGAGAAGATTACATACCTCTTCATCGCGGAGGCTCCCCTCTTATATAAGGTCCTTACCAGAGCAACTGGCTGGCCACGATCTGCACGGATCGCGCAGATATCGGTCCACGATTGTCGTGGATTCGGATATGTGCTCGAGAATCTCGGACCTCGCTCCGCGCTCTCCACGACGCTGGATTCTCTGGGGGCTTCGACTGACGCTTTCCCTGGTTAGTTACTTGCAGTGTTTGATGCTTCGCGATCCGTGAGGTATTCTGGTGATCCTGAGAACTTTCCCCGAAACCTTCCGAATGAACAGGAGGCGGGACAGCATTCGCTTACCGGACTCGGGTCCGAGCACTTGAATACTCGACCGAGCTCCTCGCACAGAGCGGCCTGAAGGGGAATTGAGTTCCTTCAAGTTTTCTTCGGATCAAAGGGGAGAATCGGAGCCGAGCAACGGGAGCTCGGGGATCACCACGTATCACCACACCTACTATGATACCAAATATTTTAAGTAAGACATCTTGAACAAATATAAAGGAGAAACACTATTCACCTAGGTGTTCGAGTGAATAATTTACTCGAGCACCCGAGTGACATTACATTCATTGGAGAGTAATTTGTTGTCTGGGTCTCACGCCCAGACAACTATCTAATGAGACAGGGTCGTGCGGGATGCTCGGATAAATCAAACACTCTAGTGCTCGAGTGCTTAACATCTTTCAATATAAAGTGTTTCTCATTTGAGAAAAATTGGTTGTCAATTCTGAGACGTGAGAGGTCTGATTTACAACATTTATTATTGTGGAACATCACCACTTTTATATCTAGAGTAAGTATTTGACAACACAACAAACCCCACCCCCTTATGATTAAAATGAACGGTAGGTAGTCGGACGTCTTAAAGTTGATAATAAATCTTACTCTATTGTATTTGTTTAAGGTATCATTTGGAAACATCTTACGTGAGATTTTAGAGACGAAAGTCTCTGACAAAATTATCGTGTTTTCAATAATTTTTCAATGTCATTAATTTACGTGCGCAATCGATTTCGCATAAAAGAGAGAAATAGAGAGAGATTATTTTCTCTCTCCATTTTACCTAAAAATTTTTTCTCCACTTTTAAGAATTTTGGGTACGAGTGAAGAAAGAGATAAAGAGACTACCACATTTTTTTTTTTTATTCATCTTACGTAGCTATGAAACATGCGAAATCTCATCTATGTCATGATTGTGCAGGGAATCAATTTTTTACGATTTTCACTCTTAGACGAGTGTCTTTGAAGCAACTTTGACCATCACATGTAGTTTCCCAACATATTACGAGGCAAAACATAGCCAAGTGGAAAGCAACTTGAGATCATTGAGCTCGTCATATGAAGTTTCCAACAAGTGAAAGAAACAAATACTAGTTATGTTTTATAACCCTATATTATTATGTATTCCATTGCACATCCCTATATTTGTAGTATTGGTCAATGTATCCTTGCGATAACTCGCAATTTATTATATGTACAACTACCCTCATTTACCATTTATTCGGCTTAACTTTAGATGAATTGAGGTAGAAAGAGATCTAATAATTGGCAGCGTTTGGGACAGAAGTCACAAAAGGAGATTTTGTTACAAACCGCTTTGTAAAGGTTTCTGACACAAAAGGGGTTTGCCATGATGAGTTTTAAAAGCCACCTGATCGTTTGGGACCTGCGCAGTGTGAGAAGAGTTTTTTATTATATTTTATTATATTACCCTGCCATCTTCTCCTACAAATGACGCTAGATGAGGATATATTAGTTATTTTGCAGATAAAATCGGGTCATCTATTGAGGAAGCGGCCTGAAGACAGCTTTTGAGTAAATGGAGAGAGAAATTTTTTTCTCTCCATCTCTCTCTTCAGCACCTAAATCGCTTTTCACGTAAGTTGAGATGGGTTACTTCCATTTGATATCACTTTTGATTTTGTCAGATTTTATTTTCTCAAAATCGGTGCAATAGATATTTCCAAACAGTGCAACTTTGTTAGATTTTCTCACGTCTGATAATCTTTCATAGTTTTAAAATGGTTTAAAGGATATATATATATATATATATATATATGGTCCTATAAAAGATGCAGGGGTATAAAGTAAAGAATGCAGAATTTTAAGGATATATGCACAATCTTCCAGGCGAAGAAGTCCCTCTCCTCCTCTCGCCGCCACGGGATTGGATGCCCCACGCAGACGTGGAGGCCCCAGTTGGTCTTTCTATAGTAACCGGGAGTCGGGACGTCATCCAATTACCCGCCCCAGCAGGTCACCACACCGCCTGCAACTCGGGGGACTCCTGCGGCTCCTCTTCTTCCTCGAAACTTATAAATACCGCCCCATTGTAGTAACAAACGCCCCCCTCGCCCCTCAACAATAGAGGAATTGCTCTTCTACCCTTGGGTCTTCCTCCGAGATGGCGACCGGCACGGCGCCCAAGGCCGCGCCCTTCGTGATCGGCGCCGCCGACGCCGCCTCCATGGCCAAGAAGGCGGGCCTCGCCTCCCCCGACCTCCTCCCCACGCTGGTCCCCACCGCCATGGCCCTCGCGCGGCCCCCCATCTCCAATTTCCGCGTCGGCGCCGTCGGCCTCGGATCCAGCGGCCGGATCTACTTCGGCGCCAACCTGGAGTTCCCCGGCACCCCCCTGAACCAGTCCGTCCACGCCGAGCAGTTCCTCCTCGCCAACGCCGCCGCGCACGGGGAGTCCCGGATCACCCACGTCGCCGTCTCCTCCTTGCCCTGCGGCCACTGCCGGCAGTTCTTCCAGGAGGTCCGCGGCGCCCCCGAGATCCAGATCCTCGTCACCGCCGACGGCCCTGGCGCGGCCTTCCGCCCGCTCGGGGAGCTCCTCCCCCACCCCTTCGGCCCCGCGACCTCCTCACCGAGGACGCGCCCCTCCTGCTGGAGCGCCACGACAACCACCTCGTCCTCGAAGAGGGGGAGGACGGCGGCGGCGGCGGCGGCGCCGCCTGCAACGGGGCGGGGGAGTTCGAGGAGCGGCTGATTGCAGCGGCCCTCGAGGGTGCGAGGCGGGCGCATGCGCCCTACAGCGGCTGCCCCTCGGGGTTCGCCGTGGGCGACGAGGACGGGAACGTGTACGGCGGCAGCTACGCGGAGTCGGCCGCGTACAACCCCAGCTTCGCGCCGATGCAGGCGGCGCTGGCTTCGTGCGTCGCCGCCGGCGGCAGCTACGGCAAGATCGTGGCGGCGGCGCTGGTGGAGAAGGGAGGCGCGGCCGTGTCCCACGAAGGGGTGGCCCGGCTTCTGATGGCCGCGGTGGCCCCGGCGTGCCGGGTCTCCGTCCACCACTGCAGAGCCGGCTCCTCCTCCTCCTCCTCCCTCTGATCCAACCAATCAATGGACGCCCATGATTGCTTCCATCACAGCGTCTGCCAACCGCATGATCGCTGTTCCCTAACCTTACACTTGGATCCCTATCTTGTCTGTTGTGATGAATAGAATTATCTCATGTCTCCAAAATAATCCCCAATCATTACATGGCAATGTGGCAGGATGCTGCAGAGCTGGAAGTCCCCACTTGTGCTAAGAACTGTGGCAAGGCTGGGTGCCCAGGTAGGCCCTTTTTCCTCAGTTCTTGCACTTGCTGTGTGCTGGTAAGCTCCTGGGGTGGTTATTTGATGTACTGCAGAAAAAAATAAGATTAAAAAGATTTTTTTTTGGGGTCTTGAAGCTTTTGCCTATTTGAAAAGTTTTGGGTTTTGGTTCATTTATGATCGTTTGGGACTGGGAATTGAAACCCGGAAGAATGGATGACTGGTTCATCAGTTAGAGAATCCTATTAAGATTCTACTAATTGCTGCACATCAAACGTTCGGGGAAAAAAATAGTAATGGTGTGTTGTCACACTTTTATGCCATTTTGCAGCATAGCAAACAACTCCTAAAATAACAAACTTTTTCACTCGGTAAATACGTAAAAAAAATATGAAATTTGTATGAGAAATATTAATTATTCAGACGATCGAGCAATTAATTAGTCGACTGCAACGTGAGACTCAGGCGACCGCGCACGCGAACGCGGAGTAGGGTTCACGTGATTGACCAATCAAATCAGTCGCGCAATTCCACGTCATCCAAACTACTCGACCACCACCGGAGTAGCTAACATTTCTCAACTTATATTTCGAAGCCATACCCATTGTTGCACGTGCATGGTAACGCATGTGTAACACGTATGATCTTCATTGGGTTGGTATCAAGTGACATGACCAAGGTGCACCGTGTTTAAAGGCCACAGTGTCAGAAATCATGACCATTCTATGATAAGAGAATAATTTGCTGCATTTGTGGGGTTATATGTCTTGAATCCGCTCAAGGTATTAGGTGGCGAAAGATTTGTGTATTTTAAAAATTGCACAAAGTACAATTTATATGGACAATTAACTCATGGGGCACCATCAACATAGGTTGGTAATCCATGTGACATCCAAAAAATGATGTCACATGAACTAATTATCCATATAGATTACATTTTGTGCACTTTTAAAAGTACATAAAATTTTTCTCTTGTAATATTTATTACACTGCGAGATCCCCCGACACAAACCGGGTAGTCCCACAAGTGTAACAAAATTTACTCAATTGGTAAAAAAAATGTTGAAGTCAATTTAATCGTGCCATATCACTCTCATGTAAATATGATATGATGTAGTGGTGGTCGTATGCCGTGATGGTAAGAATGACTAGTGACAAGTAAAAGTGGATTATGTCACATCTATATTGACATGATGTGATATGTCTAAAGATTTTTTTGGTCCATTCAAGTCATACTTACTGCAAGACTTATATAATACATTTTTGTTTCCATTTTTACTGCAGTTATTCAAGTTTATACCATATGGACACAGTGAATAACTGTTCTTTTAAGAATAAGCACTCACTTTAGCCATTGGGCTTCTGGTCACTAGTGGAAAGGGGTCCCTGGAATCTAGTGGACCAAATCAACTTAGCCCATGGATTGTCATGGCTTTTCTTTTTTGGGAAATGTTATACTTCTTTTAGATTGGAGTTGTTTTAGATATAAGATGTAGGAGAAATGCTAACTGCACGTCTGTCCGATTGTCCGGGCGGACGTGGAAGCGCCGCGAGCCGACTTGATTGGTCGGCCGTGCGCGCCCCACGCGAGGTCGGCGTGTGGGGCCCGCGCGGCCGACCAATCAACTCGGCCTGCGGCGCTTCCACGTCCGCTCGGACAACGGGGCGGACGGTCAAAAAGCATTTCTCAAGATGTAGAGAGTCTACAACTTTAAGAGGTATGGGTCCTTCAGATCTTGTATTTAAGGCGACGAAACCAACGAAATTTTGCCGCCCATCCAAATGAGAAATATGTATTTTCTTTTTTTTTTGAGGTGTAGATAATAATGAAGTGCATTAGGGACACTGGAGCATGATGTTAATATCATTAAAAAGAAATTGCCAGTATGCACCAATTTTACTATTTTCAATAGGAGTTTTCCTTTTTTCTGCTCAACGTGTTCACAGATCCGTCCACAAGGACATCTGTTCTGTTCGTGCAAGTAAGTATTCCAGATCAGGATATCCTACTGCAAAGAATAAATTCTTTAGATTCTTTGTCACTTACAAAAAGAGTGCTCGAGCATATATTCTCACCTTCTCATGTGTTGAAACCGTTCTTTGGCACAACTTTTGAGAAAAGCGAGCTTTGAGCCATGGAGAGAAGAAAATTTTACGGCTTTGAAGAGATAATTATCTCTAAGAAGAGTAGAGTTGTGTCCTTTTAGCGATGAGATATGTTTGTGGTTTCAAATTGCTCGAGCATCGAATATGATATTATTTGTGTATAATTTCGGTAAGTTGCACCATATACATCTAAGTGGATGTGTTATTAGGTCAATGGCACAGAGTAACGAGCGGGGATGATATGGTAGGCAGCGGATGGTGACGGTAGCAACGACAACAGTGTTGCGGTAGAAGGGGGTTGGAAGCAACACTAAGAAAGGGGAAAGAGAACTCTAGGATTGATAAAAAGATGTGTAAGTGTTGTGTTTTGTGTAGTATCTTTAGTCCCACACGAAAAAATACAAAGGAGGAGAATTTTATAACTTCAAGTATTCATGAGACAATATTTTATAAGATTATGTTTTATAGACAATAGTAAAATTATGTTAGACTCTATCACACGTAACGAGTAGATTTTTATATTTTTGCTCTGTCTTAGAGAGATTGGGTTGGTTCACTGAATTGGTCCTTTGCTTTGACATTTGCGAATGTGGGAGTACTTAATATGGTGATTAAGGTTTTCTAATCAGAGTTATGCATACAGAAAGTGTTCTTTTGACTCTCCCATGAGGAATCGCTCGCAGCACTTGCTCTCTCTCTCTCTCGTTCCTTTGTCTTCCTTTTGTGACCGCGGACTGCTGTCGTCGCCTTCTTTGCTCTGTGCCACTGCAATCCCTTCACTGCTCACTGCACGCCACTGTGGACTGTCTCCATGTGTGCTGTTGTTCGCATTGATTGTTCGTTGTTGTCCGTGCACATTGACACCATCCTTTTGCCTGTGTTCTCGAGCGATTCTTCCTATGGTGTTCGGTGCATGTTTTTCTACCTTTGTGCTTTTCTATATAGAAGAAGACTAGGCTTCTTACATAGCAAGTTTTTCGAGATTTTCAGGAGTGCGCTCGACAACTTTGTTGTGGTAGTCATATTATGGGGGAAGACCGCCGTACCTCTCTCACCCTTCTAGTGGATGCGATATCTTCCCTAAAGAAAGTCTCTTCGAGGCGCTCCCACCACTTTTTCTATCATTATATTAATTATATATTCAACATGTTTAATTATGTGATTATACTCATATTTATTGGTTTTTGGTCATTCTTGATTGGATCAAACCCGTATGATATTTACTATGATTTGCCATGTATATGTTCGTGTTCAATTGCTGCTATGACATTGCCCTATTACACTATTTAAAAATAACAAATAAGACGTCGATGATGATGGGGATGTTGGTGGTAGCCACTAGAAATAGCCGATTGCAACGAGCAGTAATAAACAGCAACACAGTAGTGGTGGGCCATATGTAGATATATTGTGACCTAATAAAATTACATGGATTACATATTTATTACATTCTCCACCTCGCAATTAAAAAAAGGTGAAGATCAATTTTATAAGTACTTGATCATTCATTTATTTTTTTTTAGGAGCAATGCTTAATGCGTAATGCCTAGACCCCCACGTCCCAGCCGATCAATGATGCGATTAGTCGAGTAAATGATTTACTTGGCCAACCGAGTATTAAACATTACTCTTTTTTAGTAGTGTAAAATTTTCTAGGGATCTTATTTGTTAACCTCTACAAAACTTTAAAAAATGTGGTGTTAACTAAGCTGTTCCTTGTTGGGTGATATCAAACTGGAAAACTCCTTTTTACACAAAATTTAATAGATTCAAAAATATTAAATTGTAAAGTGTTAAGATTTAAACATGTTAAAATGAGAGTAGATAGATAAAAGATAAAGGGTCCAGTCTTGAACGAAAAAAATAGAAAACAACGGACCCCACTCTAGTAGAGACATGATAATTAATTTGTTTTTATTTAATTTTAAATAGTTACATTAAAACTTTGAGAATTTATGCATACATTATGTTTACACTGAAAATTATGAATTCGTGACTCCTGAGCTTATATTTGCATGTTACATCCCCGAAAAAAAATTTAAACTATGCAAATGGCATTTCTCACGTATTTTAGTGGTCATTTTGCCAAAAAAAAAGAGACCATTTATGGCTATCGGGTCAAACCCGGATCCGGCTAACGGATCTTGGATAGGGGGAAACGGAGCTCCGAATCCGAAACGGGGTTTTGTGAAGCGACGCCGCCAAGTTGGGCGAGTTAGTTCGCACCATTTAAAGGCAGACGCTGGTGAGGAAGAAGTCGTTGGAACTTGGAAGGGCGGGGGCAGGGGGAGTTGGCCGCCATGGGAAGGGAGGACGAGCGGGAAGCGAGCTGCAGCGGCGAGGCGGAGGGAGGCGGCGGCGGCGGAAGGAGGGGGCGGTGGCGGTGGCGGGGGCGGAGTTGGGAGTGGGCGGGGGAGTTCCAGAGGGATCTGCTGGCGGGGGCGGCGATGGGCGGGGTGGTGCACACCGTGGTGGCGCCCATTGAGCGGGCGAAGCTGCTGCTCCAGACGCAGGAGGGGAACGCCGCCATCCTTGGCCTGGGCGGGCGGTCGAGGCGGCGGCGGTTCCGGGGAATGGTCGACTGCATATCGCGCACGGTGCGGGAGGAGGGCGTGCTCTCGCTGTGGCGGGGCAACGGCACCAGCGTCATCCGGTACTACCCCTCCGTCGCTCTCAACTTCTCCCTCAAGGTATGCTTGTAGGCTCTCCCTCGATGTCCCTCTTGTTCTTCTTCGCCAGCTCGGCCGGATCAAATCGGCGTCGTGATTCCCGCAACCATGGTGTCTGATATCCCTTCCTTACATCCGAGTAGTTCGATTGTTTGTTCTGCTTGAATTAGGGTTCTTCTTCTTTCGCCCCTGTGGACTAGATGTTGATTGTAATGGATAATGTCTAGTGATACCGACGACAATAATGGACGACGCACAGTGGTGTCGGCAGTTGTAGTGGATGATGCAGATTGATGCAGACAATTTTTGGGACACCATGTTGTGTTCTCTCGTGCAAAATGGTTGTTCTCAATCTCTTTTTCCGATTCAAGATTTCGGTCTGTGGTGGTTGTTAGGGTTATATATATCTGAGTTCAAGGTCATAGTGAGCCGAATTCTTGGAGGGAAGCTTCTGTGAATGTTTTATGGGAAGTGTAAGGAAGAATTGTCACGGTGCTCCTATGTATGCGCTTAGTTTAAGCTGAGCACCCAATGGAGATATGCACGTTTCTTGGAGTTTGTTTTCATTTTGAGCGGTTAAAGGGTTACATTGCTTATGGAACCCATGACGTGAATGCGTACTAAGTGATGTTATGCTTTTCTGCTTTCTCACTGATTCTTGTTCCTCAATTGTTGGACAGAGGGGACATTCTTGTTTCTTGGAGAAGAGTTGTCGATTCTTGTATTGATATCGTATAGGGCCAGTTTCTTTTGATGAAAATACAGAACACAGAATGTGTCTCACATGTACACTTTATTCACAAGCCCAATTTAGGAGAAGTTTCAGTTTTCTTCCATGTGCTAGGGAGGATCATTTGGTGAATATGATGGGACTTTTGGGGTTTGATTGGTGATGCTGCGCCTGGACGGTTAGCTACACTATCAGTATTGTTTAAATTGAAGGGTACAGCTTTAGGGAAACTAAAGGGTCTGTCCAGCTTTAGGAAGTCTCTTTTTGTTTGAGATGGACGTTCCTGGTTCTTTGATAAATTAGTGCTATGCTTCACCTAACTGGATTAAGAACTTGGTCTTGGAGTGATGATGTAAACTGGGAGGGTCTGTACATATTTTATCAACATATGGGATTTAAAATTTTAATTCACGTCTCAAAGTGGATTGCATAAATAGTGCAAAGAAACCACTAGAAAGCCTATCACAAGCAGTTAGCGTACCAAAAGAATCCTCCACATTGAGAAGTTTACTTTTTAGTGTAATCCATTGGAGCCAGATTTAGGATGCTATTATATGGCACATGCCCCTGACAGTGATGTTAGCCTCATCCCTGCTCTGAGATTGGCCTCCTAACTACCCTACTTTCTGGTTCTTTTTCTTTCAGATTTGATCCTTTCCTCTTTTCACTTGTGTCTTCTTGGGAAGTGTACCATCACTACTTTCTCCGGTGGCAACTTACAGTTGTCCAGCGATGTATTCCATGTGCTAGGAGATTTCTTGTACAGGAAAAGATAGGCCGAGGTGCTCTGAAGGAAGCATATGCTTCATCCTTCCATACTGGTGTTTCTCATGTTCGAAACTGAAGTAGTTCAGAAGTGATATGAGATTGTCAACTATGATAAATGTGACAAGAAAGAGGGATTTTCCGGAAAATATGGGATGGGGATCGTTGAATCCAACCAGAGATTTTGTCAAGGGACGACTTCCACATTTAGAAGTGGAAAGCATGACTGTGAAGATGGTTGTAAAATCCACACCTGGGATAAAAATGTATGTGGTCAACTAGCCTTCCAATTATGACTTGGGATGTTTGAGAACAAAGAAATAACAGAATCTTTAGGTATGAGTTCAGACAGCCATCAGAAATTATTGAAAGATGTATCACATTCCTCCAGGAGTGACATTTCTCTTCTTCTAGATGAAAGGTTGTTGGTTAGAGAAATTATTGAAAGCTGTATCAGATTCCTTGAGTCTCCAGCGATTATCTGGTTAGAGAAAATTTATCATGCAACCTTGGGTCAAGGGTGTAACGGGGTCAGGGTGGAGATGAGGCTGTTGAGCGATTATTTTACGTTCTTGGTAGTGAATGCTCCAATTTTCTAATGGAATGCTGGTGCTTGTTCATTTTAATCAGGTCTGACCAGGAGAGATCTACTTTTAGGACAGAAAGACGGTTAACAGTATGAGAGTCGAGCATTGCAAGCTTGGATGTCAATTTCACGATCTGGTTTGCCGGTGCCCTGTGTAGTTGATAGCATTCTTGTTGGAATGCTGGTGTGAGCACTTAGATTTCCCATGCTTTTTATGCAAAGGCCATCTGTATTTTGCAAGTATATTCTACATAAACGAAGCATTTATGTAACTGAAAGGTAGACTTGAGAATTGCATGTGAATTCTTATCACCAGTCTCATTAACGTTTTGTTGTTGCTGTAGGATCTCTATAGGACAATGTTAAGGAGCACAAGCTTGTCCCAAGATGGCCAGTTCATGTCTGGCGCTGCCCTAAATTTTGCTGCCGGGGCCGCAGCTGGCTGCACAACGCTGGTCATAATTTACCCCCTTGACATTGCTCACACCCGCCTTGCCGCCGACCTCGGGCCTCCCGATTCAAGGCAGTTCAAAGGTATCTGCCATTTCCTCCGCACCATCTACCAGAAAGATGGCATTAGGGGGATCTACAGAGGTTTGCCTGCTTCCCTCCACGGTATGATTGTTCATCGTGGCCTCTACTTTGGTGGCTTCGACACTGCAAAGGAGATGTTGATGTCAGGGGAAACCAAGCCCCAGATACCGCTGTGGAAGCGGTGGGTGGTGGCTCAAGCCGTCACCACATCGGCCGGCCTCATCTCATATCCTCTGGACACTGTTCGAAGGCGGATGATGATGCAGTCCGGAATGGAAGAACAGATGTACAGAAGCACTTGGGATTGCTGGAGGAAGATCTATCAGATGGAAGGCATTGCCTCTTTCTACCGTGGAGCAGTATCGAACATGTTTAGGAGTACAGGTGCAGCTGCAATATTGGTTTTATATGATGAAGTGAAGAAGTTCATGCACTGGAGTGGGCCTTAAACAGCAGGTGCCATGACCAGTATTTCTCTTTGAAGCATGCTATAGTGTCACACTTTTGAGTTTGCTGGTTCAAGCAAACTTTAGTTACATCAATCTCAAATTAGACAGTCAAAGTGAGTGTTGCTAAGAAAAAATGGCGAGCCTAACTCCATTGCACAATTATTTTTTGTGCATGCGGACGGATCAAATGTTGTCAACCCTGAGAAGGTTAACCAGTGTGATTCTTTGCCTAATGGCTTCTTGGTGACCGTGTGGACTGGTTTTTGCATCTAATGGGGTATTCTTTGTCATTCATGTTGTCCATCTAGCACCCCTTTTGTGGTGTAATTTTTGCTAGAAATGTGGAAAGCACTGAAGAAAGAGGACCAAAAGTCACTGGTACAGCAAATAATTCACAGTTCAGGCTACTTTCATATGTATTCGCTCTCAAGCTGTCTGAAAACTTAGAATGAGATTTTAAGGCTTACTTTTCACGTCTAGGAAAGAAAAATGATCTGTATTCTTTCTCAACTTCTCTCAGATGATTACATTGTGATGAGATTTCAGAGTCCAACTGTGTGTTCTACATGCTCTGCTCCCAGAGTCGTTTTTACAAGGATAGGAAGAAGAAAGAGGGGGGCAAAAACGACTCACCTTCAGTGATAAAACTGTTGACCCCGGGGGATAGATTTCTGTTTTTTTTTTTTTTTTTTTGGGTGGGGGGGGGGGGGTAGGGAAGGTGGGGAGCATTAGGGTTTAAAGTTTAAGGTTTAAGATTTAGGGTTTATTAGTGAGTCTAATTAATCGATTTGTTAGTGAACAAGGAAAAATGTTATGTAGATGGTCCAAGACGCCGCCCACCGAGAGCCATTGATTTTCAAATGAAACAAGCTCTATCTCTGTTCTCACCTCAACATCTAGAATGCAAACGCAATTCATACTCGTATTTGGACAAAGCCACTGCACATACGAACATATACGAGAAATACTTAATATCCTCCGATGAGGGTAATAAAAATGATGTAAATTGACATAAAAAAAAGATGTTATTAGTTGAAAATCTGACGACTTTTTCTCTTTTTCAATCAATAAAATTACTTGGAGATAATATACATCATTTTATTAAGATAAATTAATTAAAATTTTATAATAAATATTTGACTTAATTTTTAGTCCCTAATAGAACTGTAACTCATTACAATAAATGTTATTACTTGTTACAGTATATGTTAAATCATGTTACAGTAAGAACCTCCACATTACAGTCAGAGATTTCTAATTAATTTTTTTTTTTATTACCTTCTAAAATTGTTTGAAAGACAATATACATCACTTTTATTATCTTCTTTAGATGGCACTAAATACATCTCGTCAGATATTATTTAAGAGAAATTCTTCTTGTGCCCTGTGCCTGTCCTAAGCACATGCATATGTGGAACCCCTGTACATGTGTGCGGAGGAGCCATGGATTTATGCCTGGGACGAGTTCGGCCGGACACTAATGGTCCGGTAAAATTTAATGTCAGAAAAAAAATTGAAAAAAAATTCATGCAATAACTTGTTTGATAGTATTGAATAATTAATTTAGAAAAATCATTTACATAAAATTAAAGATTTTAACATTCTTGATGAAACTCCGTAAATTATTTTCCTATATTTCTCTTTCACGAAAGATTTTTATAATTGTGACTACAATCTCCACTACAATATTCAGCCCTCGAGAAAAGCTTATTGCACTTGTGCAAAGTGCACAAGTGCAATCCACATGGACTTTTTGCCTATGTGACAGCAACTTTTATGGTGTCACATGGACAAAAAATTCATATGCATAATGCCACATGGGCAAAATACCAATGTGACATCAACTTTATGGTGTCACATGAGCAAAAAATCTATGTTCATGATGCCACATGGGTAAAATACCCATGTGACTTGCACTTGTATATTTTGCACAAGTGCACAAAACCTCTCTCTTCAGCCCTGATGTCCGGCATCCAACATCCAACGACCGGCGACCCGAAATCCGATGACCCGACGCCAGACATTCAGCAACCTAACATCTGGCACCCGATGACTAACGGCACTCGATGTCCAACGCCGATGACTGACGAGCCATCGTCCAACACCCGACGTTGGGTGGTCACATGCGGAATGTACTTTTTATTTTAGACTTTTATTTATTTTTAAAAAATTATTTCTAATAAAAATTTTACGAAAAAATAAATATCAAAAAATCATTTCAAGAAAATTATTTATGTGGATACCAAATGGACAATTATATTTTTATTTTTCTGTAAAAATTAATTCTTGAGAAACTTATTTTCTTGTGAATATATTTTACAAATAATCAAACGGACCCTAAGTTGCACTCACTATTTAATCTACGACCCTAGCACGTTTCATTGGCATTTGTTTACATTGAGCTCCCGAGAGAGAGAGAGAGAGAGAGAGACTAGATTCAAAGACATACGTCTCACTTGTTAACAGCCATAAACATGTGACAAGACAAGACTAAACAGGAGGGTGTACAACAAAGCTAGTCATTCTGGTTGTTGTTGCTCTTGTTCTTGTTTACTTTGCACAGACTCAACAATCTGCTCGGTGGAAGCACCAGCTGAGAACCCCAGCCTCCACATCAGATCTTCCAATCTCTTCACATCAGTTAAGTACAGGTAGCCAATCTGACCCAACACAAGAAATAGCTTCAGCATATAAGAGTCTGTGATCTCCTTTCACACACACACACACACACAGGAAAAATTCCCCAGGTTACATTTCTCTTGTGAGCAGGTGAGAAGGAATCCAAGAAAATAAGCAACATTCCAAACATGGAGGATTTTTTTTTTTCCAACTAGTACTTTCTCAGGCTTGCAAAAACACCTGAAAACTAATTGGGAAACAAAAGTATGGGAAAAGCTTAAAGGCTGCTAAGACAAGACCATTAAACTGACTAAATGATGTGTGATCAGCAGTTTAAAAGACTCTTACCAATGTTTCAAGTGAAGATGCTCGGCTATAAACCTGCATACCAGCTCGTTTCTTAGTCCGTGTTTTGCTAGATGCAATATTTTTCCCCCAACGCAGGACATCTCTACACCACAGGTTATGTTGATATTTCAATACTATGTACAAATTATAATGCAGAAGAGAAGTCTGGTAAGAATGAAATGCCACTACAGGAGCAAAATAGGAGGAGAGATTTTGAAGAAAGTCCACTATATATATATAGTAATCTGCAGACTCTTTTTGTGTTTCCTTCAATGAGTTCGTTACTTGTAATGAGGTAAAAGAAAGAGGCTTTAATGGAATTTCAATTGGATTTGGTAGCAGCAATATAGCTTATTCTTGTTTTCTCCACTTCTGACTTTCCTGATACTTAATACTGCTTATGTGTAACTCATTCTTATGGCTAGTCTAAGATATAATTAGAAATCAGATCATGGCTGTCTCTAAGAAGCCCATAAACCCTCTATCTGACCTTCTAATCCAATGGGGACACTTGAAAAATTAGGAATAGATGTGGCAGCTCAAAAGGAAAAATGAAAAAGTGCAACTGGTAGTATTCATGAAGAATTTGTAAGCATGAGATTGTATTTACATACCTTTCTTCTTCTGTTAAATAGTCCTCATTTGTCAGCTTCTTTAGCAATGCATCCTAGAACATGAGGTACAGGCAACGAATGCGAAAGAAATTCAAATTTGAGTATATACATGTGAAAATTCCTACACTAGAAATGAGTGTACATCTGCAGAATGAAATAGAGAACCGAAACGATGAATGGGGTTAATTTTAGGTTCCAATATGAATCTCAGAGGAAAAGAATCATGTTTCTATAATCTCCAAGAATACCTGTGCTTCACACCTTACAATTGCCATCACACGCTCATTGTACACATCAATGCTTTTTGGAGGAAACAAAAAGTGCCTGCGGGCATATAGCTGCACCAAGTCCAGTATCATGTCATGAAAGGTGTAATCAATTGAATACATGCATGCTAGAAAAGGACAAGGTGTCTGTCTGGTTCATGCGGAAATGCACCAGAGATTACAGCATTGAAGTTTTATTTATAGTCAGAAATGGTTTTTTTCTGGATTAATTGTTGAAATAAAAGGCCCTATCCTATCCTCTTTTTCGTCATCCTTCCACATGATAAAAAATAGAGAGAATTACCAATCAGTCCCTGACCTATTTTGAGATCTCTGACTTACATACTTATAGTTACAGAGATAAGTATGTAACTACATAATTTTCTAAAGGACTTGCATAGTTGTCAGAGACCTAAAAATAAGTCTCCCAAAAGCAGAGATTGACTGGTAATTCTCCCAAAAAATATTGTTGTGTTTCCGTACTGGCTGAAATGTTTTGCCGTTTACTCTTCCAAGATAACATGTCGTGAATTATGTCTACTGAGTTATGCTAAGCTCTAAGCTAAAGATAGCACTCATCCAAGCTCAATAAGGAAATGGGTGAAGAAGCAAAATTGTTGTTTTGTAGCAAAAAATAATTGCACAACTACCTGCACCTTAAACCAAAAGTACTCCACCTTAACGAAAGGAATCCAACATATGCAACGAATCAACATAATGCAGGTAAAGCTGGGATCCGATGAAATAAAAAAGCTTTGCCAATTTTGAATAGCAAAGTAAAATAATCATGCATGTGTTGTTCTACCTCATAGATGCAATCTCCCACGTAAGCCAATGAAGCTGCATTGTAGATGGATCGAGGTTTCTTCACCTTTGGTGCAACGGGCAACCACCTCTCGTACCCCAAGTAGCACTCATCTGTCTTCCCTAAAAGCATCAAGAACATGAGATCAGAACAAGCCCGTGACAGCAAAAGCCAGAGAACGCTGTCTACTACCAACCACTATCTCAGCACCGCAAACCAGTTTATGTCAAACTCTCCCTCTTCTCAAAGAGGATCTCGTTAAGGTGTAAAGGTGTTCTAAGCGAGTTCACAGAAGCCCAAACCGCGTCCGGATTTCATACTCTTATAAACACTTACCTTTGCGGCATACCGCCGAACAACTCACAGGCAGAAACCTGCTTCTGTCGCAACCGGCCAGCGTAAAAGAAAACCACACCTCCGGCAGAACCCACAGTAGGAAGCAGCCGGAAGAGCGGTAAAAAGGGCTACCTTTTCTCGTGCGGGCGCTGCCGGAGTTCCACAGCTGCGAAGCCGGCGCCTCCTCCTCCTTCGTCACCGGAGCCGGCGGCAGCGTTGCCGTGGCAGCTGCCTCCACCGACTGGGAGGTGGAAGGGGAAGGCCTGGAGGCCCTTCCCCGGTAGCTGAAATTGGTGGGTTTGGGAGCCGGATTAGTGTCCCACGCGGCTCTCCAAACCACGTGAACTGCGGCCACGGAGGCGCCGGCGGCGGCGAGTGCCATTTCTCTTCCTCCGCTTCCCGAAGCACCCTTTCTCCCCGGTCGGTGGAGCGGCGGAGTTGTGTGAGTCGGGAAGGTCCTGGGCGTTCCTCGCCCACGATGGCCACCGCCGTCGGCAAGCAAACAGAGAAATGATGAGGTTTATACTATGTAGGGATTTTTTTTCTTTTAAAATTATTGATTTTTAAAATAATAAATTATTTTTATCGTGAAAATTACTTTTTGTGTTATGAATATGACTTTTTTTGCCGTAAAATGTCGAAATTATTTATATGACCACAATTTAGAATCGACACTCCGAACGGTCGACAGGGCGTTAGTTTCGCGGAATTTTATTCCCGGGCCGAAATTCCGCCGCGGAATGTGTGTACTAGTACACCGATTGTTGTACCCCTTAGGTAGGATGCTGATATTTGTTCGCCCACCAATCGGAACCGTCAGCGACACCCCAATTCGGAATAGGCACTTTGATCCGGTCGTTGCAAGGTTGCATTCGGAGATTTCTGGTCTGGCGCCCAAATTCCACTTCGGGAGCATAGTCGCGGACTGCCGATGCAATCGCATACGGACACCTCATCGCTCAAACGGGCATAACTTTCCGCTCGATTATTGGAATCGCTTATAAGAGTCCAATTCAGAATCCGCACTCAGAGGCGCCCATTGCCCCCTTATTGCCTTAGACGATAAGATGTCGTTTCGGGAACGAAAAATCATCGTTTCGCACTCCAAAATTACAATTCCAATCGACGATCTCCTTGTTTCAAGGTTTTCTAGTAGTAGTGTCTCCCTCGATTACGCGAATCGCTGGAGGGGCAACCACATGGAGTCGGCGTGTCACGGCGATCGGAAGTTGTGTTCAACTCTTTCGACGCGAGAACTCCTCCCTAGGTCATAGATATGGGTGCACAAATATCGCTGATATAGTCACATCTTCCTGTTTATTCTCGCCCCTTCAGCGAAAGAATTGGGCATAACTTTTCGCCCGGGTATCGGAATCGCTAATGTGACCACAATTCGGAATCGGCACTCCGAGACGATCGACAGGGCGCTAGTTTTATGGAATTCCATTTCGGGGCCGAAATTCTGCCGCGGAACGTGTGTACTTGTATACCGATTGTCGTACCCCTTGGGTAGAACGTGGATATTTGTTTGCCTGGCGATCGGAACTGCCCGCGACGCCCCAATTCGGAATAGGCACTTCGACCCTTCGACATAAGGTCACATTCGGAGATTTCCGGTCCGGCGCCCTAATTCCGCTTTGGGAGCGTGGTCGCGGGCTGCCGATGCGATTGCATACGGACACCCCTTTGTTCAAACGGGCATCACTTTTCGCTCGGTTATCGGAATCACTTATAAGACCTCAATTCAGAATCGACATTCAGAAACGCTCGTCGTCCCCTTCTTACCTCAGGCGATAAGATGTCGTTTCGGGGCCGAAAAAACCCTCATTTTGCACTCCAAAATTGCAATTCTAGCCGAGATCTCCTTATTTCTAAGATTTTCTGGCAGTACCGTCTCCCTCGATTACGCGAATCGCTGGCAGGGCAACCACACAGAGTTGGCCTGTCACGGCGATCGGAAGTTGTGTTCAACTCGGTGCGAGAACTCTAACGCCCCGACGCAGAATATCGGAGCAGAATCACAGTTATATAAATAGTATCGAGCGAGAAAATAACATTCACCATTGCACAATTGGAATAACGCCAAATAAAATCCAACTTCATTAATAATTCCTCAACTAACTATTACGTCCACTAATTAGAGCCAAAACTAGGGCTTCGAGTACTTTATTCAAATCCAAACTATTACATATTGAGTAATTGACGACTAACTAACTAATAAATAAGCAGTAGTTGTCGAAACGGGTCACTCTTGAGTATCCTCCTCATTCCCTTCTTCGTGAGTGTGGTATTCTCCATCAGACTCACCTGAAACACATAATAAATAGCGCAGGATGAGCGATAAATGCCCAATAGGACTTAATATCTCATGTAAATAAGCATGCTTAAAGTGATTAATGTCTTATAATGCATAATAACTAGAGAGAAAGACGAGTGCAGAGTAATGTCGCTTGATAACGAGAAACAATAGCACAATGCACAGGAGTATAGCACAAAAAAATGTGATAACAGATTGGCTATATAACGAGATAGCAAGTAAACTTGCACAACCGTACACTAATCACGATAGCAAGTGTTGGTCGATATTCTTTCAACCACGAGTTCAAGTAAATAATAATTTGACTGATTGATTAATTGCCATAGATCAAATCTTGAGAGTTCTTGCATTAGGTGCATGCCAAACACCCTGATCATTAAACCCCCATGATTTAACAGCCTTTCGGGCACTCCTCCTAGGATCAGATCGGGCCCTTTATAATGTTGCATAGCATAGTTATGTTTGTTATCTTAGACAATCAATTGTATGGCCAAATAGAATACCAAGAAAATATGAGAGTAATTGAGGAATAGATAAGAGTGCAGAGAGAAAGTGAACATATGAGAGTATAAAGATAATAGATGAGAATAGGGACATATTCGTAAAACAACATTAAACAGTCGCTAGTAATAGTTGCATAGCACTAGGTCAGGTGCCGGCAGTCAGGTAGAAGTCACAACCGCTCACTAGCCATGCTATGAGCACTAACCAGATGATTCAGTGTGATCCCAAGGTAACAAGGAAAACACACTAAGGTGGTTTGGATCGTGTCGATCCTAAGGGTGTAACAGGTTTTAAGGGTACAACCAGCTCGTCGGCACTGGACGTGCGCCAAAGTCAAAGAGACTTACGGAGGCCTTAACAAGGAGTCCCTGATCCAATCAGGAGTATTCCCTATGGAGAATTGGCTCATGTCAAGAACGAAGTGTGTAAAAACAAGTGTCCATCTTTCCTCGAGTGCTCGAAGCAGAGGGACACGATAACGATGTACAAAGCAAGCGAATAAAACGAAGACAAGTGTTATTAAAATAATTGGGAGATTATGTGAATAATTACACTTAATTACCAGATAGATTATTGAGTAATTTAATAGGGTCTCTTGACAATTATTAATGTTTAGTGTGTGCAAGTGTAAAGAAATCATGAGAGCATGAATAATCGTGCATATTGCTTTTAAATTAATGAATTTCATGTAATTATTGACAACTATTAATAATCAGATAGTTACTGGTCATAACAGTGCATGATTAGGGTTAAACATGGGTTAAATAATATAAATAGCAGGGGTATAAGAGCAAATCAGGGTTTCTGGCGACATTGTGAAATCGCGACGGGGTCCCCGTCGCGTTTCATGTCGCGACAGGCAGTCCAGTCGCATTCTGCTGAACCGGCCGAGCTGGCGCAAACCGAGAGGAAACCGTGACGGCGCGCGCTGTCGCATTTATGACGTGATGGACCGGCCGATCATGACCCTTCTGAGATCGCGACGGCCGGTGCGACCCAGAAAGGGGGAAACCAGTCCTTTTTAGGTTGGTCCTTCCTTTCAGGGCATGATATAGGTCACTTCTAAAATCAATATAAAATCGCACGAAGGTTCAAAAATTATGAAACTAGTTTTAAATGAAAGTAGAATCATAGATCTTTCAACCGGCATGAGTAATTAGAAAATAGACAAGTATTGGACATGCTTCAAGTAGGTTACATTTCAATGACCTAAAACATGCACAATCATGGTTTTAGATTTAATTAGCAAAGGATGCATGATGAAAATTGGGAAAAATAGAGTCGTTTGAAATCTAACGTCGTGCAGTATTTATGAGAATATTTGCAAGGCATAGGATCAAGTATATTTATGGATTGAAAGCAAACATTTAGGTTCGGGTACATGATGATGAAAGAGATTTGAGCATTTAATTCTCTCATGAAACAACGAACATTGGGGAGATCATGAGGCTTTCAAAGATAGATGTATGAGCTACCTATGACCGAAGTTATGTGATTTGTGCTTGAGATATTGCTTACCTTTTTTGCTGTAAAGAAGACCTAGGGTTTATGACGAAGAAGAAGAAGAAGAAGAAATCCCCTTGCTCCAAGCCTTTCCTCTCCTTGCTCCTCGTCCTCAGCCTCCTCTCCTCATCCTTCAGAGCTCCAGTAACGTACTAGGGGTTGGTAGGGCCGAATTTAAGTGTATTTGTTTGGTTAAAGAGTCCAACATGTTTAAAACTCTTCTCTTCCCTCCAACTCTGAATTTCAACATTTATCTCCCTATTTTCTTTTACCGACCGGGTCGAAGTGTCGATTCCGAATTGGCGCCTCGCGGGGGGTTCCGACCCCCGGACGAATAGATATCTGCGTTCGATTGAAGGGTACGACTGTCGATGTACTATAACACACGCTCCGGGTTTTAATTTCGGCCCCGGAACGGAATTCTGCGAAACCAGCGCCCTATCGACCGTCTCGGAGTGCCGATTCCGAATTGTGGTCACATAAGCGATTCCGATGCCCGGGAGGAAAGTTATGCTGAATTCTTTGGGTGAAGAGGTGGGAATAAACTAGCGGGGGTGACTATATCGGCAATGTTCGAGCACCCATATCAACAACCTGGGGAGGAGATCTCACGACGAGTTCAACAGGACTTCCGATCGCCGTGACAGGCCGGCTCTGTGTGTGGGCTCCGCCAGCGATTCGCGTAATTGAGGGAGTCGCTACTGCCAGAAATCCTTGGAATCGAGGAGATCGTCGGCTAGAATCGCAATTTCGGAGTGCGAAATGATGGTTCTTGGACCCTGAAATGATGTCTTATCGCCTTAGGCAATAGAGGGCGTCGGGCGTCTCTGAGTGCCTATTGCGAATTGTGGTCTTATAAGCGATTCTGATAACCGAGAGGAAAGTTATGCCTGTTTGAGCGAAGAGGTGTCCGTATGCGATCGTATCGATGGCCCGCGACCACGCTCCGGGAGACGAATTTTGTGCCGGACCGGAAAAATCTGAATGTGACCTTTTACCGACCGGGTCGAAGTGCCGATTCTTAATTGGGGCCTCGCAGGCAGTTCTGACCCCCGGGCGAATAGATATCTGCGTCCGAACGAAGGGCATGGCTGTCGGTGTACTATAACGCACGCTCCGGGGTGGAATTTTGGCCCCGGAACGGAATTTCGTAAAACCAACGCCTTGTCGACTGTCTCGGAGTGCCGATTCAAAATTGTGATCACATTAACGATTCCGATGCCCGGGCGGAAAGTTATGCCCAATTCTTTGGCTGAAGGGGTGGGAATAAACTAGTGGGGGTGACTATATCGGCGATATTCGAACACCCATATCAACGACCTGGGGAGGAGATCGTACGAAGCGTTGAACACAACTTCCGATCGCCGTGATAGGCCGGCTCCGTGTGTGGGCTCCGCCAGCGATTCCGTAATCGAGGGAGTCGGTACTACCAAAAAACCTTGGAATCGGGGAGATCGTCGGCTAGAATCGCAATTCGGAGTGCGAAACGAATGTTTTTGGACCCCAAGACGACATCTAATCACCTTAGGCAATAAGGGGGCGTCGGGCGTCTCTGAGTGCCGATTCAGAATTGTGGTCTTATAAGCAATTCCGATAACCGAGTAGAAAGTTATGCCTGTTTGAGGGAAGAGGTGTCCGTATGCGATCGCATCGACGGCCCGCGACCACACTCCAAGAGAGGAATTTTACGCCGGATAGGAAATCATCGAATGCGAACTTTTACCGACCGAGTCGAAGTGCCGATTCCGAATTGGGGCCTCGCGGGTGGTTCCGACCCCCGGGCGTACAGATATCTGCATCCGATCGAAGGGTACGACTGTCGATGTACTATAAAGCACGCTCCGGCGCGGAATTTTGGCTCCGGAACGGAATTCCGCGAAACCAGTGCCCTATCGACCGTCTCGGAGTGCCGATTCCGAATTGTTGTCACATTAGCGATTCCGATGCCCGGGTGGAAAGTTATACACAGTTCTTTGGCTGAAGGGGTGGGAATAAACTAGAGGGGGTGACTATATCGGCGATGTTCGATCACCCATATCAATGACCTCGGGAGGAGATCTCGCGAAGAGTTGAACACGACTTCCGATCGCCGTGACAGGCCGGCTCCGTGTGTGGGCTCCGCCAGCGATTCGCGTAATCGAGGGAGTCGCTACTATTAGAAATCCTTGAAATCGAAGAGATCGTCGGCTAGAATTGCAACTTCGGAGTGAGAAACGAAGGTTTTTGGACCCCGAAATGACGTCTTATTGCCCTAGGCAATACTGGGGCATCAGGCGTCTCTGAGTGCCGATTCCGAATTGTGGTCATATAAGCAATTCCGATAACCGAGTAGAAAGTTATGCCCGTTTGAGCGAAGAGGTGTCCGTATGCGATCGCATCGACGGCCCGCGCCCACGCTCCCGGAGAGGAATTTTGTGCCGGACCGGAAATCTCCGAATGCGACCTTTTACCGACCGGGTCGAAGTGCCGATTTCGAATTGGGGCCTTGCGGGTGGTTCCGACCCCCGGGCGTACAGATATCTACGTCCGATCGAAGGGTACGACTGTCGGTGTACTATAATGCACGCTCCGGGGCGGAATTTCGGCCTCAGAATGGAATTCTGCGAAACCAGAGCCTTATCGACCGACTCGAAGTGCCAATTCCGAATTGTGGTCACATTAGTGATTCCGATGCCCAGGCAGAAAGTTATGCACAGTTCTTTGGCTGAAGGGGTATGAATAAACTATAGGGGGTGACTATATCGGCGATGTTCGAGCACCCATATCAACGACCTCGGAAAGAGATCTCGCGAAGAGTTGAACACGACTTCCGATCACCGTGACAGGACGGCTCCGTGTGTGGGCTCTGCCAGCGATTCGCGTAATCGAGGGAGTCGCTACTATTAGGAAACCTTGAAATCAGGGAGATCGTCGGCTAGAATCACAATTTTGGAGTGCGAAACGAAGATTTTTGGACCCCAAAATGATGTCTTATCACCCTAGACAAAAAGGGGGCGTCGGGCGTCTCTGAGTGCCAATTCCGAATTGTGGTCTTATAAGCAATTCCGATAACCGAGTAGATAGTTATGCCCGTTTGAGCGAAGAGGTGTCCGTATGCGATCGCATCGATACCCCGCGACCACGCTCCAGGAGAGGAATTTTGTGCCGGACCGGAAATCTCCGAATGCGACCTTTTACCGACCGGGTCGAAGTGCCGATTCCGAATTGGGTGCTCGCGGGTGGTTCCGACACCCGGGCAAACAGATATCTGCGTCCGATCAATGGGTACAGTTATCGGTGTACTATAACGCATGCTCCGAGGCGGAACTTCGGCTCCGGAACGGAATTCCACGAAACCAGCGCCCTATCGACCGTCTCAGAGTGCCGATTCCAAATTGTGGTCACATTAGCGATTCGATGCCCGGGCGGAAAGTTATGCAAAGTTATTTGGTTAAAGGGGTGGGAATAAACTAGAGGGGTGACTATATCGGCGATGTTCGAGCACCCATATCAACGACCTCGGGAGGAGATCTCGCGAAGAGTTGGACACGACTTCCGATCGCCGTGACAGGCCGGCTCCATGTGTGGGCTCCGTTAGCGATTCACATAATCGAGGGAGTCGCTACTATTAGAAAACCTTGAAATCGGGTAGATCGTCGGCTAGAATTGCAATTTCGGAGTGCGAAACGAAGGTTTTTGGACCCCGAAACGACGTCTGATCGCCCTAGGCGATAAGGGGGCGTCGGGCATCTCTGAGTGCCGATTCCAAATTGTGGTCTTACAAGCAATTCCTATAACCGAGTAGAAAGGTATGCCCGTTTGAGCGAAGAGGTGTCCGTATGCGATCGCATCGACGGCCCGCGACCACGCTCCCGGAGAGGAAATTTGCGTCGGACCGGAAATCTCCGAATGCGACCTTTTACCGACCGGGTCGAAGTGCCGATTCCGAATTGAGGCCTCGCGGGTGGTTCCGACCCCCGGGCGAACAGATATCTGCGTCCGATCGAAGGGTACGGTTGTCGGTGTACTATAACGCACACTCCGAGGCGGAATTTCGGCCCCGGAATAGAATTTCGCGAAACCAACACGAAGGTTTTTAGACCCCGAAAAGATGTCTTATCACCCTAGGCGATCTGGGGGTGTCGGGCGTCTCTGAGTGCCGATTCCAAAAATTGGTCTTATAAGCAATTCTGATAACCGAGTAGAAACTTATGCCCGTTTGAGCGAAGAGGTGTTCGTATGCGATCGCATCGACGGCCCGCGACCATGCTCCCGGAGAGGAATTTTGCGCCAGACCGGAAATCTCCGAATGCGACCTTTTACCGACCGGGTCGAAGTGCCGATTCCAAATTGGGGCCTCGCGGGTGGTTCCGACCCCCGGGCGAACAGATATCTGCGTCCGATCGAATGGTACGGTTGTCTGTGTACTATAACGCACGCTCCAGGGCGGAATTTTGGCCCCAGAATGGAATTCCGCAAAACTAAAGTCCTATTGACCGTCTCGGAGTGCCGATTCCGAATTATGGTCACATTAGCGATTCCGATGCCCGGGTGGAAAGTTATGCACAGTTCTTTGGATGAAGGAGTGGGAATAAACTAGAGGGGGTGACTATATCGGCGATGTTTGAGCACCCATATCAACGACCTCGGGAGGAGATCTCGCGAAGAGTTGAACACGACTTCCGATCACCGTGACAGGCCGGCTCCGTGTGTGGGGTCCTTCGGCGATTCGCATAATCGAGGGAGTCGCTACTATTAGAAAATCTTGAAATCGGGGAGATTGTCGGCTAGAATCGTAATTTCAGAGTACGAAACGAAGGTTTTTGGACCCCAAAACACGTCTTATCGCCCTAGGCAATGAAGAAGTGTCGAGCGTCTCTGAGTGCCGATTCCGAATTGTGGTCTTATAAGCAATTCCGATAACCGAGTAGAAAGTTATGGCCGCTTGAGCGAAGAGGTGTCCGTATGCGATCGCATCGACGGCCCGCGACCACACTCCCGGAGAGGAAATTTGCGCCGGACCAGAAATCTCCGAATGTGACCTTTTACCGACCGGGTCAAAGTGCCGATTCCGAATTGGTGCCTCGAGGGTGGTTCCGACCCCGGGCGAACAGATATCTGCGTCCGATCGAAGGGTACGGTTGTCGGTGTACTATAACGCACGCTCCGGGGCGGAATTTCGGCCACGAAACAGAATTCCGTGAAACCAGCTCCCTATCGACCGTCTCGGAGTGCCAATTCCGAATTGTGGTCACATTAGCGATTCTGATGCTCGGGCGGAAAGTTATGCCCAGTTCTTTGGCTAAAGGGGTGGGAATAAACTAGAGGGGGTGACTATATCGGCGATGTACGAGCACCCATATCAATGACCTCGGGAAGAGATCTCGCGAAGAGTAGAACACGACTTCCGATCGCCGTGACAGGCCGGCTCTATGTGTGGGCTCCGCCAACGATTCGCGTAAACGTGGGAGTCGCTACTATTAGAAAACCTTGAAATCGGGGCGATATTCGGCTAGAATCGCAATTTCGGAGTGCGAAACGAATGTTTTTGGACCCCGAAACCACGTCTTATCGCCCTAGGCAATGAGGAGGCGTCGGGCGTCTCTAAGTGCCGATTCCGAATTGTGGTCTTATAAGAAATTCTGATAACCGAGTAGAAAGTTATGCCCGTTTGAGCGAAGAGGTGTCCGTATGCGATCGCATCGACGGCCCGCGACCATGCTCCCGGAGAGGAAATTTGCGCGGGACTGGAAATCTCCGAATGCGACCATTTACCGACCGGGTCGAAGTGCCGATTCCGAATTGGGGCCTCGCGGGTGGTTCTGACCCCCGGGAGAATAGATATCTACGTCCGATCGAAGGGAACGGTTGTCAGTGTACGTACTATAACGCACGCTCCGGGTCGGAATTTCGGCCCCAGAATGGAATTCCGCGAAACCAGCGCCCTATCGACCGTCTCAGAGTGCCGATTCCGAATTGTGGTCACATTAGCGATTCCGAAGCCCGGGCGGAAAGTTATGCCCAGTTGTTTGGCTGAAGGGGTGGGAATAAACTAGAGGGGGTGACTATATCGGCGATGTTCGAGCACCCATATCAATGACCTCGGGAGGAGATCTCGCGAAGAGTTGAACGCGACTTCCGATCGCCGTGACAGGCCGGCTCCGTGTGTGGTCTCCGCCAGCGATTCGCGTATTTGAGGGAGTCGCTACTATTAGAAAACCTTGAAATTGGGGAGATCGTCGACTAGAATCGTAATTTCAGAGTGCGAAATGAAGGTTTTTGGACCGCGAAACGACGTCTGGGCGTCGGGCGTCTCTGAGTGCCGATTCCAAATTGTGGTCTTATAAGCAATTCCGATAACCGAGTAGAAAGTTATGCCTGTTTGAGCGAAAAGGTGTCCGTATGCGATCGCATCGACGGCCCGCGACCACGCTCCCGGAGAGGAATTTTGCGCCGGACCGGAAATCTCCGAATGCGACCTTTTACCGACCGGGTCAAAGTGCCGATTCCGAATTGGGGCCTCGCGGGTGGTTCCGACCCCCGGGCGAACAGATATCTGCGTCCGATCGAAGGGTATGGTTGTCGGTGTACTATAACACACGCTCCGGGGCGGAATTTCGGCCCCAGAACGGAATTCCCCGAAACTAGCGCCCTATCGACCGTCTTGGAGTGCCGATTCCAAATTGTGGTCACATTACCAATTCTGATCCCGGGCGGAAAGTTATGCACAGTTCTTTGGCTGAAGGGGTGGGAATAAACTAGAGGGGGTGACTATATCGGTGATGTTCGAGCACCCATATCAACGACCTCGGGAGGAGATCTCGCGAAGAGTTGAACACGACTTCCGATTGTCGTGACAGGTCGGCTCCATGTGTGGTTTCCGCCAGCGATTCGCGTAATCGAGGGAGTCGCTACTATTAGAAAACCTTGAAATCGGGGAGATCGCCGGCTAGAATCGTAATTTCGGAGTGCGAAACGAAGGTTTTTGGACCCCGAAATGACGTCTTATCATCTTATGCAAGGAGGGGCGTCGGGCGTCTCAGAGTGCCGATTCCGAATTGTGGTCTTATAAGCAATTTCGATAATCGAGTAGAAAGTTATGCTCGTTTGAGCGAAGAGGTGTCCGTATGCGATCGCATCGACGGCCCGCGACCACGCTCCCGGAGAAGAAATTTGCGCCGGACTGGAAATCTCCAAATGCGACCTTTTACCGACCGGGTGGAAGTGCCAATTCCGAATTGGGGCCTCGCGGGTGGTTCCGACCCCCGGGCGAACAGATATCTCCGTCCGATCGAAGGGTATGGTTGTCGGTGTACTATAACGCACGCTCCGGGGCGGAATTTCGGCCCCGGAACAGAATTTCGCAAAATCAACGCCCTATCAACCGTCTCGGAGTGCCGATTCCGAATTGTGGTCACATTAGTCCTGCAGGTTTTATGGATCTGATGAATAGAATTTTTCATCCGTATTTGGACCAATTCATTGTGGTCTTTATTGATGATATTCTGATTTATTCAGCATCTGAAGAGGAGCATGCAGCTCATTTGAGGTTTACCTTGCAGTTGTTAAGGGATAATAAGTTGTTTCCCAAATTCAGTAAGTGTGAATTTTGGTTGAAAGAAATTCAATTTCTGGGTCATGTCATCTCAGCTAGAGGAGTGGCAGTGGACCCGAGTAAAGTGGAAGCAGTAATGAAATGGGAAGTGCCTAAGACAATTACTGAGATTAGAAGTTTTTTGGGATTAGCAGGTTATTATAGGCGCTTCATACAAGATTTTTCCAAAATTGCGGCACCTATGACCAAGTTGATCCGAAAAGGTGTGCCATTTGTGTGGTCCGGTGAATGTCAAAAAAGTTTTATGAAATTGAAGAAAAGACTTACAACAACACCCATATTGACATTACCAGCAGAAAGTGGTGGTTTTGTGGTATATACAGATGCTTCAAGAAGAGGACTTGGCGCAGTACTTATGCAGCATGGTAAAGTGATAGCTTATGCGTCTTGGCAATTGAAGCCGGCAGAAGAGAATTATCCCACTCATGATTTGGAATTGGCGGCAGTTGTGTTTGCCTTGAAAATGTGGAGGCATTATCTGTATGGCGAGAAATTTGAGATCTTTACAGATTATAAAAGCTTGAAGTATATCTTCTCGCAGAAAGATTTAAATCTTCGTCAGCGTAGATGGATGGAATATTTAAAAGATTATGATTTTAGTTTGCCTTACCATCCGGGTAAGGCCAATGTTGTGGCTGATGCTTTGAGCAGAAAGGCATATATAAATCTGATGATGATCAAAGAATGGAAGCTGTATGAAGAAATAGTAGAGAATTCCTTATATGTGCCCAATAGTCAGCGACGGGCAGTACTAGCTGATAGTGTTGTAGAGCCATCCTTGTATTGGCAGATTGTTGAGGCTCAGAGAGCAGATGTAAGTTTAGCTGAGATTGTAAAAATGGAAGGAGTTACCATTGATGATAATTGTGTGATTAGGCTTAGAGGCAGGTTATTTGTACTAGCTGAATGAGAGGTAAAGCAGCGAGTGTTGGAGGAGGCCCATAAATCCAGGTACACTATCCATCCGGGTAGTACTAAAATGTACCACGATTTGAGGAAGCATTTCTGGTGGCCTCATATGGAAAAGAAAATAGCAGAATTTGTTGCAAGGTGTGCTATCTGTCAACAGATTAAAGCAGAACATCAGAAGCCTGGAGGTCTATTGCAACCATTACCCATTCCACAGTGGAAATGGGATGATATTGCCATGGACTTTGTGGCAGGTTTACCAAGAACAGCTTCGGGACATAATGGAATTTGGGTGTTTGTTGACAGATTGACCAAGGTGTGCAGATTAGTGGCAGTAAGTATGTCTTGGACAGTATACAAATTAGAAAAAGTTTATGTTGATAGAATTATTCCACTGTATGGTATCCCGAAGACTATCGTGTCTGACAGAGATCCAAGATTTACTTCTGGTTTCTGGAGAAGTCTGCAGAAGGTAATTGGCACTGAGCTGAGATATAGCTCCGCTTATCATCCCCAGACAGATGGTCAAACAGAGAGGACTATTCAGACGATTGAAGACATGTTGTGAGCTTGCTGTTTAGTTTGGGTAGGTAATTGGGAGCATCATTTGGGAATGGTTGAGTTTGCCTATAATAATAGTTATCATACCAGTCTTGGGATGGCACCGTATGAAGCTTTATATGGAAGGCCATGTAGTACCCCATTGAACTGGCATAAAGTGGGAGAAAGGCAGTTAGTAGGTCCTGAATTGATTCAGCAAACCACAGATGTAGTAAAGCTTATTAAGGAAAAATTGCTGGCAGCTCAAAGTAGGCAAAAGAGTTATGTAGATAACCGGAGTAGACCACTTCAGTTTGAAGTGAGAGATTTTGTTTTCTTGAGAGTTTCCCTAAGTAAAGGTATTATGAGATTTTGCAAGACTGGAAAATTGAGCCCAAGGTATGTGGGACCTTTCCAGGTGATTGAAAGAATTGGGGAAACAGCTTATAGGCTGGATTTGCCAGCAGATTTTGCGGATGTCCATGATATATTTCATGTTTCTATGTTAACAAAGTGTATTGAAGATCCAGCTCAGATAATCAGTTACCAAGGTGGTGACCTAAGGCCGGATATGACCATGCCAGAGTATCCAGTACAGATCACTGATCGAAAGACAAAGAAGCTGCGGAATAAAGAAATTGAGCTAGTTAGAGTAAGATGGGAAAATAGATTGGGTGGTGAGGATACCTGGGAATTAACCGAGGAGATGGCTAAGGGGTATCCCTATCTGTTTGAATAAGGTTTTGTATTTCTTTTTAGATGATAGTACTTGTAAAAATGTGCATATTTAAATTGTTTATGTTTGAGTTGTGTTATGAATTTCAAGGTCGAAATTTTCTTTTTAGATGATAGTAATGTAACGTCGCGCGTTTTTCGGATCCTTATGGATCCTTCGTTTAGTGTTGTGGAGGTCATACGTTGACCAATATGGTTTGTGAATGGTGTGCGCGCATGTGTATGGGCCTTATCGGGCCGTTAGTGCAGGTTGTAGCACCCCTCGATTTTCATCATGTCATCGAGACAGGAGGGGCTGTCACGTTCTTGAACACGACAGAGCGCTGCGTCGCGTTCATGTGACCGCCTCTAGCGTTGGACGTGTGCATGTGCGCCACGTGGCGGGCATTGAGGGCGTTAGGTTCGGGAAGGTGACACCCTAGTGCGTCGCGTTCAGATGGCGACGCAATGATGCGTCGCGTTCCGAACCGTAGCAGGTTTTTAAAGAACCCCAGCCTGCAAAACTCTCACACGTTCTGCCCGACCGGGGGAGGAGCTGTTTAGGGTTTCTCGGGCGATTTCGGGTGGAGAACTCGGTTTTCAGAGAGGTTTCGCTGTAAGAAGCTCGCGTGGAGCATGAGGATCGCCGGGGAAGCATCATACCGCACGTTCTTCGCAAAGGTAGGTGAATTCTCCCCGTTCTGGGGCAATAATCGGGGGAATCATAGGATCAATCAGTTTAATGCTTTATTCATGCTAAATATCATGCCTAGGTTTTCATTAAAGCATGTAAATGACGAATTAAGGGTGGTTTGCATGAATTTTGGGGTGTTTGGAAGGAGAGAACCCGATTAGGGTTTCTCCCCTGCTAAGGCGACAGGGGGTGCTATCGCGATCAAGAAGGCGACGGGTCGACCCGTCGCGTTCATGTCCTTAAGGCGACATGTCGGGCTGACGCCTTCTAAAGGTGACCCAAGGGCCTGTCGCGACCACAGTCGAGGACTGTGTGTGTGCATGGTTGATAGCCCACGGATGCGTCGTTAAATATGTGACTAACAATCTCAAATAATCGGCCTACACTAAATATTTTAACAGTAGTTAAGTGGTGAGAGCCGAGTCGAATCCACGGAGAACTAGATTTTAGAATTGAAAACCTTGAGTTTTTAGATAAGAAAATAATGTGGTGAGAATGAACTAAGTTGCACAAAATAAACATAAACTAAAGAGGGTGGTTGAGAGAGAGATAAACAGTAGAATAGAGAGAGACGCAAGAGAAAATAATCATTTAACCACACTTACCTAATCCAAATTAAACAAACTGTAAAGAAATATGATAGAGAGATGGACAGAATAGAGAGAGTGGGAGGAATAATTAACAAACCACAACTAACATTATTTAAATAAATATAAATGTTCAACACAATGTAGAAATAAACTAAACTAATTGGAGGGGTGAGAGGAGAGAGAAATAGCATAAAGAGAGAGAAGAGAGATGAGAGAAAATAGAAAAGAGAGAAAAGAGAGAGAAGAGAGAGAGCCTACGTGAGAGAGAGAGAGAGAGAGGAGAGAGAGCGAATAGAGGAGAGAGAGAGAGGATAGAGGAGAGAGAGAGAGCGCGACCTCTTTCTTCACGTTGCATGCAAAAGTATGCAACGTGAAGAAGGGGGAGGAAGCAGCGTGGCACACGGCAGCGGCAGGCGCGTGGAGGGCGGCAAGCGGGCGCGTGGAGGGCGGTAGCAGGCGCGGGCGGCTGGGTGCGGGGTCGCGCGGCAGGGCGACGCGCGAGCGGGTGCGTGGGCGCGCACGGGCGGGGCCGGTGGTGTAGGCGGCGGGGCGACCTAGCAGCGCCTGCTGCTACTGCTGCTTTCTGTCTTCAGAGACACCGAGAAAGAGAGAAAGAGATCGGGAGCAAGAGAGAAGGAGAAGAAGAAAGAGAGAGAAGGAGGAAGGGGAGATCGCACGAGAGAGGGAGAGAGAAAGTGAGAGGCGGAAGAGAGAAAGAATAATAGAAAGAGAGAGAGAAAGAGAGTTTATAAAGTAGTAGAGGAAAGAGAGGAAGGAGGAGAGATTAAAGGAAAGAGATTTTTGAAAAATAAGAGAGTGGGTTTTAAAAATGAGAAAGAGTTTTCTTTTTTAAAAAGAAAGAGAGAGATGAAATATTTAAAAATTAAGTCTCTCATTATTCTCTCTTGATCCAATTGAATTTATTGGCCCATTGACACTTCATTTCTTAGCCCATTAATCCTGCAAATACAACACAACAGAGATTTAATCAATTATCATTTTTGTAATAAAGTGACAATGAGTTTGTGTAAAATTAAAGACTATAAGATAATAAAATATCATGATTATCATCACTAATCATGCATTTATTACACCCCCCAACTTACTTATTGCTAGTCCCTTAGCAATGCACATAAGTGAATAATTGGGACAAACAAGAGTTCAAAACATCATACTTTGACAAGAAAATAAGAATTACAATGCTTGATCATAAGTATTTCAAGTTCCAGTCGAGAGTGTCAAAGACAAATATGTCAGTTCATGTCATTAGACAATTCCTCAAGATACACACAAAATTTCATGACTTTTTGTATAATGTTTGAGCATTAATAAGAGGATGCATGGGCTTTTTACTTATCACTCAAGGATGGTATCAACTCTACACTCCTTAAATTCGATCCTCGAATTACAGGTAACTTTCACTCTGCCTAATTCTTTTTTTCATGCTCTTTTTTTTCTTTTCATTTACATGGTGCTGCACTTCTCTTCACTGTTTGACGCAAGCCTCAACTCTTACCTTAGGAGCCACATGCCCGGTTACTAAGATCAGGGGCATTTTCCATGTTTCTTTTTTTTTTTCCTTTTTTTTCACTACTACACACATTTTTACATTTATTTGTAGGCATGTAACTTTTTCCCCACGATTGGTCATCAATAGGAATGTAGAATATCAATCAATCAACCTGAATGTTCGGTAAAACTCTCATCATCCATTTGAATAACTCAAAACAATACTTTACTGTGTTGATGAAATTTCATATGTATTTTGAGGAAGATGCTAAAAACATAACTAGTTAACTCACCCCTTCAACTCACCACCTTCACAAGTACACACTATGAGTCAAGCTAAAAAAAAAATTCTTGCATGAAATATGAAACATGAAGCACAATGTTAGGGACAAAAATTTGAAATACAACTTATCTCTCCCCCAACTTGAATGACATTGACCTCAATGGCATAAAAGTAATGAAAATAGAATAAAGCCAATGTAAGTTAAGAAAGGAGAGATACAACCTGATGATCACATGAGGGTGGTTGCACACTAGCTTCATCAAAGGATAGTGGGACATCAAACACCTAAGACACAAAATAAATACTAAATCAATAGAAATCAATTTTCCTAAAAATATTGGGTTGCCTCCCAACAAGCGCTAAGTTTAATGTCTTCAGCCAGACACATTGAGGTAACAGGCTCACGTAACACCCCCAATCAATTGACGCCAAATTTTTTCTTTGTAAGGTATCACCAGCCATGGTGGGTCAAGTGGGCCAAACTTACCCTTCAGATCAATAAATGATAGAGAATTGGGGCATTCAAGATCATATCTTCAATTAAGAAATATTCATTTGGACACTTAAAATCTTTATATATGTTGAACACATCAATGCGGACTTTATTGTTTTCATCCTTTTCACCCACCACTTCCATTTTCAGATCCTCTTTCATGATATTGAGGTCAGATTGAGTTGGATGCTCAGAGGATTGCTTGAACTCCACAGGCTGACTTGAGTCAAAAATAGTAGCATGATCAGGAATGAAATGAATATGACTTTCTACACAAGGATGCTTAAAAGGTTCAAGTGCAGTTGACCAATCAACTAGTGGTAGCATGTCCATGAACATGTTGGATTTGTCAAGGTCAAGGGGAGGTAGGAATTCTCTGTCTTTCTCAACATCAAGAGAGACCCAATCAATGTGGACTTTAGGCAGAATTGCTAATTCTTCTCTTACCCAAGAAGAATGATTGATGATTACACCCAACTCTTTCTCCAAACTCACCTCTTTTTTGTCACCCACTTGAAATGATGTCACATCAAACTTGGACCCAACATCTGGTTGACACTCTTTCTCTTCTCCCCCCAACTTGAATTCAACTAATTCACTAGAGCTTTTCTCAAATATGACATTATGGATGGAGTCTTCTTGATGGTCAGTTTCAAGTTGGGCCAAGACAATGGATCGATTTTTAGTGGCACCCATCTCCTCCTGATTTAACTCATTAAAATTATCTCTCATTTTCCAAGTAGGCATGTCCACAATTATATTGGACTGAGAAGTTTCGAATGGAATTTGAGAGTCAAATTGTTGGTTACAATCAAGATAATGATGTTCATATTTGTCAATGGGTTGGCATGATGACTGACTGTCTTGCCTCCTTCTGATTTCCATCAGCTGAGTAATCAAGAGGTCAGTTTTGACAAATGATTGCTCCAATTCTTGTTGTTGTTGAGTGAATGTTTGCTCAAAGATTTGTTGGTTATCATGAAATTTTTGCATAAATTGCCCAAACTGATCATCAAATAGGCCTGATTGTGGGGGAGAAGTATAAGTGGACTGTGGATATACATGTTGTCCCCCATCATGGCCTTGATCATGAATATTATTTTGAAATTGGACCCAAGGATCAAAGTTATCGTTAGGAGGACTTTGGGCTTGGGCCACAATCGGTTGATCGCTCTGTATCAAATGTGGCATTATCTCTCCAAGTGGTTGGAAAGGTGTGCCTTTTGGAGTATTTGATAAACATACATGCAGATCAGTACTAAAGAATCCTTCATTGAACCAAGAGATGATTTCAGCACCAAGAAAGGGTCCTTGAATTTCCCCTTGTGGATCTTGGTAAAGCAAACTCAATTCTGTAGGAGGGACATATTGTTCATCTTTTGAGTAAGAAGTGGAGGTGGAGGGCCATTGAAAATATTGTGTTTCTGCTTGGGTGAAAGATGGCCCATTATGGAACAAATTAGTATGGTGGGCCTGATCATGGGTAAAAGATGAGAGTTGGGCCACCCCAGGGGATGTACTTTCATAGTGGGTTGACAAGAAATGTGTATTTTTAAAGTAGGCTGGGCCACGTTGAATGAGAGATGAGAATTGGTTTGGGCCATGGCTTATATAATGCGCTGGGTTGGCCCACATATGATTGTGAATGAGAAAGATAAGACTTTTTTTTTTCTCTTTTTGTTAATTTTTTTAATTTTTTAATTTTTTAATTTTAAATTTTTTTTGGGCAGAGATAAATAAGTTGCAAACAATTAACCTAATTGATCTAGGGATCTGGGATCAAAGAGTAAGCTTTCTCACAAAATGACTTAGACCCAACCTAAGTCCACTAACATGTATGTCCACTGGCCAGGTAAGAGGTAGGGTAGTGGGAGGCTCCCCCTACTTTCGTAGGGACCTAATTAGAGAACCACTTTTCCGCTTAGGCATTTGCCACTTAACCTCTAGCCTTAGACATCAGTTTCCAAAACTTGATAGTGGGCCTAGGTGGACCAAAATCTCAGTGTGAACCCTAGGTTCAATGTCTACTGCCTTTTAGTAAAAGCTGGGAATGCAAAAAGATGCAGGAGAATCGTGGTTTGTGGGCCAACGAAGGGTGATCAAATCTCCACCTTATCTTGTTAAGGAAACTGCCCTTAAAATATTTTTAGAAATGATATGCACACCACAAAATCAAGCAAGGGGTTCTATGCAAGCATGGCAATGCATGATCACGCTTTTAAGAAAGTTGAGATTCTCACCTTGCCTCCCGTAATCTTCGACAAGAAAGGAAACTTTTCAAAAGGAAAATTACCTAAAGATGGAAATCTAAATGATGCAAGTCCTAAAGATGGAAAGTTTCTAATCTTGACATGACATCTTTTATTGGATTCAAGTGATTGATTTTTTTGATTTTTTTAATTGATTATCTAAACATGACAACTAAGAAAATGAAACTCAATCAAGAGGGTTTTAAGGGTACTTACCTCCAACGCGATCCCTCGTTCTTTTGGAAATTAAAACAAATGGAAAGAGTGAGAAAGAGAAGGGAACTCACCTCAAGTTTCCTTTTTTTTCTTGATTTTTCTACAATTTTCGGATTTTTTCCCAAGGCAGACCTTTTACCTACAGATCTTGCTTTCAGCGACAGATTTCTGGCAGATTCTCCATTTTTGCAATTTTCAGGCTTTTTCAATTTTTGTTTGACACCTACAAAAAGAAAGAAAATGTTAGCATGAATATATACAAAAGACACCAAGATTATCAATACTGAAAATCTAATTCCCTGCAACGGCGCCAAAAATTGATAGCCCACGAATGCGTCGTTAAACATGTGACTAACAATCTCAAATAATCGGCGTACACTAAATATTTTAACAGTAGTTAAGTGGTGAGAGCCGAGTCGAATCCACGGAGAACTAGATTTTAGAATTGAAAACCTTGAGTTTTTAGTTAAGAAAATAATGTGGTGAGAATGAACTAAGTTGCACAAAATAAACCTAAACTAAAGAGGGTGGTTGAGAGAGAGATAAACAGTAGAGTAGAGAGAGACGCAAGAGAAAATAATCATTTAACCACACTTACCTAATCCAAATTAAACAAACTGTAAAGAAATATGATAGAGAGATGGACAGAATAGAGAGAGTGGGAGGAATAATTAACAAACCACAACTAACATTTTTAAATAAATATAATTGTTTAACACAATGTAGAAATAAACTAAACTAATTGGAGGGGTGAGAGGAGAGAGAAATAGCATAAAGAGAGAGATGAGAGATGAGAGAAAACAGAAAAGAGAGAAAAGAGAGAGAGCCTACGTGAGAGAGAAAGAGAGAGAGAGAGAGGGAATAGAGGAGAGAGAGGGGATAGAGGAGAGGGAGAGAGAGAGTGCGGCCTCTTTCTTCACGTTGCATGCAAAAGCATGCAACGTGAAGAAGGGGGAGAAGCAGCGTGGCACGCGGCAGCGACGGCGCGTAGACGGCGGCAAGCGGGCGCGTGGAGGGCGGCAGCAGGCGCGGGCGGCTGGGGCGCGGGGTCGCGCTGCAGGGCGACGCGTGGGCGGGCGTGTGGGCACGCACGGGCGGGGCCGGTGGTGTAGGCGGCGGGGAGACCTAGCAGCGCTGTGCTACTAACTGCTGCTTTCCGTCTTCAGAGACACCGAGGAAAGAGAGAAGAGACCGGGAGCAGAGAGAAGGAGAAGAGAAAGAGAGAGAAGGAGGAAGGGGAGATCGCACGAGGGAGGGAGAGAGAAGGTGAGAGGGAAGAGAGAAAGAATAATAGAAAGAGAGAGAGAAAGAGAGTTTATAAAGTAGTAGAGGAAAGAGAGGAGGAGGAGAGATTAAAGGAAAGAGATTTTTGAAAAATAGGAGAGTGGGTTTTAAAATGAGAAGAGTTTCTTTTTAAAAAGAAAGAGAGAAGATGAAATATTTAAAAATTAAGTCTCTCATTATTCTCTCTTGATCCAATTGAATTCATTTGCTCATTTGACTCTTCATTTCTTGGCCCATTAATCCTGCAAATACAACACAACAGAGATTTAATCATTATCATTTTGTAATAAAGTGACAATGAGTTTGTGTAAAATTAAGGACTATAAGATAATAAAATATCATGATTATCATCACTAATCATGCATTTATCAATGGTTACGTGATGTGATTATCCGATTATCGTGGTTTGATGCGCTTATTGATATCGAGCGGTGCATTGGCACTAGTGGTGCACTGAGTGCACGTGGTTTCTGAGACTAGCGTACTGGGTATGCAGTTGGCTGTTTCTTTACGTGTTTATGTGGTGTTCACGTGTGGTGAACTACCAGTGCACGCGGTTTACGTGAGTCTTCACGTGGTTTGTGTGACGTGCACGTGGTTTTGTGTACGTGGCGAGTAGTATGATGCCTACCGTGGTACCACCTCTCCAGTTGGGTGCCCCGGTTCTCTGTGAGCCAGGCTGTTATTCGGGGCTTTGTCCCGGTACTTGTGCTGTACCGTCGAGGTCTTGTGTATCTAATCTGGACACCCCTCTCCTATATTTGAGTTGTACGTCCGGCTGAGGGAAAGACGACAGTGGGACAGTGACTGCCGTAGTTGTCTTTTGGTCACTTGTAGCGCACTCGTAGTTGGGGGTACAGACACCAGTAGTCGACACTGGTCCCAGCTAGTCCTTTTCCAGTGCCTCACTCTAGAGGGCCCAGGCCAGGGTCTCCAGAGGTGTCAGGCATGGGCCTGCGACCGTGTGGTCCGTAGGTGGTGTGTTTAGTTGGTCTCCACAGTTGCTTGACCTTTTCACGTGGAGCGGCAGTTGGACCTTTCGTCCGTGGCTGCGAGACTGAGAGGTAGACCTGTGTTAGCTTGTCCGAGTCAGTCTCTGGTGTCGCGAACCAATTCACGTGGCTTATGGCGGGTCTCTACTTTAGCTCGTACACTTGTTTGGGTTTGCCGTTTATTTAATATAGTTGTTTACGTAGTCGGCAAACGGTGAGTATATTTACAGCTTTAATATCCTGCTTAGCTATTCTATAAACTGTTAGTAGAGTTTACTTGCTTTCGTACCTGTGTTGGGTTTGTTCGGTGTTGGGGTGTTCCCTACTGAGCCAGTGACTAGCGAGGCTCACCCCTACCCCCACAGGTGAAGGCGAGGAGGACGTTTCCCCGGCCGTCGTCCAGTTCGGAGCCGCGTCGTAGCGGTGCAGGGTCAGCACCTCCAGCAGTGTAGTGTAGCTAGTTGGTTACTTTCTTCAGTTGTACCTCGGGGTATGCCCCAGGCTCTTGTACTTTCCTTTAGTCTTGTGAAAATATGGCTTTGTAAACTTGTGATATAAATATATAAAATGGTGTGTTCCTTTGTGTTTACACGGACTGTGGTGTGGTATCCCTTGCGAGGCTTCGGCCGGTTGGCGGGAGACGGACTCAGATCAAGTACGTTATCAGTTTAACGGGCTTGGACGAGGTGTTTCGTCACACTGGAAATCTCCGAATACGACCTTTTACCGACTGGGTCGAAGTGCCGATTCCGAATTGGAGCCTCGCGGGTGGTTCCGACCCTCGGGCAAACAGAAATCTGCATCCGATCAAAGGGCACAATTGTCAGTGTATGTACTATAACGCACGCTCCGGGGCAGAATTTCGGCCCCAGAACAGAATTCTGCGAAACCAGCGCCCTATCGACCGTCTCTGAGTGCCGATTTCGAATTGTGGTCACATTAGCAATTTCGATGCCCGGGCGGAAAGTTATGCATAGTTCTTTGGTTGAAGGGTGGGAATAAACTAGAGGGGGTGACTATATCGGCGATGTTCGAGCACCCATATCAACGACCTCGGGAGGAGATCTCGAGAAGAGTTGAACACGACTTCCAATCGTCGTGACAGTCCGGCTCCGTGTGTGGGCTTGCCAGTGATTCGCGTAATCGAGGGAGTCGCTAACTATTAGAAAATCTTAAATCGGGGAGATCGTCGGCTAGAATCGTAATTTTGGAGTGCGAAACGAAGGTTTTTTGTACCCCGAAACGACATCTTATCACCTAGGCAATAAGGGGGCATCGGGCGTCTCTGAGTGCCGATTTCGAATTGTGGTCTTATAAGCAATTCCGATAGCCGAGTAGAACGTTATGTCCGTTTTTGAGCGAAGAGGTGTCCGTATGCGATCGCATCGACGGCCCGCGACCACGCTCCCGGAGAGGAAATTTGCGCCGGACCGGAAATCTCCGAATGCGACCTTTTACCGGCCGAGTCGAAGTACCGATTCGAATTGGGGCCTCGCAGGTGGTTCCGACCCCCGGGCGAACAGATATCTGCGTCCGATCGAAGGGTACGGTTGTCGGTGTACACTCACACTCCGGGGTGGAATTTTGGACCTGGAACAGAATTCCATGAAACCAGTGCCTCTATCGACCGTCTCGAAGTGCTGATTCCGAATTGTGGTCACATTAGCGATTCCGATGCCCAGGCGGAAAGTTATGCACAGTTCTTGGCTGAAGGGTGGAATAAACTAGATGGGGTGACTATATCAACGATGTTCCAGCACCCATATCAATGACCTCGGGAGGAGATCTCGCGAAGAGTTGAACACGACTTCGATCGCCGTGATAGGTCGGCCCTGTGTTTGGGCTCCGCCAGCGATTCGCGTAATCGAGGGAGTCACTAATATTAGAAAACCTTGAAATCGGGCAGATCGTCGGCTAGAATTGCAATTTCGGAGTGCGAAACGAAGGTTTTTGGACCCGAATTGACGTCTTATCGCCCTAGGCAATGAAGGGCGTTGGGCGTCTTTGAGTGCCGATTCCGAATTGTAGTCTTATAAGAAATTCCGATAACCGAGTAGAAGTTATGCCCGTTTGAGCGAAGAGGTGTCCGTATGCGATCGCATCGACGGCCCGCAACCACGCTCCTGGAGAGGAATTTATGCCGGACCGGAAATCTCCGAATGCGACCTTTTATCCACCAGTTGAAGTGTCGTTTCTGAATTGAGGCCTCGCGGGTGGTTCCGACCCCCGGCGAACATATATCTGCGTCCGATCGAAGGGTACGGTTGTCGTGTACTATAACGCACGCTCCGGGCAGAATTTCGGCCCTGGAATAGAGTTCCGCGAAACCAGCGCCCTATTGACCGTCTCGGAGTGCCGATTCCGAATTGTGGTCACATTAGCGATTCCGATGCCCGGGAGGAAAGTTATGCACAGTTCTTTGCTGAAGGGTGGGAATAAACTAGAGGGGTGACTATATCGGCGATGTTCGAGCACCCATATCAACGACCTCGAAAGGAGATCTCGCGAAGACTTGAATACGACTCCGATCGCCGTGACAGGTCGGCTCCGTGTGTGGGCTCCGCCAGCGATTCGCGTAATCGAGGGAGTCGCTACTATTAGAAAAATCTTGAAATCGAGGAGATCATCGGCTAGAATCGCAATTTTAGAGTGCGAAATGAAGGTTTTGGACGCCGAAATGCCGTCTTATCACCCTAGGCATAGGGGGCATCCGACGTCTCTGAGTGCCGATTCCGAATTGTTGTCTTATAAGCAATTCCGATAACCGAGTAGAAAGTTATGCCCGTTTGAGCGAAGAGGTGTCCGTATGCGATCGCATCGACGGCCCGCGACCACGCTCCCGAGAGGAATTTTGCGTCGGACCGAAAATCTCCGAATGCGACCTTTTACTGACTGGGTCGAAGTGCCGATTCCGAATTGGGGCATCGCGGGTGGTTCCGACCCCCGGGCGAACAGATATCTGCGTCCGATCGAAGGGCACGGTTGTCAGTGTACGTATATAACCACGCTCTTGGGTGGAATTTCGGCCCATAACGGAATTCCGCAAAACCAGCGCCCTATTGACCATCTCAGAGTGCCGATTCCGAATTGTGGTCACATTAGCGATTCCGTTTCCCGGGCGGAAAGTTATACACAGTTCTTTGGCTGAAGGGGTGGGAATAAACTAGAGGGGGTGACTATATCGGCGATGTTCGAGCACCCACATCAACGACCCAGGAGGAGATCTCGCGAAGAGTTGAACACGACTTCCGATCGCCGTGACAGGCCGGCTCCGTGTGTGGGCTCCGCTAGCGATTCGCGTAATCGAGGGAGTCGCTACTATTAGAAAATCTTGAAATCGGGAGATCGTCGGCTAGAATCGCAATTTTGGAGTGCGAAACGAAGTTTTGGACCCCGAAACGACATCTTATCACCTTAGGCGATAGGGGGCGTCGGGCGTCCCTGAGTGCCGATTTCGAATTGTGGTCTTATAAGCAATTCCGATAACCGAGTAGAAAGTATGCCGTTTAAGCAAAGAGGTGTCCGTATGCGATCGCATCGACAGCCCGCAACCACGCTCCCGGAGAGGAATTTTGCGCCAAACCGGAAATCTCCGAATGCGACCTTTTACCGACCGGGTCGAAGTGCCGATTCCGAATTGGGGCCTTCTGGGTGGTTCCGACCCCGGGGGAATAGATATCTGCGTCTGATCGAAGGGCACGGTTGTCGGTGTACGTACTGTAACGCACGCTCTGGGGCGGAATTTCGGCCCCGGACAGAACTCCGTGAAACCAGCGCGCCATCGCCTGTCTCGGAGTGCCGATTCCGAATTGTGGTCAAATTAGCGATTCCGATGCCGGGCGGAAGGTTATGCATAGTTCTTTGGCTGAAGGGGTGGGAATAACTAGAGGGGGTGACTATATCGGCGATATTCGAGCACCCATATCAATGACCTCAGGAGGAGATCTCGCGAAGAGTTGAACACGACTTCCGATTGCCCTGACAGGCCGGCTCCGTGTGGCGGGCTCCGCCAGCGATTCGCGTAATGGAGGGAGTCGCTACTATTAGAAAACCTTGAAATCGGGGAGATCGTCGGCTAGAATCACAATTTTGGAGTGCGAAACGAAGGTTTTGGACCCCGAAATGATGTCTTAGCGCCCTAGGCAATGAGGGGGCGTCGGACATCTCTGAGTGCCTATTCTGAATTGTGGTCTTATAAGCAATTCCGATAATCGAGTAGAAAGTTATGTCTGTTTGAGCGAAGAGGTGTCCGTATGCGATCGCATCGACGGCCCGCGACCACGCCCTGGAGAGGAAATTTTCGCCGGACCGGAAATCTCCGAATGCGACCTTTTACCGACCGGGTCGAAGTGCCAATTCCTAATTGTAGCCTCCTGGGTGATCCGACCCAGAAGCACGGTTGTCGGTGTACGTACTATAACGCAGCTCCGGGGCAGAATTTCGTCACCAAACAGAATTCCGCCAAACCAGCGCTCTATCGACCGTCTCGGAGTGCCGATTCGCATTGTGGTCACATTAGCGATTTTGATGCCCGGGCGGAAAGTTATGCACAGTTCTTTGGCTGAATGGGTGGGAATAAACTAGAGGGGGTGACTATATCGGCGATGTTCGAGCACCCGATATCAACGACCTCGGGATGAGATCTCGCGAAGAGTTCAACACGACTTTCGATCGCCATGACAGGCTGGCTCCTTGTGTGGGCTCCGCCAGCGATTCGCGTAATCGAGGGAGTCGCTACTATTAGAAAACCTTGAAATCGGGGAGATCGTCGGCTTGAATCGCAATTTCGGTGTACGAAACGAAGGTTTTTGACCCTGAAACGACATCTTATCACCCTAGGAAAGAGTGGGCGTTGGGCGTCTCTGAGTGCCGATTTCGAATTGTGGTCTTATAAGCAATTCTGATAACCGAGTAGAAAGTTATGCCGTTTGAGCGAAGAGGTGTCCGTATGCGATCGCATCGACGGCCCGCGACCACGCTCACGGAGAGTAATTTGCGTCGGACCGGAAATCTACGAATTTGACCTTTTACCGACGGGTCGAAGTGTCGATTCCGAATTGGGGCCCGAGGGTGGTTCCGACCCTCGGGCAAACAGATATCTGCGTCCGATCGAAGGGTACGAGTGTCGGTGTACTAACGCACGCTACGGGGCGGAATTTCGGCCCCGGAACGGAATTCTGCGAAACCAGCGCCCAATCGACCGTCTCGAAGTGCCGATTCCGAATTGTGGTCACATTAGTGATTTCGATGCCTAGGCGGAAAGCTATGCACAGTTATTTGGCTGAAGGGGTGGGAATAAACTAGAGGGTGTGACTATATCGGCGATGTTCGAGCACCCACATCAATGACCTCGGGAGGAGATTCGCGAAGAGTTGAACACGACTTCCGATCGCCGTGACAGGTCGGCTCCGTGTGTTGTCTCCACTAGCGATTCGCGTAACGAGGGAGTCGCTACTATTAGAAAACCTTGAAATCGAGGAGATCGTCTGCTAGAATCCCAATTTCGGAGTGCGAAACGAAGGTTTTTGGACCCCGAAACGACGTCTTTTTGCCACAGGCGATAAGGAACGTCGGGCGTCTCTGAGTGCCGATTCCGAATTGTGGTCTTATAAGCAATTTCGATAACTGAGTAGAAAGTTATACCCGTTTGAGCGAAGAGGTGTCCGTATGCGATCGCATCGACGGCCCGCTACCACGCTCCGGAGAGGAATTTTGCGCCGGACCGAAATCTCCGAATGCGACTTTTTACCGACCGGGTCGAAGTGCCGATTCCGAATTGGGGTCTCGCGGGTGGTTCCGACCCCGGGCGAACAGATATCTGCGTCTGATCGAAGGGTACAGTTATCGGTGTACTATAATGCACGCCCCGGGGCGGAATTTCGGCCCGAAACGGAATTCCGGGAAACTAGCATTCTATCGACCGTGTCGGAGTGCCGATTCCGAATTGTGTCACATTAGCGATTCCGATGCCCGGGCGGAAAGTTATGCACAATTCTTTGGCTCAAGGGGTGGGATAAACTAGAGGGGGTATTTATATCGACGATGTTCGAGCACCCATATCAACGACCTCAGAAGGAGCTCTCGCGAAGAGTTGAACACGACTTCCTGATCGCCGTGACAGGCCGGCTCCGTGCGTGGCTCCGCCAGCGATTGGCGTAATCGATGGAGTCGCTACTATTAGAAAACCTTGAAATCGGGGAGATCGTCTTCTAGAATCGCAATTTCGGAGTGCGAAACCAAGGTTTTGGACCCCGAAACGACGTCTTATCGTCGTAGGCCATAAGGGGACGTCGGGCGTCTCTGATTGCCGATTCCGAATTGTGTCTTATAAGCAATTCTGATAACCGAGTAGAAAGTTATGTCCGTTCGAGCGAAGAGGTGTTCGTATGCGATCGCATCGACGGCCCCGCGACCACGCTCCGGAGAGGAATTTTGCGCCGGACGGAGATCTCCAATGCAACCTTTTACCGACCGGGTCGAAGTCCCGATTCCGAATTGGGGCCTCGCTGGTGGTTCCGACCCCCGGGCGAACAGATATCTGCGTCCAATCGAAGGGTACGGTTGTCGGTGTACTATAACGCCCGCTCTGGGGCGGAATTTCGGCCCCGGAACGGAATTCCGCGAAACTAGCGCCCTATCGCCCGTCTTGGAGTGCCGATTCCGAATTGTGGTCACATTAGCGATTCCGATGTCCGGGCGGAAGGTTACGCACAGTTCTTTGGCTGAAGGGGTGGGAATAGGCTAGAGTTGGTGACTATATCGGCGATGTTCGAGCACCCATATCAACTCTCGGGAGACTCTCGTGAAGAGTTGAACATGACTCCGATTGCCGTGACAGGCCGGCTCCGTGTGTGAGCTCCGCCAGCGATTCGCGTAATCGAGGAGTCGCTACTATTAGAAAGCCTTGAAATCGGGGAGATCGTCGGCTAGAATCGCAATTTCGGAGTGCGAAATGAAGGTTTTTGGACACCGAAACGACGTCTTATCGCCGTCTTATCGCCTTAGGCGATAAGGGGGCGTCGGGCCTCTGAGTGCCGATTCTGAATTGTGGTCTTACAAGCAATTCCGATATCCGAATAGAAAGTTATGTCTGTTTGAGCGAAGAGGTGTTCGTATGCGATCGCATCGACGGTCCGCGACCACGCTCCCGGAGAGGAATTTTGCGCCGGATCGGAAATATCCGAATGTGACCTTTTACCGACGGGTCAAAGTGCTGATTCCGAATTGGGGCCTCGCGGGTGGTTCCGACCCCCGGCGAACAGATATCTGCGTCCGATCAAAGGGTACGGTTGTCGGTGTACTATAACGCACGCTCCGGTGCGGAATTTCGGCCCGGGAACGGAATTCCGCGAAACCAGCGCCCTATCGACCGTCTCGGAGTGCCGATTCCGAATTATGGTCACATTAGCGATTCCGATGCCCGGGCGGAAGGTTACGCACAGTTCTTTCGCTGAAGGGGTGGGAATAGGCTAGAGTGGGTGACTATATCGGCGATGTTCGAGCACCCATATCAATGACCTCGGGAGGAGCTCTCTTGAAGAGTTGAACATGACCTCCGATCGCCGTGATAGGCCGGCTCTGTGTGTGAGCTTCGCCAGCGATTCGCGTAATCGAGAGAATCGCTACTATTAGAAAACCTTGAAATCGGGGAGATCGTCGGCTAGAATCGCAATTTCGGAGTGCGAAACGAAGGTTTTTGGACCCCGAAACAAATCTTATCGCCCTAGGAAATAGGGGGGTGTCGGGCGTCTCTAAGTGCCGATTCCGAATTGTGGTCTTATAAGCAATTCCGATAACCGAGTAGAAAGTTATGTCTGTTTGAGCGAAGAGGTGTCCGTATGCGATCGCATCGACGACCCGCGACCACGCTCCCAGAGAGGAATTTTGCGTCGGACTGGAAATCTCCGAATGCGACCTTTTAACGATTGAGTCGAAGTGTCGATTCTGAATTGGGTCCTCGCGGGTGGTTCGGACCCCCATGCGAACAGATATCTGCGTCCAATTCAAGGGTACGGTTGTCGGTGTACTTTAATGCACGCTCCGGGGCGGAATCTGGCCACGGAACGGAATTCCGCGAAACAAGAGCCCTATGGACCAGATCGGAGTGTCGATTCCGAATTGTGGTCACATTAGCGATTCCGATGCCCGGGCAGAAAGTTATGCACAGTTCTTTGGCTGAAGGGGTGGGAATAAACTAGAGGGGGTAACTATATCGGCGATGTTCGAGCACCCATATCAATGACCTCGGGAGGAGCTCTCGCAAAGAGTTGAACACGACTTCCGATCGCCGTGAGAGGCCGGCTCCGTGCGTGGGCTCTGCCAGCGATTCGCGTAATCGAGGGAGTAGCTACTATTAGAAAACCTTGAAATCGAGGAGATCGTCTGCTAGAATCGCAATTTCGGAGTGCGAAACGAAGGTTTTTGGACCCCGAAACGACATGTTTCTCCCCAAGCGATAAGGGGTTGTCGGGCGCCTCTGAGTGCCGATTCTGAATTGTGGTCTTATAAGCAATTCGGATAACCGAGTAGAAAGTTATGCCCGTTTGAGCGAAGAGGTGTCCGTATGCGATCGCATCGACGGCCCGCGACCACGCTCCCGGAGAGGAATTTTGCGCCAGACCGGAAATCTCCGAATGTGACCTTTTACCGGCAGAGTCGAAGTGCCGATTCCGAATTGGGGCCTCCCGGGTGGTTTCGACCCTATAGCGTACAAATATCTGCGTCCGATCAAAGGGTACGGCTGTCGGTGTACTATAACGCACGCTCCGGGGCAGAATTTCAGCCTCGGAACGGAATTCCGCAAAACCAGCCCCCTATCGACCGTCTCGGAGTGCCGATTCCGAATTGTGGTCACATTAGCGATTCCGATGCCCGGACGGAAAGTTATGAACATTTCTTTGGCTGAAGGGGTGGGAATAAACTAGAGGGGTGACTATATCGACGATGTTCGAGCACCCATATCAACGACCTCGGGAGGAGATCTCGCCAAGAGTTGAACACGACCTCCGATCACCGTGCCAGGTCGGCTCCGTGTGTGGGTTCCGCCAGCGATTCGCATAATCGAGGGAGTCGCTACTATTAGAAAACCTTGAAATCGGGGAGATCGTCGGCTAGAATCGTAATTTTGGAGTGATAAACGAAGGTTTTTGGACCCCGAAATGACATCTTATCGCCCTATGCTACAAGGCGGCGTTAGGTGTCTCTGATTGCCTATTCCGAATTGTGGTCTTGTAAGCAATTCTGATAACCGAGTAGAAAGTTATGCCCGTTTGAGCGAAGAGGTGTCCGTATGCGATCAGTTCTTTGGCTGAAGGGGTGGGAATAAACTAGAGGGTGTGACTATATCGGCGATGTTCGAGCACCCACATCAACGACCTCGGGAGGAGATATCGCGAAGAGTTGAACACGACTTCCGATCACCGTGACAGGTCGGCTCCGTGTGTGGTCTCCGCTAGCGATTCGCGTAATCGAGGGAGTCGCTACTATTAGAAAACCTTGAAATCGAGGAGATCGTCTGCTAGAATCCCAATTTCGGAGTGTGAAACGAAGGTTTTTGAACCCCGAAACGACGTCTTTTCGCCACAGGCAATAAAGGGACGTCGGGCGTCTCTGAGTGCCGATTCCGAATTGTGGTCTTATAAGCAATTTCGATAACTGAGTAGAAAGTTATACCCGTTTGAGCGAAGAGGTGTCCGTATGCGATCGCATCGACGGCCCGCGACCACGCTCCCGGAGAGGAATTTTGCGCCGGACCAAAAATCTCCGAATGCGACTTTTTACCGACCGGGTCGAAGTGCCGATTCCGAATTGGGGTCTCGCGGGTGGTTCCGACCCCCGGGCGAACAGATATCTGCGTCTGATCGAAGGGTACAGTTATCGGTGTACTATAACGCACGCCCCGGGGCGGAATTTCGGCCCCGAAACGGAATTCCGGGAAACCAGCGTCCTATCGACCGTCTTGGAGTGCCGATTCTGAATTGTGGTCACATTAGCAATTCCGATGCCCGGGCTGAAAGTTATGCACAATTCTTTGGCTCAAGGGGTGGGAATAAACTAGAGGGGTATTTATATCGGCGATGTTCGAGCACCCATATTAACGACCTCAGGAGGAGCTCTCGCGAAGAGTTGAACACGACTTCTGATCGCCATGACAGGCCGGCTCCGTGCGTGGGCTCCGCCAGCGATTGGCGTAATCGATGGAGTCGCTACTATTAGAAAACCTTGAAATCGGGGAGATCGTCTGCTAGAATCGCAATTTCGGGGTGCGAAACCAAGGTTTTTGGACACCGAAACGACGTCTTATCGCCGTAGGCCATAAGGGGACGTCGGGCGTCTCTGAGTGCCGATTCCGAGTTGTGTCTTATAAGCAATTCTGATAACTGAGTAGAAAGTTATGTCCGTTCGAGCGAAGAGGTGTTCGTATGCGATCGCATCGACGGCCCGCGACCACGCTCCCGGAGAGGAATTTTGCGCCGGACAGGAAATCTCCAAATGCAACCTTTTACCGACCGGGTCGAAGTCCCGATTCCGAATTGGGGCCTCGCTGGTGGTTCCGACCCCCGGGCGAACAGATATCTGCGTCCGATAGAAGGGTACGGTTGTCGGTGTACTATAACGCACGCTCCGGGGCGGAATTTCGGCCCCGGAACGGAATTCCGCGAAACCAGCGCCCTATCGCCCGTCTCGGAGTGCCGATTCCGAATTGTGGTCACATTAGCGATTCCGATGCCCGGCGGAAGGTTACGCACAGTTCTTGGCTGAAGTGGTGGGAATAGGCTAGAGTGGGTGACTATATCGGCGATGTTCGAGCACCCATATCAACGACCTCGGGAGGAGCTCTCGTGAAGAGTTGAACATGACCTCCAATTGCCGTGACATGCCGGCTCCGTGTGTGAGCTCCGCCAGCGATTCACGTAATCGAGAGAGTCGCTACTATTAGAAAACCTTGAAATCGGGGAGATCGTCGGCTAGAATCGCAATTTCGGAGTGCGAAACGACGGTTTTTGGACCCCGAAACGACGTCTTATCGCCTTAGGCGATAAGGGGGCGTCGGGCCTCTGAGTGTCGATTCCGAATTGTGGTCTTACAAGCAATTCCGATATCCGAATAGAAAGTTATGTCCGTTTGAGCGAAGAGGTGTTCGTATGCGATCGCATCGATGGCCCGCGACCACGCTCCCGGAGAGGAATTTTGCGCCGGATCGGAAATCTCCGAATGTGACCTTTTACCGACCGGGTCAAAGTTCTGATTCCGAATTGGGGCCTCGCGGGTGGTTACGACCCCCGGGCGAACAGATATCTGCGTCCGATCGAAGGGTACGGTTGTCGGTGTACTATAACGCACGCTCTGGGGCGGAATTTCGGCTCCGAAACGGAATTCCGCAAAACCAGTGCCCTATCGACCGTGTCGGAGTGCCGATTCTGAATTGTGGTCACATTAGCGATTCCGATGCCCGGGCGGAAGGTTATGCACAGTTCTTTGGCTGAAGGGGTGGGAATAGGCTAGAGTGGGTGACTATATCGGCGATGTTCGAGCACCCATATCAATGACCTCGGGAGGAGCTCTCGTGAAGAGTTGAACATGACCTCCGATCGCCGTGACAGGCTGGCTCCGTGTGTGAGCTCCGCCAGCGATTCGCGTGATCGACGGAGTCGCTACTATTAGAAAACCTTGAAATCGGGGAGATCGTCGGCTAGAATCGCAATTTCGGAGTGCGAAACCAAGGTTTTTGGACCCCGAAACGACGTCTTATCGTCGTAGGCCATAAGGGGACGTCGGGCGTCTCTGATTGCCGATTCCGAATTGTGTCTTATAAGCAATTCTGATAACCGAGTAGAAAGTTATGTCCGTTCGAGCGAAGAGGTGTTCGTATGCGATCGCATCGACGGCCCGCGACCACGCTCCCGGAGAGGAATTTTGCGCCGGACCGGAGATCTCCAATGCAACTTTTACCGACCGGGTCGAAGTCCCGATTCCGAATTGGGGCCTCGCTGGTGGTTCCGACCCCCGGGCGAACAGATATCTGCGTCCAATCGAAGGGTACGGTTGTCGGTGTACTATAACGCCCGCTCTGGGGCGGAATTTCGGCCCCGGAACGGAATTCCGCGAAACTAGCGCCCTATCGCCCGTCTTGGAGTGCCGATTCCGAATTGTGGTCACATTAGCGATTCCGATGTCCGGGCGGAAGGTTACGCACAGTTCTTTGGCTGAAGGGGTGGGAATAGGCTAGAGTTGGTGACTATATCGGCGATGTTCGAGCACCCATATCAACGATCTCGGGAGAAGCTCTCGTGAAGAGTTGAACATGACCTCCGATTGCCGTGACAGGCCGGCTCCGTGTGTGAGCTCCGCCAGCGATTCGCGTAATCGAGGAGTCGCTACTATTAGAAAGCCTTGAAATCGGGGAGATCGTCGGCTAGAATCGCAATTTCGGAGTGCGAAATGAAGGTTTTTGGACACCGAAACGACGTCTTATCGCCGTCTTATCGCCTTAGGCGATAAGGGGGCGTCGGGCCTCTGAGTGCCGATTCTGAATTGTGGTCTTACAAGCAATTCCGATATCCGAATAGAAAGTTATGTCTGTTTGAGCGAAGAGGTGTTCGTATGCGATCGCATCGACGGTCCGCGACCACGCTCCCGGAGAGGAATTTTGCGCCGGATCGGAAATATCCGAATGTGACCTTTTACCGACCGGGTCAAAGTGCTGATTCCGAATTGGGGCCTCGCGGGTGGTTCCGACCCCCGGGCGAACAGATATCTGCGTCCGATCAAAGGGTACGGTTGTCGGTGTACTATAACGCACGCTCCGGTGCGGAATTTCGGCCCGGGAACGGAATTTCGCGAAACCAGCGCCCTATCGACCGTCTCGGAGTGCCGATTCCGAATTATGGTCACATTAGCGATTCCGATGCCCGGGCGGAAGGTTACGCAGTTCTTTCGCTGAAGGGGTGGGAATAGGCTAGAGTGGTGACTATATCGGCGATGTTCGAGCACCCATATCAATGACCTCGGGAGGAGCTCTCTTGAAGAGTTGAACATGACCTCCGATCGCCGTGATAGGCCGGCTCTGTGTGTGAGCTTCGCCAGCGATTCGCGTAATCGAGAGAATCGCTACTATTAGAAAACCTTGAAATCGGGGAGATCGTCGGCTAGAATAGCAATTTCGGAGTGCGAAACGAAGGTTTTTGGACCCCGAAACAACATCTTATCGCCCTAGGAAATAGGGGGGTGTCGGGCGTCTCTAAGTGCCGATTCCGAATTGTGGTCTTATAAGCAATTCCGATAACTGAGTAGAAAGTTATGTCTGTTTGAGCGAAGAGGTGTCCGTATGCGATCGCATCGACGACCCGCGACCACGCTCCCAGAGAGGAATTTTGCGTCGGACTGGAAATCTCCGAATGCGACCTTTTAACGATTGAGTCGAAGTGTCGATTCTGAATTGGGTCCTCGCGGGTGGTTCGGACCCCCATGCGAACAGATATCTGCGTCCAATTCAAGGGTACGGTTGTCGGTGTACTTTAATGCACGCTCCGGGGCGGAATTCTGGCCACGGAACGGAATTCCGCGAAACAAGAGCCCTATGGACCAGATCGGAGTGTCGATTCCGAATTGTGGTCACATTAGCGATTCCGATGCCCGGGCAGAAAGTTATGCACAGTTCTTTGGCTGAAGGGGTGGGAATAAACTAGAGGGGTAACTATATCGGCGATGTTCGAGCACCCATATCAATGACCTCGGGAGGAGCTCTCGCAAAGAGTTGAACACGACTTCGATCGCCGTGAAGGCCGGCTCCGTGCGTGGGCTCTGCCAGCGATTCGCGTAATCGAGGGAGTAGCTACTATTAGAAAACCTTGAAATCGAGGAGATCGTCTGCTAGAATCGCAATTTCGGAGTGCGAAACGAAGGTTTTTGGACCCCGAAACGACATTTTCTCCCCAAGCGATAAGGGGTTGTCGGGCGCCTCTGAGTGCTGATTCTGAATTGTGTCTTATAAGCAATTCGGATAACCGAGTAGAAAGTTATGCCGTTTGAGCGAAGAGGTGTCCGTATGCGATCGCATCGACGGCCCGCGACCACGCTCCCGGAGAGGAATTTTGCGCCAGACCGGAAATCTCCGAATGTGACCTTTTTACCGGCGAGTCGAAGTGCCGATTCCGAATTGGGGCCTCCCGGGTGGTTTCGACCTATAGCGTACAATATCTCTGCGTCCGATCAAAGGGTACGGCTGTCGGTGTACTATAACGCACGCTCCGGGCAGAATTTCAGCCTCGGAACGGAATTCCGCAAAACCAGCCCTATCGACCGTCTCGGAGTGCCGATTCCGATTGTGGTCACATTAGCGATTCCGATGCCCGGACGGAAAGTTATGAACATTTCTTTGGCTGAAGGGGTGGGAATAAACTAGAGGGGTGACTATATCGACGATGTTCGAGCACCCATATCAACGACTCGGGAGGAGATCTCGCAAGAGTTGAACCCGACCTCCGATCACCGTGCCAGGTCGGCTCCGTGTGGTGTTGCGTTCCCAGCGATTCGCATAATCGAGGGAGTCGCTACTATTAGAAACCTTGAAATCGGGGAGATCGTCGGCTAGAATCGAATTTTGGAGTGATAAACGAAGTTTTTGGACCCCGAAATGACATCTATCGCCCTATGCTACAAGGCGACGTTAGGTGTCTCTGATTGCCTATTCCGAATTGTGGTCTTGTAGCAATCTGATAACCGATAGAAAGTTATGCCCGTTTGAGCGAAGAGGTTCCTTATGCGATCAGTTCTTTGGCTGAAGGGGGGGAAATAACTAGAGGGTGTGACTATATCGGCGATGTTCGAGCACCCACATCAACGACCTCGGGAGGAGATATCGCGAAGAGTTGAACACGACTTCCGATCACCGTGACAGGTCGGCTCCGTGTGTGGTCTCCGCTAGCGATTCGCGTAATCGAGGGAGTCGCTACTATTAGAAAACCTTGAAATCGAGGAGATCGTCTGCTAGAATCCAATTTCGGAGTGTGAAACGAAGGTTTTTGAACCCGAAACGACGTCTTTTCGCCACAGGCAATAAAGGGACGTCGGGCGTCTCTGAGTGCCGATTCCGAATTGTGGTCTTATAAGCAATTCGATAACTGAGTAAAATTTATACCCGTTTGAGCGAAGAGGTGTCCGTATGCGATCGCATCGACGGCCCGCGACCACGCTCCCGGAGAGGAATTTTGCGCCGGACCAAAATCTCCGAATGCGACTTTTTACCGACCGGGTCGAAGTGCCGATTCCGAATTGGGGTCTCGCGGGTGGTTCCGACCCCGGGCGAACAGATATCTGCGTCTGATCGAAGGGTACAGTTATCGGTGTACTATAACGCACGCCCCGGGGCGGAATTTCGGCCCGAAACGGAATCCGGGAAACCAGCGTCCTATCGACCGTCTTGGAGTGCCGATTCCGAATTGTGGTCACATTAGCAATTTCGATGCCCGGGCTGAAAGTTATGCACAATTCTTTGGCTCAAGGGGTGGGAATAAACTAGAGGGGGTATTTATATCGGCGATGTTCGAGCACCCATATTAACGACCTCAGGAGAGCTCTCGCGAAGAGTTGAACACGACTTCTGATCGCCATGACAGGCCGGCTCCGTGCGTGGGCTCCGCCAGCGATTGGCGTAATCGATGGAGTCGCTACTATATAGAAAACCTTGAAATCGGGGAGATCGTCTGCTAGATCGCAATTTCGGGTGCGAAACCAAGGTTTTTGGACACCGAAACGACGTCTTATCGCCGTAGGCCATAAGGGGACGTCGGGCGTCTCTGAGTGCCGATTCCGAGTTGTGGGTCTTATAAGCAATTCTGATAACTGAGTAGAAAGTGTCCGTCGAGCGAAGAGGTGTCGTATGCGATCGCATCGACGGCCCGCGACCACGCTCCCGGAGAGGAATTTTGCGCCGGACGGAAATCTCCGAATGCAACCTTTTACCGACCGGGTCGAAGTCCCGATTCCGAATTGGGCCTCGCTGGTGGTTCCGACCCCCGGGCGAACAGATATCTGCGTCCGATAGAAGGGTACGGTTGTCGGTGTACTATAACGCACGCTCCGGGGCGGAATTTCGGCCCCGGAACGGAATTCCGCGAAACCAGCGCCCTATCGCCCGTCTCGGAGTGCCGATTCCGAATTGTGGTCACATTAGCGATTCCGATGCCCGGGCGGAGGTTACGCACAGTTCTTTGGCTGAAGTGGTGGGAATAGGCTAGAGTGGGTGACTATATCGGCGATGTTCGAGCACCCATATCAACAGACCTCGGGAGGAGCTCTCGTGAAGAGTTGAACATGACCTCCAATTGCCGTGACTCCGGCTCGTGTGTGAGCTCCGCCAGCGATTCGCGTAATCGAGAGAGTCGCTACTATTAGAAAACCTTGAAATCGGGAGATCGTCGGCTAGAATCGCAATTTCGGAGTGCGAAACGACGGTTTTTGGACCCCGAAACGACGTCTTATCGCCTAGGCGATAAGGGGCGTCGGGCTCTGAGTGTCGATTCCGAATTGTGGTCTTACAAGCAATTCCGATATCCGAATAGAAATTATGTCCGTTTGAGCGAAGAGGTGTTCGTATGCGATCGCATCGATGGCCCGCGACCACGCTCCCGGAGAGGAATTTGCGCGGATCGGAAATCTCCGATGTGACCTTTTAACCGACGGGTCAAAGTGCTGATTCCGAATTGGGGCCTCGCGGGTGGTTACGACCCCGGGCGACAGATATCTGCGTCCGATCGAAGGGTACGGTTGTCGGTGTACTATAACGCACGCTCTGGGCGGAATTTCGGCTCCGAACGGAATTCCGCAAACCAGTGCCCTATCGACCGTCTCGGAGTGCCGATTCCGAATTGTGGTCACATTAGCGATTCCGATGCCCGGGCGGAAGGTTATGCACAGTTCTTGGCTGAAGGGGTGGGAATAGGCTAGAGTGGGTGACTATATCGGCGATGTTCGAGCACCCATATCAATGACCTCGGGAGGAGCTCTCGTGAAGAGTTGAAAACATGACCTCCGATCGCCGTGACAGGCTGGCTCCGTGTGTGAGCTCCGCCAGCGATTCGCGTGATCGACGGAGTCGCTACTATTAGAAAACCTTGAAATCGGGGAGATCGTCGGCTAGAATCGCAATTTCGGAGTGCGAAACGAAGGTTTTTGGACCCCTAAACGACGTCTTATCACCTTAGGCGATCAAGGGGCGTCGGGCGTCTCTGAGTGCCGATTCCGAATTGGGACTTATAAGATATTCCGATAACCGAGTAGAAAGTTATGCCTGTTTGAGCGAAGAGGTGTCCGTATGCGATCGCATCGACGGCCCGCGACCACGCCCCCGGAGAGGAATTTTGCGCCGGACCGGAAATCTCCGAATGCGACCTTTTACCGACCGGGTCGAAGTGCCGATTTCGAATTGGTGCCTCGGGTGGTTCCGACCCGCGGGCGAACAGATATCTGCAGTCCGATCGAAGGGTACGGTTGTCGGTTACTATAACGCACGCTCCGGCGTGGATTTCGGCCCCGGAACAGAATTCCGCGAAACCAGCGCCCTATCGACCGTCTCGGCAGTGTCGATTCCGATTGTGGTCACATTAGCGATTCCGATGCTCGGGCGGAAGGTTATGCACAGTTCTTTGGCTGAAGGGGTTGGGAATAAACTAGAGGGGATGACTATATCGCTATGTACAAGCGCCCAGATCAATGACCTCGGGAGGAGATCTCGCGAAGAGTTGAACACGACTTCCGATCGCCATGACAGGCGGCTCTATGTGTGGGCTCTGCCAGTGATTCGCGTAAACGAGGGAGTCGCTACTATTAGAAAACCTTGAAATCGCGATCGTCGGCTAGAATCGTAATTTCGGAGTGCGAAACGAAGATTTTGGACCCCGAAACGACGTTTTATCGCGCTAGGCAATAACAGGGTGTCGGGCGGCTCTGAGTGCCGATTCCCAAATTGTTGTATTATAAGCATTCCGATAACGAGTAGAAAGTTATGCCCGTTTGAGCAAGAGGTGTCCGTATGCGATCGCATCGACGGCCCCGACCACGCTCCGGAGAGGAATTTTGACGCCGGACCGGAATATCTGAATGCGACCTTTTACTGACCGGGTCGAAGTGCCGATTCCGAATTGGGGCCTCGCGGGTGGTTCCGACCCCCGGGTGAATAGATATCTGCGTCCGATCGAAGGGTACGGTTGTCGGTGTACTATAACGCACGCTCTGGGGCGGAATTTCGGCCCCCAAACGGAATTCCGCGAAACTAGCGCCCTATCGACCGTCTCGGAGTGCCGATTCCGAATTGTGGTCACATTAGCGATTCTGATGCCCGGGCGGAATGTTATGCACAGTTCTTTGGCGGAATGGGTGGGAATAAACTAGAGGGGGTGACTATATCGGCGATGTTTGAGCACCCATATCAACGACCGGAAGGAGATCTCGCGAAGATTGAACACGACTTCCGATCGCCGTGACAGGCCGGCTCCGTGTGTGGGCTCCGCCAGCGATTCGCATAATCGAGGGAGTCGTACTATTAGAAACCTTGAAATCGGGTAGATTGTCAGCTAGAATCGTAATTCAGAATGCGAAACGAGGTTTTGGACCCGAAATGACGTCTTATCGCCCATGGCGAGTGTAGGGGCATTGGGCGTCTCTGAGTGCGATTCCGAATTGTGGTCTATAAGCAATTCGATAACGAGTAGAAAGTTATGCCCGTTTGAGCGAAGAGGTGTCCGTATACGATCGCATCGACGGCCCGCGCCACGTCCGGGAGGGAATTTGCGCGGACCAGAAATCTCCGAATGCGACTGTTACCGAACGGGCGAAATGCGATTCCAAATTGGGGCCTCGCGGGTGGTCTGATCCCCGGGCGAACAGATATCTGCGTCCGTCGAAGGGTACGGTTGTCGGTGTACTATAACGCACGCTCCGGGCTGGAATTTGCCCCGAAACAGAATTCCGCGAAAACCAGCGCCTTATCGACCGTCTCGGAGGCGATTCTGAATTGTAGTCACATTAACGATTCGATGTCGGGCGGAAAGTTATGCACAGTTCTTTTGCTGAAGGGGTGGGAAATAAACTAGAGGGGGGTGACTATATCGGCGATGTTCGAGCACCCATATCAACGACCTCGGGAGGAGATCTCGCGAAGAGTTGAACATGACTTCGATCGCCTTGACAGGCCGGCTCGTGTGTGGGCTCCGCCAGCGATTCGCATAATCGAGGGAGTCGCTACTATTAGAAAACTTGAAATGGGGAGATCGTCGGCTTAGAATCATAATTTCCAGAGTGCGAAACGAAGGATTTTGGACCCCGAAAACGATTGTTATCGCCCTAGGCAATGAGCTGGTGTCGGGTGTCTCTGAGTGCCGATTCCGAATTGTGGTCTTATAAGCAATTCCGATAAATAGAGTAGAAAGTTATGCCCATTTGAGCGAAGAGGTGTCCGTGTGTGATCGCATCGAGGGCCGCGACCACGCTCCTAGAGAGGAGGAAATCTCCGAATGCGACCTTTTACGACCGGTCGAAGTGCCGATTCCGAATTTGGGCCTCGCGGGTGGTTCCGACCCGGGGCGAACAGATATCTGCGTCCGATCGACGGGTACGATTGTCGGTGTACTATAACGCAACGCTCGGGGCGGAATTTCGGCCCCGGAACAGAATTCCGCGAAACCAGCTCCCTAAGACCGTCTCGGAGTGTGCGATTCTGAATTGGGGTCACATTAGTCCTGTAGGTTTTATAGATGTGATGATAGAATTTTCATCTGTATTTGGACCAATTCATTGTGGTCTTTATTGATGATATTTGATTTATTCAGGATCTGTAGAGGAGCATGCAGCTCGTTTGAGGTTAACTTGCAGTTGTTAAGGGATAATCAGTTGTTTGCCAAATTGAGTAAGTGTGAATTTGGGTTGAAAGAAATTCAATTTCTGGGTCATGTCATCTCAGCTAGAGGAGTGGCAGTGGACCGAGTAAAGTGGAAGTAGTAATGAAATGGGAAGTGCATAAGACAATTACTGAGATTAGAAGTTTTCTGGGATTAGCAGGTATATAGAGCGCTTCATACAAGATTTTTCCAAAATTGCGGCACCTATGACCAAGTTGACCAGAGAAGGTGTGCATTTGTGTGGTCGGGAATGTTAGAAAAGTTTTATGAAATTGAAGAAAAGACTTAGAACAGCACCATATTGACATTACAGGCAGGATGTGTGGTTTTGTGGTAATACAGATGCTTCAAGAAGAGGACTTGGCACAGTACTTATGCCGCATGGTAAAGTGAAGCTTATGCGTCTTGGCAATTAAGCGGGCAGAAGAGAATATCCCACTCATGATTGGAATTGGCGGCAGTTGTGTTTGCCTTGAAAATGTGGGGCATTATCTGTGTATGGCGAGAGATTTGAGATCTTTACAGATGTAAAAGCTTGAAGTATATATTCGCAGAAAGATTAAATCTTCGTCAGGTAGATGGATGGAATATTAAAAGATTATGATTTTAGTTTGGCTTACCATCGGGTAGGCCAATGTTGTGTCTAATGCTTTGAGCAGAAAGGGCATATATAAATTTGATGGTGATCAAAGATGGAAGCTGTATGAAGAAATAGTAGAGAATTCCTTATATGTGCCCAATAGTCAGCGACGGGCAGTACTAGCTGCTAGTGCTGTAGAGCCATCCTGTATTGGCAGATTGTTGAGGCTTAGAGAGCAGATGTAAGTTTAGCTGAGATTGTAAAATGGAAGAAGTTCATTGATGATAATGTGTGATAGGCTTAGAGGCAGGTTTATTGTACACCTGAAAGAGAGGAAAAGCAGCGAGTGTTGAGGAGGCCCATAAATCCAGGTACACATCCATCTAGGTATACTAAATGTACCACGATTTGAGGAAGCATTTCTGGGGCTCATATGAAAAGGAAATAGCAGATTTGTTGCAAGGTGTGCTATCTGTCAACAGATTAAAGCGAACATCAGAAGCCTGGAGGTCTATTGCAACCATTACCCATTCCACAGTGGAAATGGGATGATATTGCCATGGACTTTGTGGCAGGTTTACCAAGAACAGCTTCGGGACATAAGGAATTTGGGTGTTTGTTGACAGATGACCAAGGTGTGCAGATTAGTGGCAGTAAGTATGTCTTGGAAGTAGATAGATTAGCAAAAGTTTATGTTGATAGAATTATCCACTGCATGGTATCCCGAAGACTATCGTGTCTGACAGAGATCCAAGATTTACTTCTGGTTTCTGGAGACGTCTGCAGAAGGTAATTGGCATGAGCTGAGATATAGCTCTGCTTATCATCCCAGACAGATGGTCAAACAGAAGAGAGGACTATTCAGACGATTGAAGACATGTTGTGAGCTTTTGTTTAGTTTGGGGAGGTAATTGGGAGCATCATTTGGGAATGGTTGAGTTTGCCTATAATAATAGTTATCATACAATCTTGGATGGCACCGTATGAAGCTTTATATGTAAGGCCATGTAGAACCCCATTGAACTGGCATGAAGTGGGAGAAAGGCAGTTAGTAGGTCTTGAATTGATTCAGCAAACCACAGATGTAGTAAAGCTTATTAAGGAAAAAATTGCAGGCAGCTCAAAGCAGGCAAAAGAGTTATGCAGATAACGGAGTAGACCACTTCAGTTGAAGTGTGAGATTTGTTTTCTTGAGAGTTTCCCCAAGTAAAGGTATTATGAGATTTGCAAGACTGGAAAATTGAGCCAAGGTATGTGGGACCTTTCCAGGTGATTGAAAGAATTCGGGGAAACAGCTTTTAGGCTGGATTTGCCAGCAGATTTTGCGGATGTCCATGATATTTCATGTTCTATGTTAACAAAGTGTATTGAAGATCCAGCTCAGATAATTAGTTACATGGTGGTGACCTAAGGCGGATATGACCATGCCAGAGTATCCGGTGCAGATCATGATCGAAAGACAAAGAAGCTGCGGAATAAAGAAATTGAGCTAGTTAGAGTAAGATGGGAAAATAGATTGGGTGGTGAGGATACTGGGAATTAACAGAGGAGATGGCTAAGGGGTACCCTATCTGTTTGAATAAGGTTTTGTATTTCTTTTAGATGATAGTACTTGTAAAATGTGCATATTTAAATTGTTTATGTTTGAGTTGTGTATGAATTCGAGGTCGAAATTTTCTTTTTAGATGATAGTAATGTAACGTCGACACATTTTCGGATCCTTGGATCTTCGTTTAGTGTTGTGGAGGTCATACGTTGACATTATGGTTCGTGAATGCTGTGCGGCGCGTGTGTATGGGCTTATCGGGCGTTAGTGCAGGTTGTAGCACCCTCGGTTTTCATCCTGTCATCGAGACAGGAGGGGCTGTCACGTTTTGAACACGACAGAGCGCTGCGTCGCGTTCATGTGACCGCCTCTAGCGCTGGACGTGTGCATGTGCGCCACGTGGCGGGCATTGAGGGCGTTAGTTTGGGAAGGCGACACCTAGTGCGTCGCGTTCAGATGGCGACGCAATGATGCGTCGAGTTCGAACCGCAGCAGGTTTTTAAAGAACCCCAGCCGGCAGAACTCTCACACAGTTCTGCCGCCGGGGGGGGGGAGGAGCTGTTTAGGGGTTTCGGGCGATTTCGGGTGGAGAACTCGGTTTTCAGAGAGGTTTCGCTGTAAGAAGCTCGTGTGGAGCGTGAGGATCTCTGGGGAAGCATCATACCGCGCGTTCTTCACAAAGGAGGTGAATTCTCCCGTTATAGGGCCAATATCGGGGGAATCATAGGGATCGATCAGTTTAATGCTTTATTCATGCTAAATACCATGCTAGGTTTTCATTAAAGCATGTAAATGACGAATTAAGGGTGGTTTGCATGAATTTGGGGTGTTTGGAAGGAGAGAAACTGGATTAGGGTCTCCCCTGCTAAAGGCGGACAGGGGGTGCTGTCGCGATCAAGAAGGCGACGGGTCGACCCGTCGCGTTTATGTCCTAGGCGACATGTCGGGCTGACGCCTTCTGAAGGCGGACCAAGGGCCTATCGCGACCACAGTCGGGGTTGTGTGTGTGCATGGTTACGTGATGTGATTATCCGATTATGTGGTTTGATGTGCTATTGATATCGAGTGGTGCATGGCACTAGTGGTGCACTGAGTGCACGTGGTTTCTGAGACTAGCGTACTGGGTACGCAGTGGCTGTTTTCTTTACGTGTTTATGTGGTGTTCACGTGTGGTGAATACTAGTGCACACGGTTTATGTGAGTCTTCACGTGGTTTTGGGTGACGTGCACGTGGTTTTATGTACGTGGCGAGTAGTACGACGCCTACCATGGTTACTCTCCAGTTGGGTGCCCAGGTTCTCTGTGAGCCAGGATGTTAGCTCGGGGCTTTTTCCCAGTACTTGTGCTGTACCGTCGCGGTCTGTCGTCTAACTTGGACCCCCTCACTCTGTGTTTGAGTTGTACGTCCGGGAGGGAAAGACAACAATGGGACAGTGACTGCCGTACTTGTCTTTTGGTCACTTGTAGCGAGCTCGTTGTTGGGTGGTACGGACCCAGTAGTCGAGAATGGTCCCAGCTAGTCCTTTTCCAGTGCCCACTATAGAGGGCCTAGGCCAGGGTCTCCAGAGGTGTCAGGCATGGGCCTGCGACCGTGTGGTCCGCAGGTGGTGGTGTTTAGTTGGTCTCCACAGTTGCTTGACATTTTCACGTGGAGCGGCAGCTGGACCTTCCGTCCGTGGCTGCGAGACTGAGAGGTAGACCTGTGTTAGCTTGTCCGAGTCAGTCTCTGGTGTGTCGCGAACCAGTTCACGTGGCTCGTGTGTGGCGGTCTCTACTTTAGCTCGTACACTTGTTTGGGTTTGCCATTTATTTAATATAGTTGTTTTATGTAGTCGGCAAACGGTGAGTATATTTACAGCTTTAATATCCTGCTTACTATTCTATAAAATGTTAGTAGAGTTTATGCTTTTCGTACCTGTGTTGGGTTTGCTTGGTGTTGGGGGAGTTCCCACTGAGCCAGTGACTAGAGAGGCTCACCCCTACCCCCACAGGTGAAGGCGAGGAGGACGTTTCCCGGCCGTCGTCCTGTTTGGAGTCGCGTCGTAGCGGTGCAGGGTCAGCACCTCCAGCAGTGTACTGTAGCTAGTTGGTACTTTCTTCAGTTGTACCTTGGGGTATGCCCCAGGCTCTTGTACTTTCCTTTAGTCTTGTGAAAAATATGGCTATGTAACTTGTGATATAAATATATAACAATGGTGTGTTCCTTTGTGTTTTACACGGACTGTGGTGTGGTATCCCTGCGAGGCTTCGGCCCGTTGCTGGGGAGACAGACTGGATCAAGTACGTTATCAGTTTTAACGGGCTTGGACGAGGTGTTTCGTCACACGGAAAACTCTGAATGCGACCTTTTACTGACTGGGCGAAGTGCCGATTCTGAATTGGAGCCTCGCGGGTGGTTCCGTCCCAGGCGAATAGATATCTGCATCGATCGAAGGGTACGGTTGTCGGTGTACTAACGCATGCTCGGGGCGGAATTTTGGCACCGGAACAAGTTTCGCGAAACCAGCGCCCTATCGACCGTCTCGGAGTGCCGATTCCGAATTGTGGTCACATTAGCGATTCCGATGCCCGGGCGGAAAGTTATGCACAGTTCTTTGGCTGAAGGGGTGGGAATAAACTAGAGGGGGTGACTATATCGGCGATGTTCGAGCACCCATATCAACGACCTCGGGAGGAGATCTCTCGAAGAGTTGAACACGACTTCTGATCGCCGTGATAGGCCGGCTCCGTGTGTGGGCTCCGCCAGTGATTCGCGTATCGAGGGAGTTGCTACTATTAGAAACCTTGAAATCGGGGAGATCGTCGGCTAGAATCGCAATTTTAGAGAGAAAAAATGTAGGTTTTTAGACCGCGAAACGACGTCTTACCCCTAGCTCTAAGCGGCATCGGGCGTCTTTGAGTGCAGATTCTGAATTGTGGTCTTATAAGCAATTCGATAACCGAGTAGAAAGTTATGCCCGTTTGAGTGAAGAGGTGTCCGTTATGCGATCGCATCGACGGCCCGCGACCACGATCCCGGAGAGGAATTTTACGCCAAATCGAAAATCTCCGAATGCGACTTTTACAGACTGGGTCGAAGTGCCGATTCCGAATTGGGGCCTCGCGGGTGGTTCCGACCCCCGGTGAACAGATATTTGCGTCCGATCGAAGGGACGAGTGTCAGTGTACGTACTATAACGCACGCTCCGGGGTAGACTTTCGTCCCCATAACGAAATTCCGCGAAACCAGCGCCCTATCGACCATCTCAGAGTGCCGATTCTGAATTGTGGTCACATTAGCGATTCCGTTGCCCGGGCGGAATGTTATGCACAGTTCTTTGGCTGAAGGGGTGGGAATACAGAGGGGGTGACTATATCGGCGATGTTCGAGCACCCATATCAACGACCTCAGGAGGAGATCTTGCGAAGAGTTGAATACGACTTCGATCACCGTGACAGGCCGGCTCCATGTGTGGGCTCCGCCAGCGATTCGCGTAATCGAGGGAGTCGCTACTATTAGAAAACCTTAAAATCGGGGAGATCGTCGGCTAGAATCGCAATTTTGGAGTGCGAAACGAAGGTTTTTTGGCCCGAAACGACGTCTTATCGCGCTAGACAATGAGGGGCGTCGGGCGTCTTTGAGTGCCGATTCTGAATTGTGGTCTTATAAGCAATTCCGAAAACGAGTAGAAAGTTATGCCCATTTGAGCGAAGAGGTGTCCGTATGCGATCGCATCGACGGCCCGCAACCACGCTCCCGGAGAGGAAATTTGCGTCGGACCGGAAATCTCCGAATGCGACCTTTTACCGACCGGGTCGAAGTGCCGATTCTGAATTGGGGCCTCCCGGGTGGTTCCGACCCCTGGGCGAACATATATCTGCGTCCGATCGAAGGGCACGGTTGTCGGTGTACGTACTATAACGCACGCTCCGGAGCGGAATTTCAGCCCCGGAACAGAATTATGCGAAACCAACGCCCTATCGATTGTCTCTGAGTGCCGATTCCGAATTGTGGTCACATTAGCGATTCCGATGCCCGGGTGGAAAGTTATGCACAGTTCTTTGTCTGAAGGGGTGGGAATAAATAGTGGGGGGTGACTATATCGGCGATGTTCGAGCACCCATATCAATGACCTGGGAGGAGATCTCGTGAAGAGTTGAACACGACTTCCGATCGTCGTGATACGTCTGGCTCTGTGTGTGGGCTCCGCCAGCGATTCGCGTAATCGAGGGAGTCGCTACTATTAGAAAACCTTAAAATCGGGGAGATCGTCGGCTAGAATCGTAATTTCGGAGTGCAAAATGAAGGTTTTTAGACCCCGAAAAGACGTCTTATCACCCTAGAAAATGACGGGGCGTCGGGCATCTCTGAGTGCTGATTCCGAATTGTGGTCTTAAAGAAATTCTGATAACCGAGTAGAAAGTTATGCCCGTTTGAGCGAAGAGGTGTCCGTATGCGATCGCATCGACGGGCCGCGACCACGCTCTCGGAGAGGAAATTTACGCCGGACCAGAAATCTCCGAATGCGACCTTTTACCGACCGGGTCGAAGTGCCGATTCTGAATTGGGGTCTCGCGGGTGGTTTCGAACCCCGGGCGAACAGATATCTACGTCTGATCGAAGAGTACGGTTGTCGATGTACTATAACGCATGCTCCGGGGCGGAATTTCGGCCCCAGAACGGAATTCCGCAAAACCAACGCCCTATCGACCGTCTTAGAGTGCCGATTCCAATTATGGTCACATTAGTGATTCCGATGCCTGGACGGAAAGTTATGCACAGTTCTTTGGCTGATGGGGTAGGAATAAACTACAGGGGGTGACTATATCGGCGATGTTCGAGCACCATATCAACGACCTCCGGAGGAGATCTCACGAAGAGTTGAACACGACTTCCGATTTCCTGACAGGCTGGCTCTGTGTGTGGGCTCCGCCAGTGATTCGCGTATCGAGGGAGTCGTTACTGTTAGAAAACCTTCAAATCGGGGAGATCATCGGCTAGAATCACAATTTTGGAGTGCGAAACGAAGGTTTTTGGACCCCGAATGACGTCTTATCGCCCTAGGCAATGAGGGGGCGTCAGGCGTCTCTGAGTGCCGATTCTGAATTGTGGTCTTATAGCAATTCCAATAACCGAGTAGAAAGTTATGCCCGTTTGAGCGAAGAGGTGTCCGTATGCGATCGCATCGACGGCCCGCGACCACGCTCCCGGAGAGGAAATTTGCGCTGGACCGAAATCTCCGAATGCGACCTTTTACGACCGGGTCGAAGTGCCATTTCCGAATTGGGCCTCCTGGGTGGTTACGAACCCGAAGGGCACGGTTGTCGAATTACGTACTATAACGTACGCTCCGGGGCGGAATTTCGGCCCCGAACAGAATTCCGCGAAACCATCGCCCTATCGACCGTCTCGGAGTGCTGATTCCGAATTGTGGTCACATTAGCGATTTTGATGCCCGGGCGGAAAGTTATGCACAGTTCTTTGGTGAATGGTGGGAATAAACTAGAGGGGGTGACTATATCGGCGATGTTCGAGCACCCATATCAACGACCTCGGGATGAGATCTCGTGAAGAGTTGAACACGACTTCCGATTACCATGACGGGCCGGCTCCTTGTGTGGGCTCCGCCAGTGATTCACGTAATCGAGGAGTCACTACTATTAGAAAACCTTGAAATCGGGGAGATCGTCGGCTAGAATCGCAATTTCAGAGTGCGAAACGAAGGTTTTTGGACCCCGAAACGACGTCTTATCACCCTAGGCAAAGAAGGGGCGTCGGGCGTCTCTGAGTGTCGATTCTGAATTGTGGTCTTATAAGCAATTCCGATAAACGAGTAGAAAGTTATGCCCGTTTGAGCGAAGAGGTGTCCGTATGCTATCGCATCGACGGCCCGCGACCACGCTCACGGAGCGGAAATTTGCGCTGGACCGGAAATCTCCGAATTCGACCTTTTATCGACGGGTCGAAGTGTCGATTCCGAATTGGGGCCTCGCGGGTGGTTCCGACCCTCGGGCGAACAGATATCTGCATCCGATCGAAGGGTACGGTTGTCGGTGTACTATAACGCACGCTCCGGGGCGGAATTTCGGCCCGGAACAGAATTCCGCGAAACCAGCGCCCGATCGACCGTGTCGGAGTGCAGATTCTGAATTGTGGTCACCTTAGAGATTCTGATGCCTGGGCGGAAATTTTGTACAGTTCTTTGGCTGAAGGGGTGGGATGAACTAGAGGGTGTGACTATATCGGCGATGTTCGAGCACCCACATCAATGACCTCGGGAGGAGATCTCGGGAAGAGTTGAACACGACTTCCGATCGCTGTGACAGGCCAGCTCCGTGTGTGGGCTCCGCCAGCGATTCGTGTAATCAAGGAGTCGCTACTATTAGAAAACTTTGAAATCGGGGAGATCGTCGGCTAGAATAGCAATTTTGGAGTGCGAAACGAAGGTTTTTGGACCCCGAAACGACGTCTTATCGCCATAGGCGATAAGGGGGCGTCAGGCGTCTCTGAGTGCTGATTCCGAATTGTGGTCTTAAAGGCAATTCCGATAACCGAGTAGAACGTTATGCCCGTTTGAGCGAAGAGGTGTTCGTATGCGATCGCATCGACGGCCCGCGACCACGCTCCCAGAGAGGAATTTTGCGCCAGACCGGAAATCTCCGAATACGACCTTTTACCGACCAGGTCGAAGTGCTGATTCTGAATTGGGGCCTCCTGGGTGGTTCTGACCCCCGGGCGAACAGAAACTGTTTCCGATCAAAGGGTACGGTTGTCGGTGTACTATAACGCACGCTCCGGGGCGGAATTTCGGCCCCAGAACGGAATTCCGCGAAACCAGCGCCCTATCGACCGTCTCGGAGTGCCGATTCTGAATTGTGGTCACTTTAGCGATTTCGATGCCTGGGCGGAAGGTTACGCACAGTTCTTTGGCTGAAGGCGTGGGAATAGGCTAAAGGGTGTGACTATATCGGCGATGTTCGAGCACCCATATCAACGACCTCGGGAGGAGCTCTCGTGAAGAGTTTAACATGACCTCCGATCGCCATGATAGGCCGGCTCCGTGTCTGGGCTCCACCAGCGATTCGCGTAATCGAGGGAGTCGCTACTATTACAAAATCTTGAAATCGGGGAGATCGTCGGCTAGAATCGTAATTTCGGAGTGCGAAACGAAGGTTTTTAGACCCCGAAACGACGTCTTATCACCCTAGGCAATAAGGGGGCGTCAGGCGTCTCTGAGTGCTGATTCCGAATTATGGTCTTATAAAAATTTCGATAACTGAGTAGAAAGTTATGACCGTTTGAGCGAAGAGGTGTCCGTATGCGATCGCATCGACGGCCCGCGACCACGCTCCTGGAGAGGAATTGTGTGCCGGACCGGAAATCTCCGAATGCGGCCTTTTACTGACGGGTGGAAGTGCCGATTCCGAATTGGGGCCTCGCGGGTGGTTCCGACCCCCGGGCGAACAGATATCTGCGTCCGATCGAAGGGTACGGTTATCGGTGTTCTATAACGCACGCCCCGGGCAGAATTTCGGCCCCGAAACAGAATTCCGAGAAACTAGCGCCCTATCGACCGTCTCGGAGTGCCGATTCCGAATTGTGGTCACATTAGCGATTCCGATGCCCGGGCGGAAAGTTATGTACAATTCTTTGGCTGAAGGGGTGGGAATAAACTAGAGGGGTAACTATATCGGCGATGTTTGAGCCCCATATCAATGACCTCAAGAGGAGCTCTCGCGAAGAGTTGAACACGACTTCTGATCACCGTGACAGGCCGGCTCCGTGCGTGGGCTCCGCCAGCGATTGGCGTAATCGGGGTGTCGCTACTATTAGAAAACCTTGAAATCGGGGAGATCGTATGCTAGAATCGCAATTTCGGAGTGCGAAACGAAGGTTTTTGGACCCCGAAATGACATCTTATCGCCTAGGCGATAAGGGGACGTCGAGCGTCTCTGAGTGTCGATTCCGAATTGTGTCTTATAAGCAATTCCGATAACCGGGTTGAAAGTTATGCCCGTTTGAGCGAAGAGGTGTCCGTATGCAGGGTTGTATATACTTTAATCTTCCTTTCATAAGCCTTTCATACCACCCATGCAGAGGAATTTCTTCTTCTTCCCTTCTCTTTCTTTCTGACTGTTTACTGGAAAACAACACTAGTGTTGACACTACCCCTGGATTGTGTCGACACTACTCCTGAACTGTTCTGACTGTTTGCTGGAAACCATCACTAGTGTCGACACTACCCCTGGACTGTGTCGACACTACTCCTGAACTGTTCTGACTGTTTGCTGGAAACCAGAACTAGTGTCGACACACTCCTGGACTGTGTCGACACCACAGCTTCCTTTGTTTTGACTGTTTGCTGGAAACCAGCACTAGTGTTGACACTACCCCTGGACTGTATCGACATTACTCCTGGACTGTATCAACACTACAGTGAACTGTGTTGACACCACAGTGACTTGTGTTGGTATAGCAGTAATTTGTCTATCTAGTAGTGTCAACTTGTCTCCAGTACAACGTGTATCAATGTGAGGGATCATTCTTTTAGCCATGAATTATTCCTAAATATCCCAAGTTTGCTTGTTCCTTCATGGCTACAACCTTTTGGAACCATTGGTATTAATCTTTAAACCTTTGTTTCATGTAAAATCTTGAATACCTATATAACCCAATTGAACCATTACAAGAGTAAGTGTGTTATGATGACAAAGTTGTGGGTCTTTAGATTCAATAAGAAATTATGCCTGGGCAAATAAGGGCTGGTTCAGTCATGGGGAGAGCACCCGAATTCGTCAGTGGCCGCGCGGGGGCGTTGAGAACAACTGGATGTTGGCATACATCATTTCATGCTTGATTGGTCATCATATCATACATATGTGTGTGAATGGGTATCTGAACCAGAACTTAAGTGTTATCTTGAATGCGTGATTATGCTTCTTCATTTCCATTATTCTACATGTATTAATCAGTGGACACGTTTGTGCCTCCATTTCATACTCAACATTAGTAATGTTCAGATTCTTGTCCTGTGATTATATACTTGAGTCCTTTTGTTTAAAGGAATTGAATTCTACTGAGCTATTTAGCTCATTCCTCCTACCTTTTTCAGGTGATCAAGATGGGAATGAAGTCTAAGGGGGATATATGTGTGCTGAGTGGACTACCCGTCGTCCAGCGAGTCGTTATCTTTTATTTCTCTTATAGTTAGTTGGAATGTAATAATGTACAGTTTACTTTTATCTGCTCCTCATTTAGACTTGAGTGAGGAATATCATGTAAAAAGCTTCCGCGAAGAGAGTTGTGTATGAATAAACTTTTGTGTAAATTCCCGTGCTCAATATCTGTCGGTTTCAGTAAATAGATTTTTACTAGGACGTGACAGATCTCGCGAAGAGTTGAACATGACTTTCGATCGCCGTGACAGGTCGGCTCCGTGCGCGGGCTCCGCCAGCGATTCGCGTAATCGAGTGAGTCGCTATTATTAAAAAAACCTTGAAATCGGGAAGATCGTCTGCTAGAATCGTAATTTCAGAGTGCGAAACGAAGGTTTTTGGACCCCGAAACGACGTCTTATCGCCATAGGCGATAAGGGGGGAATTGGGAGTCTCTCAGTGCTGATTCCGAATTGTGGTCTTATAAGCAATTCCGATAACCGACTAGAAAGTTATGCCCGTTTGAGCGAAGAGGTGTACGTATGCGATCGCATCGAAGGCCTGCGACCACACTCCCAGAGAGGAATTATTCGCCGGACCGGAAATCCCCGAATGTGACCTTTTACCGACGGGTCGAAGTGCCGATTCCGAATTGGGGCCTCGCGGGTGGTTCCGACCCCCAGGCGAACGGATATTTGCGTCCGATCGAAGGATACGGTTGTCGGTGTACTATAACGCACGCTCCGGGGAGGAATTTCGGCCCCGAAACAGAATTCCGCGTAACCAGCGCCCTATCGACCGTCTCGGAGTGTCGATTCCGAATTGTGGTCACATTAGCGATTCCGATGCCCGGGCGGAAGGTTATGCACAGTTCTTTGGCTGAAGGGGTGGGAATAAGCTAGAGAGGGTGACTATATCGACGATGTTTGAGCACCCATATCAACGACCTCGGGAGGAGCTCTTGCGAAGAGTTGAATAGGACCTCCGATCGCCGTGACAGGCTGGCCCCGTGTGTGGGACCCGCCAGCGATTCGTATAATCGAGGGAGTCGCTACTATTAGAAACCTTGAAATCGGGGAGATCGTCGGCTAGAATCACAATTTCGGGGTGCGAAACGAAGGTTTTTGGACCCCGAAACGACGTCGTATCACCCTACGCAATAAGGGGGCGTCGGGCGTCTCTGAGTGCCGATTCCAAATTGTGGTCTTATAAGCAATTCCGATAACCGAGTAGAGAGTTATGCTCGTTTGAGCGAAGAGGTGTCCGTATGCGATCGCATCGACGGCCCGCGACCACGCTCCCGAAAAGGAATTTTGTGTCGGACCGGAAATCTCCGAATGCGATCTTTTACCGACCGGGTCGAAGTGCCGATTACGAATTGGGGCCTCGCGGGTGGTTCCGACCCCCGGGCGTACAGATATCTGCGTCGGATCGAAGGGTACGGCTGTCGGTGTACTATAACGCACGCTCCGGGGCAGAATTTCGGCCCCGAAACGGAATTCCGCGAAACCAGCACCCTGTCGACCGTCTCGGAGTGCCGATTCCGAATTGTGGTCACATTAGCGATTCCGATGCCCGGGCGGAAAGTTATGCACAGTTCTTGGCTGAAGGGGTGGGAATAAACTAGCGGGGTGACTATATCGGCGATGTTCGAGCACCCATATCAATGACCTCGGGAGGAGATCTCGGGAAGAGTTGAACATGACCTTCGATCGCCGTGACACGCCGGCTCCGTGTGTGGGCTCCGCCAGCGATTCGCGTAATCGAGGGAGTCACTACTATTAGAAAACCTTGAAATCGGGGAGATCGTCGGCTAGAATCACAATTTCGGAGTGCGAATCAAAGGTTTTTGGACCCCGAAATGATGTCTTATCGCCAAAGGCGATTAGGGGGCGTCGGGCGTCTCTGAGTGCCGATTTCGAATTGTGGTCTTATAAGCAATTCTGATAACCGAGTAGAAAGTTATGCCCGTTTGAGCGAAGAGGTGTCCGTAGGCGATCGCATCGACGGCCCGCGACCACGCTCCCCGAGAGAAATTTTATGCCGTATCGGAAATCTCCGAATGTGACCTTTTACCGACCGAGTCGAAGTGCCGATTCCGAATTGGGGCCTCGCGGGTGATTCTGACCCCCGGGCGTACAAATCTCTGCGTCCGATCGAAGGGTACGGCTGTCGGTGTACTATAACGCACGCCCCGGGGAGGAATTTCGGCCCCGTAACGGAATTCCGTGAAACCAGCGCCCTATCGACCGTCTCGGAGTGCCGATTCCGAATTGTGGTCACATTAGCTATTCCGATGCCCGGGCGGAAAGTTATGCACAGTTCTTGGCTGAAGGGGTGGGAATAAACTAGAGGGGTGACTATATCGACGAAGTTCGAGCACCCATATCAACGACCTCGGGAGGAGATCTCGCGAAGAGTTGAACACGACCTCCGATCGCCGTGACAGGTCGGCTCCGTGTGTGGGCTCCGCCAGCGATTCGCGTAATCGAAGGAGTCGCTACTATTAGAAAACCTTGAAATCGGGAAGATCGTCGACTAGAATCGCAATTTCGGAGTGCGAATCGAAGGTTTTTGGACCCCGAAACGACATCTTATCGCCTTTGGCGATAAATGGGCATCGGGAGTCTCTGAGTGCCGATTCCGAATTGTGGTCTTACTAGCAATTCCGATAACCGAGTAGATTGTTATGCCCATTTGAGCGAAGAGGTGTCCGTATACGATCGAATCGACGGCCCGCGACCACGCTCCCAGAGAGGAATTTTACGTCGGACCGGAAATCTCCAAATGCGACCTTTTATCGACCGGGTCGAAGTGCCGATTCCGAATTGGGGCCTCGCGGGTGGTTCCGACCCTCGGGCGTACACATATCTGCGTCCGATCGAAGGGTACGGTTGTCGGTGTACTATAACGCACGCTCCAGGGCGGAATTTCGGTCCCTGAACGGAATTCCGCGAAACCAGCACCCTATCAACCGTCTCGGAGTGTCGATTCCGAATTGTGGTCACATGAGTTATTTCGATGCCCGGGCGGAAAGTTATGCACAGTTCTTTGGCTGAAGGGGTGGGAATAAACTAGAGGGGGTGACTATATCGGCGATGTTCGAGCACCCATATCAACGACCTCTGGAGGAGATCTCGCAAAGAGTTGAACACGACCTCCGATCGCCGTGACAGGCAGGCTCCGTGTGTGGTCTCCGCCTGCGATTCGCGTAATCAAGGGAGTCGCTACTATTAGAAAACCCAGAAATCGGGGAGATCGTCGGCTTGAATCGTAATTTCGGAGCGCGAAACGAAGGTTTTTGGACCCCGAAACGACGTCTCTATGTGCCGATTCCAAATTGTGGTCTTATAAGTAATTCCAATAACCGAGTAGAAAGTTATGCCCATTTGAGCGAAGAGGTGTCTGTATGCGATCGCATCGACGACCCGCGACCACGCTCCCGGAGAGGAATTTTGCGTCAGACCGGAAATCTCTGAATGCGACCTTTTACTGACCGGGTCGAAGTGCCGATTTTGAATTGGGGCCTCGTGGGTGGTTCCGACCCCGGGTGTATAGATATCTACGTCCGATCGAAGGGTACGGCTGTCGGTGTGCTATAACGCACGCTCCGGGGCGGAATTTCGGCCCCGAAACGGAATACCACAAAACCAGCGACATAACGACCGTCTCGGAGTACCGATTCCGAATTGTGGTCACATTAGCGATTCCGATGCCCGGGCGGAAAGTTATGCTCAGTTCTTTGGCTGAAGGGGTGGGAATAAACTAGAGAGGGTGACTATATCGGCGATGTTCGAGCACCCATATCAACGACCTCGGGAGGAGATCTCACGAAGAGTTGAACACGACCTACGATCGCCGTGACAGGCCGGCTCCGTGTGTGGGCTCCTCCAGCGATTCACGTAATCGAGGGAGTCGCTACTATAAGAAAACCATGAAATCGGGGAGATCGTCGGCTAGAATCACAATTTAGGAGTGCGAAACAAAGGTTTTTGGACCCCGAAACGACGTCTTATCGCCGTAGGCAATAAGGGGGCATTGGGCGTCTCTGCGTGCCAATTCCGAATTGTGGTCTTATAAGCAATTCTGATAACCGAGTAGGGAGTTATGCCCGTTTGAGCGAAGAGGTGTCCGTATGCGATCGCATCGACGGCCTGCGACCACGCTCCCGGAGACGAATTTTGCGTCGGACCGGAAATCTCTGAATGCGACCTTTTACTGACTGGGTCGAAGTGCCGATTCCAAATTGGGGCCTCGCGGGTGGTTCCGACCCCCGGGCGTACAGATATCTGCATCCGATTTTCAGGGTACGGTTGTCGGTGTACTATAACGCACGCTCCGGGGCGGAATTTCGGCCCCGGAACGGAATTCCGCGAAACCAGCGACCTATCGAGCGTCTTGGAGTGCCGATTCCTTATTGTGGTCACATTAGCGATTCCGATGCCCGGGCGGAAAGGTATGCACAGTTCTTTGGCTGAAGGGGCGGGAATAAACCAGAGGGGGTGACTATATCGGCGATGATCGAGCACCCATATCAACGACCTCGGGAGGAGATCTCGCGAAGAGTTGAACATGACTTCCGATCGCCGTGACAGGACGGCTCCGTGTGTGGGCTCCGCCAGCAATTCGCGTAATCGACGGAGTCGTTACTATTAGAAAACCTTGAAATCGGGGAGATCGTCGGCTTGAATCGTAATTTTGGAGCGCGAAACGAAGGTTTTTGGACCCCGAAACAACGTCTCTGAGTGCCGATTCCAAATTGTGGTCTTATAAGTAATTCCGATAACCGAGTAGAAAGTTATGCCCGTTTGAGCGAAGAGGTGTCTGTATGCGATCGCATCGACGACCCGCGACCACGCTCCCGGAGAGGAATTTTGCGTCGGATCGAAAATCTCCGAATGCGACCTTTTACCGACTGGGTCGAAGTGCCGATTCCAAATTGGGGCCTCGCGGGTGGTTCCCACCTTTGGGCGTACAGATATATGCGTCCGATCGAAGGGTACAGTTGTCGGTGTACTATAACGCACGCTCCGGGGGGGAATTTCGGCCGCGGAACGGAATTCCGCAAAACCATCGTCCTATCGATCGTCTCGGAGTGCCGATTCTGAATTGTGGTCACATTAGCGATTCCGATGCCCGTACGGAAAGTTATGCTCAGTTCTTTGGCTGAAGGGGTGGGAATAAACTAGAGGGGGTGACTATATCGGCGATGTTCGAGCACCCATATCAACGACCTCAGGAGGAGATCTCGCGAAGAGTTGAACACGACCTACGATCGCCATGACAAGCTGGCTCCATGTGTGGGCTCCCCCAGCGATTCACGTAATCGAGGGAGTCACTACTATAAGAAAACCTTGAAATCGGGGAGATCGTCGGCTAGAATCACAATTTAGGAGTGCGAAACGAAGGTTTTTGGACCCCGAAATGATATTTTATCACCGTAGGCGATGAGGGGCTTCGGGCGTCTCTGAGTGCCGATTCCGAATTGTGGTCTTATAAGCAATTCCGAGAACCGAGTAGAGAGTTATGCCCGTTTGAGCGAAGAGGTGTCCGTATGCGATCGCATCGACGGACCGCGACCACACTCCCGGAGAGGAATTTTGCGTCGGACCGGAAATCTCTGAATGCGACCTTTTACCGACCAGGTCGAAGTGCCGATTCCGAATTGGGGCCTCGCGGGTGGTTCCAACCCCTGGGCGTAAAAATATCTGCGTCCGATCGAAGGGTACGGTTGGCGGTGTACTATAACGCACGCTCCGGGGTGGAATTTTGGCCCCAGAACGGAATTCCACGAAACCAGCGCCCTATCGACCGTCCCGGAGTGTCGATTCCGAATTGTGGTCACATTAGCGATTCCGATGCCCGGACGAAAAGTTGTGCACAGTTCTTTGGCCGAAGGGGTGGGAATAAACTAGAGGGGGTGACTATATCGGCGATGTTCGAGCACCCATATCAACGACCTCGAGAGGAGATCTGGCGAAGAGTTGAACACGACCTCCGATCGCCGTGACAGGCCGGCTCCGTGTGTGGGCTCCGCCAGCGATTCGCGTAATCGAGGGAGTCGATACTATTAGAAAACCTTGAGATTGAGGACATCGTCAGCTAGAATTGCAATTTCGGAGTGCGAAACGAAGGTTTTTGGACCCCGAAACGACATCTTATCGCCATGGGCGATAAGGGGGTGTCAGGCGTCTCTGAGTGCCGATTCCGAATTGTGGTCTTATAAGCAATTCCAATAACCGAGTACAGAGTTATGCCTGTTTGAGCGAAGAGGTGTCCGTATGCGATCACATCGACGGCCCGCGACCACGCTCCCGGAGTGGAATTTTCTGTCAGACCGGAAATCTCTGAATGCGACCTTTTATTGACCGGGTCGAAGTGCCGATTCCGAATTGGGGCCTCACGGGTGGTTCCGACCCCCGGGCGTATAGATATATGCGTCCGATCGAAGGGTACGGCTGTCGGTGTACTATAACGCACGCTCCGAGGCGGAATTTTGGCCCCGAAACGGATTACCACAAAACCAGCGACATATCGACCGTCTCGGAGTGCCGATTCCGAATTGTGGTCACATTAGCGATTCCGATGCCCGGGCGGAAAGTTATGCTCAGTTCTTTGGCTGAAGGGGTGGGAATAAACTAGAGAGGGTGACTATATCGGCGATGTACGAGCACCCATATCAACGACCTTGGGAGGAGATCTCACGAAGAGTTGAACACGACCTACGATCTCCGTGACAGGCCGGCTCCGTGTGTGGGCTCCTCCAGCGATTCACGTAATCGAGGGAGTCGCTACTATAAGAAAACCTTGAAATCGGGGAGATCGTCGGCTAGAATCACAATTTAGGAGTGCGAAACGAAGGTTTTTAGACCCCGAAACGATGTCTTATCGCCATAGGCGATAAGGGGGCATCGGGCGTCTCTGCGTGCCGATTCCGAATTGTGGTGTTATAAGCAATTCCGATAACCGTGTAGAGAGTTATGCCCGTTTGAGCGAAGAGGTGTCCGTATGCGATCGCATCGACGGCCCGCGACCACGCTCCCGGAGATGAATTTTGCGTCGGACCGGAAATCTCTGAATGCGACCTTTTACTGACTGGGTCGAAGTGCCGATTCCGAATTGGGGCCTCGCGGGTGGTTCTGACCCCCGGGTGTACAGATATCTGCGTCCGATTTTCAGGGTACGGTTGTCGGTGAACTATAACGCACGCTCTGGGGCGGAATTTCAGCCCCGGAACGGAATTCCGCGAAACCAGCGACCTATCGACCGTCTTGGAGTGCCGATTCCTTATTGTGGTCACATTAGCGATTCCGATGCCCGGGCGGAAAGGTATGCACAGTTCTTTGGCGGAAGGGGCGGGAATAAACTAGAGGGGGTGACTATATCGGCGATGATCGAGCACCCATATCAACGACCTCGGGAGGAGATCTCGCGAAGAGTTGAACATGACTTCCGATCGCCGTGACAGGACTGCTCCGTGTGTGGGCTCCGCCAGCAATTCGCGTAATCGAGGGAGTCGCTACTATTAGAAAACCTTGAAATCGGGGAGATCGTCGACTAGAGCCGTAATTTTCATAGTGCGAAATAAAGGTTTTTGGACCCCAAAACGACATCTTATCGCCATACGCGATAAGGGTGCGTTGGGTGTCTCTGAGTGCCGATTCCGAATTGTGGTCTTATAAGCAATTCCGATAACCAAGTAGAAAGTTATGCCCGTTTGAGCGAAGAGGTGTCCGTATGCGATCGCATCGACGGCCCGCGACCACGCTCCCGGAGAGGAATTTTGCGTCAGACCGGAAATCTCCGAATGTGACCTTTTACCGAACTGGTCGAAGTGTCGATTGCGAATTGGGGCCTCGAGGGTGGTTCCGACCCCCGGGAGTACAGATATTTGTGTCCGATCGAAGGGTACAGTTGTCGGTGTACTATAACGCACGCTCCTGGCGAAATTTCGGCCCCGGAATGGAATTCTGCGAAACCAGCGCCCTATCGACCGTCTCGGAGTGCCGATTCTGAATTGTGGTCACATTAGCGATTCTGATGCCCGGGCGGAAAGTTATGCACAGTTCTTTGGCTGAAGGGGTGAGAATAAACTAAAAGGGGTGACTATATCGGCGATGTTCGAGCACCCATATCAACGACCTCGGGAGGAGATCTTGCGAAGAGTTTAACACGACCTCCGATCTCCGTGACAGGCTGGCTCTGTGTGTGGGCTCCACCAACGATTCGCGTAATCGAGGGAGTCGCTACTATTAGAAAACCTTGAAATCAGGGAGATCGTCGGCTAGGATCGCAATTTCGCAGTGCGAATCGAAGGTTTTTGAACCCCGAAACGACATCTTATCGCCCTAGCAAAAAGGGGTCGTCTGGCGTCTCTGAGTGCTGATTCTGAATTGTGGTCTTATAAGCAATTCTGATAATTGAGTGGAAAGTTATGCCCGTTTGAGCGAAGAGGTGTCCGTATGCGATCGCATCGACGGCCCACGACCACGCTCCCGGAGAGGAATTTTGTGTCGGACCGGAAATCTCTGAATGCGACCTTTTACCGACCGGGTCGAAGTTCTGATTCTGAATTGGGGCCTCGCGGGTGGTTCCGACCCCCGGGCGTTCAGATATCTGCGTCCGATCGAAGGGTACGGTTGTCGGTGTACTATAACGCACGCTCCGGGTTGGAATTTCAGCCCCGGAACGGAATTCCGCGAAACCAGTGCCCTATCGACTGTCTCGGAGTGCCGATTCCGAATGTGGTCACATTAGCGATTCCGATGCCCGGGCAGAAAGTTATGCACAATTCTTTGGCTGAAGGGGTGGGAATAAACTAAAAGGGGTGACTATATCGGCGATGTTCAAGCACCCATATCAACGACCTCGGGAGGAGATCTCGCGAAGAGTTGAACACGACCTCCGATCGCCGTGACAGGCCGGCTCTGTTTGTGGGCTCCGCCAGCGATTCGCGTAATCGAGGGAGTCGCTACTATTAGAAAACCTTGAACTCGGGGAGATCGTCGGCTAGAATCACAATTTTGGAGTGCGATTCGAAGGTTTTTGGACCCCGAAATGGGTGATTAGGGGGCGTCGGACGTCTCTGAGTGCCGATTCTGAATTGTGGTCTTATAAGCAATTCCGATAACCGAGTAGAAAGTTATGCCCGTTTGAGCGAAGAGGTGTCCGTATGCGATTGCATCGACGGCCCGCGACCACGCTGCCGGAGAGGAATTTTGCGTCGGACCGGAAATCTCCGAATGCGACCTTTTACCGAACGGGTCGAAGTGCCGATTCTGAATTGGGGCCTCGCGGGTGGTTCCGACCCCCGGGCGTACAGATATCTGCGTCTGATCGAAGGGTACGGTTGTCGGTGTACTATAACGCACGCTCCGGGGTGAAATTTCGGCCCCGAAACGGAATTCCGTGAAACCAGCGCCCTATCAACCGTCTCGGAGTGCCTCTCAGAGTGCGATTTTGATGCCCAGGCGGAAAGTTATGCACAGTGATGATCAGATCATCCCCATATAATTAAAATTAATTACATATTCATTTGGTGATTAACAAAACAATATCTAAGTTTTCTAACATGCATTTTATAAGTCTTAAGCACAGAAAATAAACAAGGAAAATCAAGCACATATGATAAATACTAAATACTTCTGTCAATAAGCCAGGGAAGTGCATTTCTCTAAGTCCACATCGACTTCTGTTGAAAGTCACAACAATTTCATAAGTGTTTTAACGATTTCCTTGTAAGACTGGAAAGTCATGTTGTTTCAAACAAGTCGATCCTGTAACGATTCTATAAGTCATCGTAACGATTTCTTTAAAGCTCGTAACGACTTGCCTGTCGCAACGATTTCTTAAGTAATCATAACGATTTCTTTAGAACTCACAAACGACTTGCTCGCTGTAACGATTTCTTAAGCAATCATAACGATTTCTTTAGAACTCATAACGACTTGCTCGCCGTAACAATTTCTTAAGTAATCATAACGATTTCTTTAGAACTCGCAACGACTGGCTCGCCGTAACGATTTCTTAAGTAATCATAACGATTTCTTTAGAACTCGCAACGACTTGCTCGCCTTAACGATTTCTTAAGTAATCATAACGATTTCTTTAGAACTCGCAACGACTTGCTCGCCGTAACGATTTCTTAAGTAATCATAACGATTTCTTTAGAACTCGCAACGACTTGCTCGCCGCAACGATTCTATAAGTAATCATAACGATTTCTTTAGTGCACATAACGATTTCCTTTGCGCAACGATTTCTTTAGCGCTCATAACGATTTGCTTCGCGCAAGGATTTCTTCAGCGCTCATAACGATCTGCTTTGCGCAACGATTTCTTTAGTGCTTATAACGATCTGCTTTGCGCAACGATTTCTTTAGTGCACATAACGATTTGCTTTGCGCAACGATTTCTTTAGCGCTCATAATGATTTGCTTCGCGCAACGATTTCTTCAGCGCTCATAACGATTTACTTTGCGCAACGATTTCTTTAGTGCACATAACGATTCGCTTCGCGCAACGATTTCTTTAAAGCTCATAACGATTTGTTAAGTGATGATAACGACTCCTTTAATGAATACAACGATTTGCTCTCTATAATAACTTGTTGGTATTCATAACGATTTCATAAGTCATATAGACAACGACTTCATGGTTTATATCGACTTGATATTTATCGTATTTCTTAAAGAGTTGAATAGTCAAAGTCTTCTCTTATCTGTCTGACTGCTGTGCATTTAATCAAGACAGAACGTATCTCTGCATGCATGCAGATGATATCTTCTCATTATCGTACATGTTCTGTCAACATCTTTTAGAAGAAACTATTTGGCATTGCTATTTTGGTGAATACTCTTATCAACGTTTACTGACAACTAAAGACAGCCTAACTGTCTACTGTTCTAGCATTTAATTTATGTAGGGTCCTAAAGTCGTTCTGTCATACAACGTTGGACCATACAGACGCCAGAAGACATTATCTCTTTGCGTGCTCAAATGGATAAAAGATTGTTGATGCTTCCAAATGTCAAGCAGTCTAACGTCTACCAATCTAAAAGACAACGGTTACTTCAACGGGCGAATTTCAAAAGAAGATATAAATACAAGATAGAAGAGAAGATCAAAATATATAGAAGCAGAGAACGCTCGTTCAAGCTATTAAAAATCTTCTGCTAGAATTCTAAGAGCCAAGAAGTTCATTCCTTCTCGTGTTGCTCTTTGCTCTCCACTCTGTAGTGAAAATCTTGAGAGAGCTTGTGTAGTTCTGAGAGTGTGCTTAGCTTAGATTCTTTGCTCTCAGTGCTAGTTGCTTCAGATCTTGGCTTGTTAAAAGCTTGATCTAGGGGCTTGAACTCATTCTACTCTCTTTATTGTGTTTCCCTTCGTGTGTGAAGGAAGACCTGGTGGTATCCAGGGTGTTGTTTCCCTTCAGTTGTGAAGGAAGACCTGGTGGGGTATCCAGGGTGTTGTTATTCCCTTCAGGTGTGAAGGAAGACCAGCTGAGCTGGGTGTTGTAGCGTCCTTAGGGGGACTGTACCCTAGTTAGTAAAATCCTGAGTGGTTGCTCAGGGACTGGACGTAGGACTCCTAAGGAGAGGAGGTCCGAACCAGGATAATCCTTTGTGTCGTGTGATTGCTGTCTTTGTGTGATTGGTATTTGAACTAACAGTCACTAACCTTCTTCGAAGAACATTTTTGTGAATGATCTTATTTACAGGTATCGTCTAGATTATTTTTTAAAGACCCATTCACCCCCCCCCCTGGGCTAGTCAACTGGGCAACAAGTGGTATCAGAGCGAGTCTCTTCGACAAAGAAAGGATCCAACTATCTGTAGAGTAAAGATCCATGGCAGCCCAAAGTCACAACGAAGGTCAGTCTGTAAACTGACCACCATTGTTCGATGGAGAGGATTATACTTACTAGAAAACAAGAATGGAGTACTTTCTGCAAGGCCACGATTATCAGATATGGTCCATAGTGGAAGAAGGCGATCTTCTAGTCACAAATGAGAAAGCTCAGTGGATAGACAACGATAGGAAGAAGATCTCGCAGAATTGTAAAGCAAAGAGTATTTTGTGCTGTGTCCTTAGTAAAAAGGAGTTCAACAGAGTTTCAGCATGCAAATCTGTAATGGAAATGTGGGAAAAGCTCAGAATCACCTATGAAGGCACAGATAAGGTAAAAGAAACAAGAATAGACATTCTTGTAGCACAGTACGAAAGATTTCAAATGCAATCAGGTGAGTCCATTACCCAAATGTTCAGTAGATTTACAGATATTACAAATGGGCTAGCTGGACTAGGAAAGACCTATGAAATGGGAGATATGGTCAGAAAGATTCTTAGATCTTTACCATCCTCATGGACCCCAAAAGTAACAGCCATTGAGGAAGCTAATGATCTAAAAAGAATGTCTTTAGAAAAGCTCATCGGGTCCCTTATGGCCCATGAGATCAATATGGAAAGGCTAGGAGAGTCCTCAAGTAGAAAGAAGCATTCCAACGCTTTAAAAGTTGAAGAAGACTCACCAGAAGAAAGCTCATATGAGAGTGAGAGAGTTGAGGACAGTGAAAATGAGGAAGCAATGCTCTCTAGAAGATTGCAGTGGATTCTAGCTAAGAAGAAGAAGTTCCAATTTGGTAGAAGGCACTTCAAAAGAAACAAGAACTTCAAGAAACCAAATGGAAATGATCTAAAGAAAGGAGAACCCATCTACTATGAATGCAAAAAGCCAGGACACATCAAAGCTGAGTGTCCAAAATTCAAGAAGCTGGAGCTCAGGAAGAAAGAAAGCTCCAGGAAGTTCAGAAAATACAAGAAGAAGGCGATGGCAGCAGCATGGGAAAACAATAGCGACTCAGACAGTGAGTCAAGCTCCTGCAGCGATGAAGAAGAAGCCAATTTGGCTTTCATGGCTAATACCGAAGACAAGGTAACTTCTGACTCCTCTTTTGATTCATGCAATGGTTCAGATTCCGATAGTTTAGAAGAGGCTTTCAACGAACTATATGATAAATATAGAGAAGTAACCAAACTATTAAAAGTAAGCAAGAAAAACATAGTTTGTATAGAAAATACAAACTCAGATCTAAAATCAGAAAATGAACAATTAGAAAGTCAAATAACTGAACTTAAAAGAAGAAATGATATGTTATGTGAAGATCTAAAAGCTAAGAATGAACAAATAACTAAATTAGAAAAACAAGTAAGTTCAGATGAACTGAAAACTGAAATCAAGACACTAACAGAAGAAAATATACAGTTATCTAGCACATTAGAAAAATTCACAAATGGTAAAAACTCCATCATATTAAAAGGTGCCAGAAGATCAGGTAAGAAGAAAAATGGATTAGGATATACACCTCCAGATAATGAAGAAACCATAGTTTATCCTAAAACATATCCAACACAAAAATTTGTACCCGAACAAGATATAGCATACAAAGCTAACTTCAAATATATAGAAAAAGTAACCAATTATCCTGTTGTAGTCATTGCAACAAGTTAGGACATGTCATAACAACATGTCCAACAAAACATAAGAAATGGATAATCAAAGGTAAAATCAATGATACTAACCAATCAGGACCCAAAAGAATTGGGTACCTAAAACTTGATGATTTTATTTCAGAGTAACACTCGAGCATCCAAATGGTATTTGGACAATGGGTGCTCAAGGCATCTGTGCCACAATTCAGTAGTAATTTTCAAATAGCATTGCAGCATAGATGGGATGAGAAAATTACTAAAGAAAAATCTTGTGGAAGGACTGCCAAAGGTCAGTGCAAAAATGGAAGGTGTCTGTAGACCTTGTGCTAAGGGAAAGCACACCAAGAGCTCCTTCAAGTCAAAGACAGTAGTAACCACCTCAAAACCCTTAGAACTCCTTCACATGGATCTATTTGGGCCAATGAGGACTACCAGTCTTGGAGGAAATAACTTTGGATTTGTCATAATTGATGATTACTCAAGATTCACATGGGTGTCATTCCTACAGCATAAGGATGACACATTTGAAAACTTTGTCAGTTTCAGCAAGAAAGTCCAGAAGGATCAAAAGTTCAGCATTGTGTCTATCCGATCAGATCATGGTGGTGAATTTCAGAATGAAAAATTTGCTAAGTTCTGTAATGATCAGGGAATTGAGCACAATTTTTCAGCACCAAGGACACCACAACAAAATGGAATTGCTGAGAGAAAAAATAGAACTCTATTGGATATAGCAAGAACAATGCTATCTGAATATGATCTGCCAAGGTATTTTTGGGCCAAGGCAATCAACACAGCTAGCTACATTATCAACAGAGTTATGATCAGACCAATCCTGAAGAAGACTGCATATGAACTGTTCAAAGGAAAGAAGCCAAAAATCAGTCATTTCAGAACCTTTGGTTGTCCTTGCTTCATCCACAACAATGGAAAAATGGACATTGGTAAGTTGGATGCCAAATCAGATGAAGGCATCTTCATGGGGTACACCTCTAAACCCAAAGGCTATAGAGTATTTAATAAACGCACTTTATTAATTGAACAGTCTGTACATATTATTTTTGATGAAACTAACCCTTCCTTGAGAAAGGAAGAAGATAGTGATAATGATGATGCAGATGAGCTGTCCAAGAAACTAAAGAATACATCAATTGAGGACAAGGATGATCCACCTCTGGAAGACATGCAACAAAAGGAAATTACACATGAAAATCTTCCAAAGGAATGGAGATACAAGAAAGATCACCCACTCGAAAATATTATTGGTGATCCATCTGTAGGGGTAAGAACAAGAGGTAATGTAATTCCTTGTGATTACCTAGCATTTGTTTCTCAAATAGAGCCGAGGACAGCCAATGAAGCTCTTTGTGATGAATATTGGATACTAGCCATGCAAGATGAACTAAATCAGTTCAAGAGAAACCAAGTATGGTCACTTGTTCCTAGACCATCAGACCATCTGGTTATTGGCACCAAATGGGTGTTCAGAAACAAATTGGATGAGGCTGGTGTAATCTTAAGAAACAATGCCAGATTGGTAGCTCAAGGCTATTCCCAAGATGAAGGCATAGATTTCGATGAAACCTATGCACTTGTAGCTAGACTTGAGGCTATTAGATTATTACTTGCATATGCATCAGCATTAGATTTAAAACTATTTCAAATGGATGTCAAGTCTGCATTCTTAAATGGCTTTATTAAAGAGGAAGTTTATGTGGAACAACCCCGGGTTTTGATGACATAGAATTTCCTAATCATGTTTTCAAACTCCATAAGGCTTTGTATGGTTTAAAACAAGCACCTAGAGCCTGGTATGAAAGACTTAGCTCTTTTCTTTTAAACCATGGCTTCAGTAGAGGTCAAGTAGATAGCACTCTCTTCATAAAATCTAGGGTCAAACACATATTATTAGTGCAAATTTATGTAGATGACATAATATTTGGTTCTACTGATGAATCCCTCTGCAAGTATTTTGAGAGGCTTATGCAGGGAGAATTTGAAATGAGCATGATGGGAGAGCTAAATTAGTTCCTTGGACTACAAATCAAACAAGGAAAGGAAGGAACTCACATCTGCCAAGCAAAGTACACAAAAGAACTCTTGAAGAAATTTGGACTTGAAAATACCAAGCCACTGTCAACACCGATGAGTACATCAACAAGGTTGGACAGTGACAAAGATGGTAAGAAAGTAGATCACAAGGTCTACAGAGGTATGATTGGCTCATTACTTTATTTAACAGCTAGTAGACCTGATATTCTATTTAGTGTCTGCATCTGTGCTAGGTGTCAAGCAGATCCTAGAGAATCGCATTTGATCTCAGTAAAAAGAATATTTAGATATTTAGCTAGAACCCATAACTTAGGTCTATGGTATCCAAAATCGTGTGACATTACTTTAGTAGGATACTCTGATGCTGACTATGCTGGATGCAAAGTAGATAGAAAAAGCACCAGTGGTTGTTGTCAATTTCTTGCAGGGTGTTTGATATCCTGGTCCTCAAAGAAACAAAATTCAGTAGCACTGTCTACAGCTGAAGCTGAGTACGTGGCTGCTAGAAGTTGCTGTACACAACTCCTATGGATAAAGCAACAACTTGAGGATTTTGGACTAAATATCAAATCAATTCCACTATTGTGCGATAACACCAGTGCCATCAATCTCACCAAAAATCCAGTTCAGAATTCAAGACCAAGCATATTGAGGTTAGATATCATTTTATTCGTGATCATGTAGCAAATGGTAACATAGAAATATCCTTTATTGACACAAATAGTCAGTTAGCAGATATTTTCACAAAAGCCCTACCTGAAGAGAGATTCACATCTCTTAGAAGGGAATTAGGCATGTGCAATTTATGAAAAGAGGTTTGTTTAAAACTGGCACATAAAATTTCAGAATCAAGTAAATTTTCTCTCCATGGCGTTAAGCAAAAGAAATTCAAATTATTCCTACAACCGTTCTTGTATTTAAAGTCGGTTTGAATAGTCAAACTCTTTTGTCGTTTTCCACCGCCTTTTGGCGCTTCTCTTTCCAATACATTTATTAATTCCAAAAATCAATGCAAAAATCGATTCATCTCCCGTCATCAACCTTTTCCCTCTTTCGTCTGGTTGCCTGAGTCGATGCCCTAACGACTCCAACATCTCTCTCTGCTCATTTGAAGTTTCTCTCTTCTTCCCGCGAAGCAATTCTTGAGGACTTTCCTCTCCACCTTCCTTCTCAACCCTCCAGAAAACCTCCTCACCTGATTCCATGGCCGCATCCATCATTTCCGGGAGTCTGGGTGGCTACAGCACTGAGTTCCTCACTCCTGAGCAGCAGGAGAGGTTCACCTTTGTGAAGACTAAGGTCTGTGGAAACAAGGCAGTGGACATAGCAGATCTTGAAAAAAAACGATATGCACAACGTAGTAGCAGCATTGAGCAGGATGCAGTGGATGGGAATCACCACCTTCTCAGAGGTAAGTTATCCAGACCTCGTGAATGTGGACGTCTCGTTCCGCCCCGTCTTCGGATGCCGACTGGCGTGGCCTTCTCCGACGGTGGTTCACGGACGTTCCGCTCCCTCGTTGGCGATGGAGAGTATGCCGGTTGACCTGTTGACTTCTCGTTTGACCAGGTTGACTGAGGGAAAACAAGGAGAACCGGAAGGGGATGGGAGATGATTGTGATCGCCAGGGCCTTACCTGTGCCCAAGGAGTTGTGCTGATCACGCCGGAGTAGTAGCCTCGCGTCGCGGGTGATGGTGAAGCTCCAACTTCTCCTCCTTCAGCCGGCCAAAGGAAGAGAGCTCCACGGTCTTCTTTGGATGGTTCCTGCCACAGAACAAAACTCAATTAGACCCTAATAGTGCAGCAGATACTCAAAACGAAAAGTGGAAGGCCCAAAAGGAGAGTCCCGTACCGGTTGCGGACTTGAGAAGAGGGGTGGCCAAGTGTTATGACCACCCTTCTTCCCTCCGTTTTTGGTTGGGAAACCCCTTTCTAGGTGTGTAGGAAAGTGACCTACGTGCCTAGAGTGTGTGGGAAAGAGTGTGTGACATGCAAGTATCTAAGAGAGAAATAGAGAGGGGAGGAAGAGGGGGGAGGTGATCCCTCGTTGTTGTTGCAAGCTCCTTCCAAAGGCTCCTTCAGCTCCTTAGAAGCCTCCTTGGACGTCCCACAGGTTGAGAGGAAGTAGAGGGTGACTTGGTGAGACTTGGGTGTAACTTTCTCTCTCCTCTCTCAAAGCTTCAGCATATGGACGTCCAGCCTCTCCCTCCTTGTTCAGAGGGACCAAGGGGGAGTTATATAGACAGTGAGCTCGGGGGTTGAGAGCATTGGATGCTCAAGTGTGAAGAAACACACTTGCACATGTGGCACTCCATGTGTTTAAGCTCCAACCAATGGGAGAGGCCAAATGGGATTTTTACTGGGTCAAAGGACTGCCAAGGTGGCCCATATACCCGTTGGGAACGGCTACATGCGTTGCATGGCCGAGACAAGGGCGCTAGTGGGCTATATTCTCGGGTTAGTTGCGCAGACCTGGTAAACGCTCTTGACGTCCAGGGATCAGGCCGCCAACCTCATGCAGACGTCCATCGAGGTGGACGCCAAGATGGGTCAGCGTCCAGGGGGCTTGACGCCAATAGGTAGTAGGCGGCAGTCGATGCTGCCGTCTACATGGAATCCGAGGCTAGTCAACACATGGTCAAACGAAGCTTAATGGGCCAAATTGCCTTGCGGGAAATGGGCCAAATCTCGCGTCTACAAATGCCCCTCCGAGACGTCGGCCTTGCAAGGGAGCAGAGCGGACTGAAAGGTTGGCGTCTCGGTAAACAAAGGACGCGGAGATTTAATGGACGGACCATCCCCGAGGATAGGAGTTCTAGCAAACCAAACGAAAGAGACAAGCTAGGAACAAATGACGAATCGTCTGAGAGACAAGTGTGAATAAGAGGAGAAAGGATGATCTACCCGTGTAACTACAACCTCAACCCAATGGTAGGGTCCCTGGCGTGGCCGTGTTGGACTTTGACTAGTTTCCGGCGTGTCTGAGTCAAAGGAGTTTGTAATATGACGGTTGAATCAGGAGGGTCTCGTAACCGGAGCCGTGGGCTCGCTGGCCTAATCAGGACGTCGGTCCCGAATTTAGGAGGTCACGAAGACAAGGAGTTGGTTGATCTCTCAAAGGATTATCAAAAGATTCTAACTGGAATCACATGCTTGGAAAGCCTGAAGTCCGGAATTAAGCTCGCGACTGGCGAAGGCTCAAATGAACTCAATAAGGCTGGAATGATCTGTTGAAAGCACGGTGGGACAAGTAAAGAAGGGGGCAACAAAGACCCGATATCAACCTGGACAGACATGAAGGACGAACCCAGTAGGCCACCCGAGCTGGGGAAACCATGGAGCAATCATATATTCGAGGAAAATCACCATTTTTTTTTTGAGTGTTAGTAAGAGAATGTTAGCAGTGAAGATGCATGCTGGTGTGGGTTGCCTATCTAAAATGCAAGTTAGCACCAGAGGAAATTCTAAAGGCCATACGAATAACTGAGAGATCGCAAACCCGTCACGGTTTTTGGTGAAGGGGAACTCAGGGTTCACGGTCGCCAAGTTATTCGCCTCTGGTGGGGTCCTATGTTAGACATACCTGTAACGCTCAAGGTCGCATGAGCGTTCCGAAGTTGAAGCGCGGCTTGTGCTTAAAATGTCTGCAAAACAACTCGAAGCACAAGGTAATGGATAATGGCCATATAAAGATTAAGAATTTAAGCATTTCCGGTCAGTAAACGTCCACATCGATGGCCGCCAGTAATCATGTTAACGTCCACAAATGTGGCCGCCAACCTTGCACTGACGTCCACCGATCTGGCCGTCTACCTGACAGCGGATCAGACCGAAAATATAGGTGATGGGAGTCCATAGGGACTCTACCATCTCCTACCTCCGTCCCTCCCTGCTCCTGCTGCGAACCAGAGAGCTGAGAGACAGAAAAGCACAGCAAGATGACCTCTTCATCGATCGGACAATCCTCAGGCGCGAATCCCGGAGTTCTGAGTGAAATTCCGGGGCACCTGAGCGCACGTCTAGCCAATGGAGAGGTAAGTGATGATTATTCTGCTATTTTCTGGGCTAAAAACGCCCCAAACAACTTTTCTTACAGAACCCCGCCTCCCACGCAGGAAGTTCCCGCATTCCCAAGCCAAGGCCAGGTACGGGCCTTTTCCTGGCTCGTGAATCTGGTTAACGCGATAACACTGGACATGCGGAGCTTCATTGGCATGTGGCACTTGAACTTTATGGTGGTCTTGGCCAAGAACATGAAGGAGATGTGGTGGGGGTTCGATGCCCTAGGGGCGCTGGTGGAGAGATGGCATCCGCACACGCACACCTTCGTGTTCCAGGGATTCGAGGCGAGCGTGCTGCTGGACGAGGTGGAGCTGTTCTTGGGATGGCAGCGGTGTCTGGAGTATGATGCAGCGACTCCTCTCCTTCCATGGGAGGAGATCCTCGCAGACATCGTGCGAGACAAGAAGGAGGTGCTGCGGATGACGAACAAGAACGGGATCTTCCTGGACCGGCTGGCCTGGTGGTTGATCCAACATGTGAGGGAGATTGGCGGAGAGAGGGCAACCGGGGACTGACACTCTGCCTGGCTGGTGTTTTCCTGTTCCCCACGAGTGGCGACTTCATCCTCTATGAGCATGTGGGATTCTGTCTCTGCTGTGGCGCGGGCAGTCACTTGCCCCTGCAGTGCTGGCCACCTGTACAGCTCGCTCACCACCATGAGCTTAGGCGGACGCACCTGCGGGAGTTTGTTTCTGCTCCAGGTATGGATGGAAGCTCATCTAAAGTTTGATTTGCTGATGCACAACCTACCCCCTCCAGAGTCTTCCTTCGGAGTTCAGTGCATTGCAGCAGGGCATGGTACGAGCCAGGGATGAGATCAAGTGTTTGACAGCACACTTGAAGGGCAGAGATGCTTGGAGAGATCACTTAGCATATCTGGGCATGGATGAGTTCATTGTGAGGCCACTGTTTATGAGGACTATCGAGTTCAGAGCAAGGACCAGGGAGGACAGAGATCTGTGGCTAATAGGAGCAGATCAGATGGTGGTGTATCAGCCACATCGGTGCCATTGTCAGCTTGGGATTCCACGGGGAATCCCAACTTCATTCAACGGTACTGATGTGATTGTTACTGGGAGAAATGAGAAGATGAAGAAGAAAGGTTTGAAGACATGGAAGAAGTACACAGTGAGTAAGAAAGTGGGATTGGCAGTGCAGGAAAAACGGGAAGAGATCTTGAAGTATGAGGAATACAATTATAGCATCCTTCCCGTTGCTTGTGGTTATTTTATGGCCCGCAGGGCAAAGTGATGTGCTTTTCTTATTTTCAAATAAATGTAACACAATTTCAGATGAATAAGCAATAGATCTCATTTGTGTTCAATTGACTTGCATTGATTGATTGATGTGTGGAATGTGGAATGTGGTGAAATGGGTGTGAAATGACCTCAAAGTATGTTCAAAAGACAGTGTTGTGAGGACTGAGTGCGGAGTAGTTGGCGTCCACATCGATGGCCGCCAACCTCTGGTTAACGTCCAACCTATGGTCGCCAACCACCATCGACGTCCACCTATGTAGCCGTCTAGTTTAAACTAGACGTCCAGACATAGCCGTCGACCAGACTTCGAGGTCTGAGATTGAAAGGACATTGACGTCCAGACCATGGCCGTCGAGGTACGCCAGCGGCCTGGGGTTGACGTCAGATAAAGTTAAACGGCCAGACCTGGACGTTAAATCAGAAAACGCCCTTTTTTTGAACCGACGCCTTCTCCCGGCGCCATTTCGTCTTCCAAAGCGCCGGGAGAAGGAGAAAACGAACCCAGACCACCTTGCTCCCTTTGCTCGAGACAACAATGAGGAGGAGGGAAAAGCGAACCACCATCCGGGGGCGCCGCCAACCGGAGGAGGAAGAAGAAGAGGTGGAAATGGCTATGGCGGAGGAAGAGGAAGAAGTGGTGGTGGAGGACACACCGGAGGGTGAAGAGACCGAGGGAGGAGATGAGACGGAGGCGGAGGCACCTCGACGACCCCGGGTGAGTACCCTAAAACCTCTGTGAGTGTGATTGAATTTGGTGAAAAGAGGGGAAACGCCGTCGGGTCAGGCAAGAATTTGACGGCAACATCGGTTGCCGTCGAGTTCTTGCTGACGTCCAACCCCTTGCCGTCAAGGGGAACTTGACGGCAATGGGCCGGACGTCGACACAGGAACTAAACGGCCACCTCAGGACGTCTACTTTTAGTAAACGGCAGACCCTTGCCGCCAACCTTGAGTAAACGGCAATCGATACTGACGTTGAGTTTTCTGTGGTTTCTGCAGGGCAAGGGCAGAATGAGGAGCAGGGTGACCTGGGACTTGTGCTGGGCATGGTACCACGCGCTTCCAGAGGCCCAGCAGGCTCAGATTGCGAGGATGGGGTTCGGACATCTACTGTCGGTACGCCCTTTCCACTTAGACATACCGTACTTGGAGGCGTTGAGGGAGAGATGGGAGGAGGACTGCAAGGCATTCATCATGCCTTGGGGTCATATGATACCCACATTGGAGGATGTGGCGTATCTGACGGGACTGCCGGTTCAGGGAGAGCCGGTGGTCGGATTGGAGAGGAGGGACTACTATGACGACATAGTAGAGCTACTGGGGCCAGAGTTCGTGGCTGGGAGGAGGAGACCGATCCGGAGCATCCTGCTCGGATCGTTGTCAGAGGCGGTTGGACTGAGGGGGAGGAGGAGAGGACCCCTAGAGTCACTGGATGAGTTCTATGCTGGAGTGCGGGGGGCACTCGACTTAGGAGACCGGAGCGAGGAGCGCTCGGTGCGGATTTTTGTCAGCTACCTCTTTGGACGCCTGTTGTTCGCGACGCAGTCATCACAGATGAACTGCAAGTTCGTGCTGTTGCTGAGGGACTTGGCGCAGGCGGGGAGGTACGCTTGGGGTGCTGCGATGCTGGGGACACCTTTTCTCTCTCCTCCCCAGCAGCTCGCAGCGCTCTCAGAGCACTGGGGGCTTCACCCCCTTCCTTCAGGTACGCAATTTTTTTTTTGAAGCTCAACTTGAATTTCAATTGATTAACTGCTTGACTGACTGACTTTTCTTCTTGTAGATCTGGGGGTACACCCGCTTCCCGATGGGGCGCGGGACACTTGTAGAGGGGCGCCAGATGATGGTGCCTCTCATGACGAGGTGGGCGGTGGCCCCGGACCCCAGGGTCACCGACAGGAGGGTAGGGGATGTGCGGGTCGCACTTGACCACTACCCGCACGATCAGGTATGAAACCCTCAACTAGCTTTTGCATTCTTTCAATTACTGCTGCATTTGACGTTACTGATCAGTGCCTTTTCTCATTCTTCTCAGGTGGTGTGGACCCCCTATGTGGGGGAGGCGGACGCCTCGCACCCGGCGGTGGCGGCAGGTCGCCCCTTGTTCGACCGCCACCTCCTTTTACTGTGCCTCGGGACATGTGAGGTACTGTATTTGGAGTTGGTGGTACGGACCCTGGGCTGGCACCAGCCGGCCATCGAGGTGCCCTCCCTCGGGAGAGAGGGGCACTCACGTCAGCGGTTCTTTGCCGAGGACCGCGACTGGGGGGCAGACCATGGCAGCACTGTCGCGTACTGGCGCGATGGAGGAGAGCAGGTGGTACGAGTGACCGACCTCCAGGACAGCTCGGCTTATATGGAGGACTACCAGGCACGATACGCCGGGCGACTCCGGCTTGACCGACGAGTGGTGAGTGAAACTCCTAACTCTAAGCCTTGGTCGGATCCGAATTTAAATTGATTCTAACCTTGAAGCATTTGGCAGATGCCGGAGTCACAGGCCATCCGCCTCTTGGAGGGGCGACTGGCCGAGCAGGAGGTGGAGCTGACGAGGCTCCGGACCGAGGTCAGGACCCTGGTGAGTATCTTCAACCGTTGATCTTGAAATTGCCATTGATTTGATTTGATTTGATTTCTGACCAAGATGTTGTGCATGCAGAGAGGAGAGCTATTGAGGGCACAGGCGAGTCGGGATGCGGGGGCGAGCTCGTCCGCCCAGCCGGCCGGAGGGGACCTGGCGGTCCGCTTGCAGAGGGCCCTGGACCGAGCGGAGGCGAGAGTCCGGGAGCTTGAGGAGCAGGCTCGAGAGATTGGGGCTCAGGTAAGACACCAAACTAGTACTTTCTTTCAAAGTCTATTGAATGTTCTAACATGCTTGCCCCTTGACATGCAGCGGCAGGGAGGAGATGTGGCTACTCTCCAGGCACAGATGGAGAGTTTGCGTCTGGAGCTAGAGGCGCGGATTTCCGGTCTGGAGGCCGAGGTGAGACACTTTCTTCTTTCCTCTTTTGTCTGCACATGTTCAGGACTGATCCTCTTTTGCTTTTGATGCGCAGCGGCGGACCATGGTGACAGCCATGGAGGAGTTGAGGGAGGACCGGGCCACCATGAGGGGTCGCCTGCTCGAGGCCCGAGAGAGTCAGAGGGAGGCCGAGACAGCTCGGTCACGGATTGCCGCGGATTACGAGATCCTCAAGGACCGGGTGCTGAAGAAGCGCCGGGAGCAGCAGCGGCAGGCTCAGCAGGGGACGCCGGCGAGGACCGGATCAGCGTTCGCCTCCCTTGATGACATCGTGTCGTTAGGGGACCCCTCCGTGGTGCGAGGAGGAGGACTACCGCGACCGGAGGCTTCCACGGCTTCGAGACCTCCTCTCCCAGACCGGCGTCGGGAGAGGGAGGAGGAGGAGGTTAGTAGCTCGCGTAGGCCGAGGCCTAGCGAGGGTGAGAGGAGAGAGGAGTGACACTTTTGTACCACCAGGGGTATGCCCCTGTCATGATATGTACACAGACTTGATTATCATAGTGGAATTTGTGGATTTTTGTGAGCTTTTGTACATTTGAGTGCTTTGCTTCCGTTCTTTGATCCCTGCATTCCATAACACTTAAAGAAACGGATTAGTGTAGATCTGTTTTTAGCCCCTTGCCTACGATATACCTTTCTTGAGATCTGGTCAAGGGGCTAATTTCTAATCAAAGATAGGAACATAAAAATAACAGAAAGGGAAATATGTACATGCATTTTTTGTGTTTTGTTGTTTTCTTGATTTTTTTTTTGTTTTTTTTTTTTTTTTGGACTCTAAGACACATATTCATCACATGTCGGGGTATAGGGTTTACATAATCTATTTAACCATGAAGGTCACGAATAAGGAGGGGTGTGCATAAAATCCTTGATGTTGGACATTGCCCCTAGCCTTCTTGATATTTTCCACTACTGTGGGTCTTATACGGCCAAATTGCCCCTAGAGGGAGAAATGGAAGAAATGTATAGAAAATCATGTAGAACTTTTAGTTCAAACTACTTTTTGTTTCCAAACCGACATCTCATATCAAGCAGACTTGGTCAACCATTGTTTTCAGGGGGAATTTTTTTTCATTTCTTATTTTATTTCTGGGGTGGAGGCACGTACTTTTTGCTACCTCCTTGAGTTGGTCAGCCTTTTTCCGGGTACGTACTTTTTGCTACCCTTTTTGACCTTTTGGCTTTTCTTTCCCCCTTTGCGGCTTGATTTGACATCTTGCCTCTTGCTCTTAATAGTTGCCCCTGTTTTATGGCGACCTTGTCCTTTTTAAAAGAGAGTGGGTGGTCCCCTACTCGTAGTTTGTTCCGTTTCTAGACATGACCGAATAGGAAAAGAATAGGGGAACTTCATTGACCGGATTAGGCCGCCTGAGTGTACTTGTGATTTTCCAGCCAAAGGGCAATATTTAACATCGTGTGGTGTGTGAATAAGTCCTACCTCACTGGTGACCGAATGGAAAAGTAGAGACTTAAAACCCGAACCGTTGACAAGTGATGAATGACTGACCGACTAAGGATAGAACTTCTTGAGGTAGACTGCATTCCATGGATGGGTTAGTTCAACTCCCTCGGCATCTACTAGCCTATAAGCGTTCCCTGAGTAAACTCTTTGACAACGAATGGACCTTCCCAATTTTCTTGCAATTTGCTCCTGGGACCTGGTGCCTTTATGATTTTACGCTTAAGGACCATCTCACCCACTTCGAATTTTCTCTCAAGAACTCTTTTGGCATAAAAACGTGCAATTCTCTGACGATAGACTTGAGCATGGTCAGCCGCTATCATTCGTCTCTCATCTAAGAGTTCAAGTTGTGCCAATAAGGCTTCCCGACGTTGATTAGGATCAAGTTCGGAATCCAATTGAACTCTAAGTGAGGGGACGAAGATCTCGTATGGTAGTATCGCATCCGATCCGTATGTCAAAGCATAGGGGGTTTGCCCCGTAGGAGTTCGGACCGAGGTGCGATAAGCCCAAAGAGCTTCAACCAAGCGATCTGGCCAGTCAGCATTGTTGTGAGACTTGCATGTTTTCTTTATGATTTTAATGAGAGTTTTATTAGTAGCTTCCGCTTGTCCATTACCTTGTGGATAGTATGGTGATGAATGATGCAAGTTAATGCCATATTTACCACACATGTCGCGAAGCTCCTGTGAAGTGAACTGTGGTCCATTGTCGGTGACGATGTCCCGAGGCACGCCGAACCTTGCAAGGATGTTGCGCTTGATGAACTTGACAACTGTTGATGCTTTGACTTCTATGAACGCTTCTGCTTCAGCCCACTTTGTGAAGTACTCTGTGGCGGTCAGAATGAAGGATTTCTTCCGGACTTCTCCGGTTCTATCCGCGAGAGGACCGACCACATCGAATGCCCACATGGCGAAAGGCCATGGAGCAATAAGGGGATGAAGAGAGGAAGAAGGAGCATGAATTTTATCACCGTGTAATTGGCATTTAGCACAGTGACGGACGAAATGGGTGCAATCTTCTTCCATGGTAGGCCAGTAATAGTGTCGTAGCAACTTTTGGGCAATTGCTCTACCATTGACATGGCCACCACATTCACTAGAGTGAGCAGCTTCAACAACGCTTTCAGATTCGATTTCATCAAGGCAACGAAGATAGACCCCATTGAGGGATTTCTTGTAGAGAACGCCACCTATGATCTTGTACCGTTCGGAGACACGGCGAATAGCCCGTCTATCGGCAGAAGTGGCGTAATCCGGGAAGGATCCATCTTTGAGGTAGTTCTCGATGTCAAAATACCAGGGATGGCCATCATCGAGGTCGATTTCAGGCTCTTTTGAGAGTGCATTGATTCGATAGGAGGGAGATTGAAGTTGGACAAACCAGGGATCAGCATGAGAAGGGATTCTTAGCCTTTGAACAGAGACGGTTTCGGAGGACCTTTCTAAAGGGATGGGAATGGAAGAGGCCAGAGAGGCGAGGGAATCTGCTAGGATGTTTTGGGCCCTAGGAGTGTGGACAAGGGTGAGCTTCCTAAACTGCCGGATTACCTTTGCAACCAACTCTTGATATGGTCTCAACTTGGGGTCCCGGGTTTGGTACTTGCTGAGAGATTGCCGGAGTATCAACTGCGAATCTCCAATAATCCTTAATTCCTTGACTCCGAGCAACAATGCCATCTTCAATCCAACTAGGAGAGCCTCATACTCGGCCACATTGTTCGTGGCTCGGAAGGTTAACTGGTAGGCGTGCGGAATGACTATCCCTTCCGGAGAGAGGAGGACTGCCCCTATCCCACTCCCTTTAGAATTGAGAGCCCCGTCGAAGTAAAGCACCCATGAAGGCTCACCATCGATGATGGCTCCTAACTCTTCATCGGGAAAGCTTTCGTCGACAGGAGAATACGAAGGTAAGGGGTGATGGGCTAGGTGCTCAGCTATGGCATGCCCCTTGATTGACTTTTGGTTGACGTAGGTGATATCAAATTGATTGAGAAAGCTTTGCCACCTCATCAACCGCTCAGTCAGGACGGGCTTCTCAAGCAAGAACCGAATAGGGTCCATACGCGCCAAAAGTTTCACTTCATGCGCCAGAAATAGTGCTTTAACTTTTGGGCAACCCAGACGACGGCCGCGCATGTTCTTTCCATGGCGGTGTACCTCTTTTCAGCTTCATTGAACAATTTGGACAAGTAGTACACCGCTCTCTCCTTCTTCTCGTCGTCATATTGGGCCAAAACTGCTCCAGTTGAATCTTCAGTAGTTGATACATAGAGCAATAAAGGCCGACCCGGGACCGGAGGAGCGAGAACAGGGGGATTGAATAGGTAACTCTTCAACTCATCAAAGGCCTTTTGACACTTATCGTTCCAATCAAATTTTGCCTCTCCTTTTAGCATCTCGTAGAAGGGCTTACAACGGATTGAATGCTGGGAAATGAATCTCCTAATGAATTGAAGTCTGCCAATCAGCCCTCTAACTTCTCTGATATTCTTAGGAGGAGGCATTTCGATTATTGCTTTGGCCTTGTTGGGATCAATCTCAATCCCCCGCTTGCTAACTATGAACCCAAGCAATTTCCCCGAAGAGACTCCAAAGACACACTTCTTGGGGTTCATTTTAAGCTTATGCTCTCTAGACCGTTGGAGAACTGCCCGGAGGACCTCAGCATGGCCATGTCGAGTCTTTGATTTTACCAAGACATCGTCCACATAGACCTCCATGTGCACATGCATCATGTCATGAAAAATTGCCATCATTGCCCTTTGATATGTTGCTCCTGCGTTCTTCAATCCGAAGGGCATGACGACGTAACAGTAAGTCCCCCAGGGTGTTGTGAAAGAAGTTTTCTCCTGGTCTTCCTCCGCCAGACGGATCTGGTTGTACCCCGAGAAACCATCCATGAAAGATAACATTTCAAACCCGGCAGTGTTGTCCACTAGGACATCTATGTGTGGGAGAGGGAAATCGTCCTTTGGGCAAGCACGATTAAGGTCTCGGAAATCTATGCAGATCCTAACCTTACCGTCCTTCTTCATTACGGGGACGATATTAGCTACCCAATGTGGATATAGCACAACCCTGATGAATTTGGCTTTATGCAATTTGTCAATCTCCTCTTTGATCTTGAGTGCTAGCTTGGGATGTAGCCTCCTTAGCTTTTGTTTGACGGCGCTTGCATCGGCTTTTAGGACTAACCGGTGTTCGACCAAAGAGGTGTCGAGTCCCGGCATGTCCTCGTAGGACCAAGCAAAACCGTCGGAGAATTCTTTAAGGATAGCTACCAACGCATGCTCTTCTTCTTCACTCAAGTTGGCACTGACTAACACTGTCTTCGGGGATTCCTTGGTGCCAAGATTGACTTCCTTAGTAGGTTCGTCTGCAGCCGTGGTGGGCTCGTCGAACCTTTTTGTGCCATCCACATAGGAGCTCACTGGGTCTTCTTCTTCTTCTGACCCAGATTCTCCTAACCCATCTTTCTCACTGAAATCTAGCAGATAGACTCCTAAACCGTCATCTACAGAATCACCTTCTTCAAAGTCTGAAACGGTTTCTACTAAGGCAGGTTCCTCAAGAAATTCCGGGACTTGACTCAATTTGGCACACCTCTCGGCCAAGGCCATGACATACCGGGCAGGAACTTGCCTACCCTTCTCTTTACGAATGCATGGTTGAGAGGGACCAGACTCTCCTAATCCTGACTCTAGACTGGACCCTAAACCTGACTCTAGACCTAAATCTAAACTAGGATCTAGACTGCTATGTACAGGACAACTATGTACATGGGAAGTGCTCCCAGAGGGGTGAAAGTCTAACGGGGAGAGCGTCGGCCCTTGGCCGAGCGGAAGAGATTCCAAAGAGGAAGGGTGCTCAACGGAGATCTCGCACTTCCAACTTTGATAATTGGCGTTTTTTTTTGGGAATCAAGGACCCAAAACCATGAGTTGCTGACTCAAGGCGGCCTCGACTGGATGGGTGAGAGATAGAGATGGTGATGGGAGTGGAGTAGATGCGGATGGAAGATTAGAAGGAGGAGGAGATGAGGGTAGAGATGGTGAAGAGGGGGATTCGGACCCAAAGAGTGAGAGGAGGCCGAAGTCATCACAGACTTCCTCTATTTCTGCCATTTCCTCCTCTGATTCTTCTTCTTCTTCCTCACTCTCAGAGCAAGGCAGTTCCTCTATCATGGCTCTCGGGTTCCCAGCTGGGTGGCCCCTTGGACAAAATGTTCATCCAAGGTCCAAGTAAGAGGTTGGTAAGGTATGAATGGATCGGGATGGACAGGGTCTGGGTGGAAACCTAGTCCAGCTTTTGGCAGCAACCTCCTAATGGCCCGAACGCTCTGGATCTGCCCTTGCCTTTCTTTTCCTAATCCATAGCCATGGACATAGCCGATGTTGGCCATCACTTCCCAACCTTTCCCTTGAGTGCAGGGAGGTTGCTCAAGCTTCTCATCAGATTGGGGTGATGGCTCAAATCACAGGGGGAGGGGAAATCGAAGAGAGACATGACTGGCTTCTTCCCCTTATCTGGGACGAAAAGATGTGGCATCTGCTCTGAGGTGATAGCATTAAGAGTCTCCAAAGTGGGAATGCTCTTGATCTTGATAATCCGCCCATTATACGGAAATTTGAAACATTGATGGGCGGTGGAAGGGATTCCTAGGGTCTGTTCTAGCCAGGGGCGACCCAGGATGGCTTTGTAAGCCGGATCGACATCAAGAACTAAGAATTCAGTGGTCATGGTAACCGGTCCGACTCCCAGCTTAAGAGCAATCTTGCCTTTGGCAACTCTTTTGGAATTGTCGTAGGCAGCAATGGTAGAGCAACTCTTCTCCAGATTATTTTCTCCTAGACCCAGCTGTTTGAGGGTCTTCATCGGACAGACATTAATGGATGCCCCGGTGTCAATAAGAGTGGAATCCACCGAAACCCCATTGAGGTTTATGGTGAGACAGAGAGGAAGCGAACGACATTCGGGGGTGGCAAGATCTTTGTCCGAGAAGGAGATCGAAGGTCCTTGGGTGAGGGAAAGGATGGCATTGGTGACCCCACTGGGAGGGAGGTCATCGTTAACCATGATTTTCTGAAGAAATTGGAAGAGAGTGGATTGATGTGACGGCGACCTCCGAATCAACTCTAAAATAGACACCCTCGCGGGCGTCTTATCAAGATGTTGGAGAATGTCATATTCGGTGCCAGCCGGGGGCGGAGGAACATTATCCTCCTCATCCTGGGAGGGCCGCGGAGGTGGAGGAACGATCCGGTTCCGAAGTGTGACGTGGACGGCCTCCTGAGATTGAGGGCGGATAAGCTGAAGGGGTCTAGTAGATGACTCAGAGGCAGAGGGGGTGAGTATGGTAGTGTAGGCATCTTGAGGGGGGCGGATCAACACTAAGGGTCTCTCCTCAAGGATGGCATCCACCGAGGTGGGAGGTTCCTGGGACTCTACAGTGGGACATGGATACCACTCATCAAATCCCTCTACCCCCCATTGTTGTTCTCTCCTCACGACCCGGGGTTCCGAACAAGTCATGGTGTGGACATTTTCCTGGGATTTTGAGGAGGAGGGGTTGCTATTTTGGTGATTGGGGAGAGGGTTGCTAAAGATGCCGAGGTCCTTTTTGGTGTACCTAGACTTGGCTATGGCCACCTTGACATCCTCCCAATTAATTCTACCCTGGTCATTCATATCATAGACCCAGTCACGGAAGGTAAAGCAATTGGTGATGAAATGACCATGGGCTCTATGGTACGGACAATATTTGGAGGTGTCAATCCTCGGGTTGTTATTCTCCCTTTGTGGGGGGAGTTGGATGGCATCACATGACATGAGGGCGAAGAACACGTCCTCAAGAGTCTCTGGGAGGGGAGGATAGTGCGACCTTTTGGGGCCAGGTCGGGTGTAGCCGGAAGAAGGGGGAGGAACAGCAGAGTACGGCTTGGAAGGATGTGACGGGAATTGGTGAGGATTGGAGGGAGGGTTGGACGGAGGGATAGAGGATTTGTTGGGAGGCCTCAAAGGCTGGCTGCAAGCATTTACAGACTCATTGACGGTCACCCCTTCGGTGGTAGGTGCCGCGGGAGTCTTGCGAGCTTTCGGCTTTCCCTCAAAGAAGTGGGGGAGAGAGGAGTCTTTGATTTGATTTTCAACTACCCTGGCTCTGTTGTAGAGATGTGAGAAGGAGTGGAACTCACTTAGCATTAAGACAGAGCGGAGCACAGGAGTAGTGTTAGTAACCAAGAGGGTTATGGCTTGAGACTCCGGGATAGGAATGTCGGCTCTTGAGGCCATGGACCTCCATCGGTTGGCATAGGTTACAAAGTCTTCGTTCGACTTCATCTTTTCTGCCATCAAGTCGGAAAGTGTGGGGACTTGAGTGGCCATGTAAGAAAAGTGCGAGATGAAACGCTCGGAGACTATGTCAAAATTAACAAGGTCGGATGCGGGTAGAGAGGTAAACCACCTCAAAGCTTCCCCTTCCAATGATTGTTGGAAAAGGTGAACTAAGAGGACCCGATCATATAACCACCGATGGGAATCCATGGTGAAGCCGGCGAGATGAAATTGGGGGTCGGAGGTCCCATCATACTTGCGGTACTTTGGGGCCTTGAAGTCGGGGGGAAAGTAAGCGTTGGGGAGCTTGCAGTAGTTTAATAGCGAATGAGGCTTAGAATGGGATAAGGAATCCGCTACAAGCTTCCTAACGAGACCTTCAACTTCTGAAAGGGGAACAGATTTAGATTGGTTGAGGGGTGCAATTTGGGTAGGTGGCGAATAGGCAGAAGGAGGAGTGGGAATCGGAGCATGCAAAGGAACGGGAGTGACAGGAGGAATGAAGGCGGAGACAGGAACTCGGGATGGGGTGATTGGTTTAGGAGTGGGTCTAGATGTGGAGGCATTGAATGGGGATAAAGATGGAGTGGAAGGGGAGGCAGCTGCCCGGACAGTATGCTTTGAAATCATGGAAATGATATCCTCGGGCGAGTACCGGGACATGAGTCTAGCAAACTCGGGGTCTTCCTGACTGTCTTGATCATGAGTGGGATTGACCCTTAGACTCACTTCTTCATTATCAGCCTGAGAGGATGATTGGACTGACTCCTCAGGCTGGACATTGGTATTAATCATACCGACCATTTCATTGATATTATCATCATATTCAAAAGCCGGTTTGTTAGCCATGTCAATAGGATCCAACCAAGTGTCCATTAGCACACAACCTATGGATTTTAGAGTGGTTAAAGTTGATTAACTTTACTGTTTAGACAGAAATGTGGGTTTCTACCAAACAATGTTAGCAATCAACGTCCCCAAAATTTTAAAAAATTACCAAAGTTGTGTGTTGAGTTAAGTTGATTGGTAAGACCGTCCTCTCAAAGCTCACTCGAATCCCGGTAAGTAGGTGACTAGACAAGGTGGGTAAAGGTCCTCCTGCCCCGTACCGTGAGGGAATCCACGGAATTTAGGGACTTATAGAGTTTTCTTCGGAGCCAACCCGATTTACCCGAGCGGGAATCCCCGAGTAAAAGGTTGTGAACCGAAGAAGGGTGATCCTAGAAATGTGAGGGGAGGCTAGAAAAGAGGAGAAGAAGAACCCCCTGGAGACTGAGGACTGTTAGTGATAAACAGTAAGCAAACAAGAAATAAAAACAAGGCAAAACAAACAAAAAACAGAGAAAAACAGGCTTCTGTGAAACTAAACGGCAAGCAAGTTGACGCCAAGTTTAACAGAAATCAGTAAACGGCAAGATCGACTGACGCTAATAGACAGTAAACGACACACTAGATGGACGCTAAGAAGTATTCAACGGCAGGAAGACTGGACGTTTACCTGGGTAGGCGGCAAGATCGCTTGCCGTCTACCTGGATGCACTCAGACCGCAGCAGCACTGTTGGTCCCACCGTGATCGCCAGAGAAGAGACCGTGGACGTCTCGTTCCGCCTCCGTCCTCGGGTGCCCGGCCGGTGTGACCTTCTCCGAAGGTGGTTCACGGACGTTCCGCTCCCTCGTTGGCGATGGAGAGTATACCGGTTGACCTCGTTGACTTCTCGTTTGACCAGGTTGACTGAGGGAAAACAAGGAGAACCGGAAGGGGATGGGAGATGATTGTGATCGCCAGGGCCTTACCTGTGCCCAAGGAGTTGTGCTGATCACGCCGGAGTAGTAGCCTCGCGTCGCGGGTGATGGTGAAGCTCCAACTTCTCCTCCTTCAGCCGGCCAAAGGAAGAGAGCTCCACGGTCTTCTTTGGATCGTTCCTGCCACAGAACAAAACTCTATTAGACCCTAAATAGTGCAGCAAATGCTCAAAACGAAATGTGGAAGGCCCAAAAGGAGAGTCCCGTACCGGTTGCGGACTTGAGAAGAGGGGTGGCCAAGTGTTATGACCACCCTTCTTCCCTCCGTTTTTGGTTGGGAAACCCCTTTCTAGGTGTGTAGGAAAGTGCCCTACGTGCCTAGAGTGTGTGGGAAAGAGTGTGTGACATGCAAGTATCTAAGAGAGAAAAGAGAAGGGGAGGAAGAGGGGGGAGGTGATCCTCGTTGTTGTGTTGCAAGCTCTTCCAAAGGCTCCTTCAGCTCCTTAGAAGCCTCCTTGGACGTCCCACAGGTTGAGAGGAAGTAGAGGGTGACTTGGTGAAGCTTGGGTGTAATTTTCTCTCTCCTCTCTCAAAGCTTGAGCATATGGACGTCCAGCCTCTCCCCCTTGTTCAGAGGGACCAAGGGGGAGTTATATAGACAGTGAGCTCGGGGGTTGAGAGCATTGGATGCTCAAGTGTGAAGAAACACACTTGCACATGTGGCACTCCATGTGTTTAAGCTCCAACCAATGGGGAGAGGCCAAATGGGATTTTTACTGGGTCAAAGGACTGCCAAGGTGGCCCATATACCCGTTGGGAACGGCCCCATGCGTTGCATGGCCGAGACAAGGGCGCTAGTGGGCTATATTCTCGGGTTAGTTGCGCAGACCAGGTAAACGCTCTTGACGTCCAGGGATCAGGCCGCCAACCTCATGCAGACGTCCATCGAGGTGGACGCCAAGATGGGTCAGCGTCCAGGGGGCTTGCCGTCAATAGGTAGTAGGCGGCAGTCGATGCTGCCGTCTACATGGAATCCGAGGCTAGTCAACACATGGTCAAACGAAGCTTAATGGGCCAAATTGCCTTGCGGGAAATGGGCCAAATCTCGCGTCTAC